>OX418220.1:4545469-4746864 GCA_948455865.1 Conomelus anceps
AAATAAAATAAATACTTTATTTCCAATCAATAATTAATTAAAACTATAAAACAATATAATATATATTAGCAAACTAAATGGGAATCTAATAACTATAAAACTGCAATTTTTGAGAAATAATTTTTGGAAATTACCCTACTCAACTATGGTTTACCCATGTTCTAGAGTAGGGGGGAGGGGGGGGGGGTTAGTGCGGAATTATTAGGTAAGTGAGCTCACATGTTGTTTGAGATAATTATTTCCAAGTTTTGCCTTCCGTATTTAATATCCATTTGTGGACTGCAGATTTGAATCTTGTTTCAGATGCTGTGCTCTTGATGTTTTCAGGAAGCAGGTTGTACAATTTGGGAGCTAAATGGTTGAAGTGTCTCTGGTATAAGGCTTTCCTTGCTACATTCGCAATAAGAAGGTGCCTGTTTCTTGTATTGTGGCTATGGTTTCTGTTTTCAAAGTATGCTGTGTTCCTGTGTATTCTCTGGATTATTTCTTTAGAGTAGAGTTGTCTTGGATCCATCACACCAAACTCGTAGAATAGTTGGTCTGATGGGTAACGTGGCGGATTTCTTCTTATAACTTTTATGATGAGTTTCTGAACTTTTATGAGGGGGGTCAATGTGGGTGTAGCTCGTTCCACCCCAACCCACGATTCCATAGGTTAGTAGAGATTGAACTATAGAAAAATAGACCATCCTCAGACACTTCGGATTGACTAGTGATCTCAGCATTTTGAATTTGTAAATTGTTCTCCTTAATTTTTTGCATAGCTCATCTATGTGTTTATCCCTGCGTAGAAAAGAATCCACTGTCACTCCAAGGTATTTCTGAAACTGTTTCCTGCAAACTGCGTATGAAGAATTATTCAAGCTGTTATTTATTATTAAATTATTCTCAGTTGGTTGTCCATGCTGTGTAGCGGAGAAGGTCAAAAATGTCTTTCCATAGTTAAGTGTAAGAAGATTTTCATCAAGCCAGTGAGACACTTTTTTTAGACCAGTTTCAGCCTTCTTCCAAGTCACATCCCAAGACGCTCCAGAAAACAGAAGAACCGTGTCATCTGCAAAACTGGTTACTTCTCCATCAATTTGCATATCGCATAATGGGTTTGTTATATGTTTAAAATAAAGTTTAAAATAACTCAAAGATGAGATCAATTGCCCCCAAAACCGAAAAGTACAAATTTGAACCCCTATAATATTTCACAAAATAACTGATGAAAACATTTTTTCTCTCTTATCAATAGATAGCATTCCTATGCCTCACTAGCATCTAATACCTATGAGTGAATGTAAAAAAAATTATGACAAAAAACCTTGCACATGGGTGAATTTGTTACACATGTTCAGTTTAGAATCGATTCTTGCTAAAAAAAAGAGGTTCATAAGTTTTCCATAGAATGAGACTAAAACCGACGTTTTTCAGAAATTAAGCGATATTTTTTCAGTTTTTCTTGAAAAATATGAGACTGAAAAAGATGCAATTTGGTACAAAATTTCTGGTCTAGAATCTCAACGAGTAGGCTACCAAGGAAAGGTTACAACATTTTCCCAAAATATGCCGAAATTGACGTTTTCTCTTGAATTTATTTGTTTACTATTTCTTTCATGAATCACTGAATCGAAGAAGTTGAAATTTTGTACAAATTTTCGATTGAGTATGCAGAAGTATGAATGTAGAGAGTTGGTTCGGAACCCACTTAAAACTGTAGGTCCAACTCATCAATCACCATCATCAAACTCATTGCCCACGCACAGGTCTCAGACCTATGTGGGCTTCATCCTCAAAAAAAAATATATCCACTAGAATACTGACAAGCTCTGAAAATTCAACGTTTCGGTTCAAAAAATTACGTTTGAAAATTCAGTTTATCACGTTTTTCAAGAGCTTCGTGGTTCAAATAAAATTTAAATAGTTATTATATCTCCTGATATATAGATAATTTTCCACTCGGGGATCCAGGGGGCGAACTTGCCGGCTTGACATTGAGTAGCAAAATTCATTTGTTTGGCAGCACAAAGTCCTTTTTTTCATTTTTCAAAATGTTGATGTTCAAAACTATTTTGTGCATACAGTATAAAACTGTCTCCTACTATTTTCCTAACGAAATTGATCAAAAATTTTAAAAATATTTGTAGAACTCTCTAGATTTCAACAGTAAATACTACAGCCATTTCAATGTCAAATATTTGTTGAGCAAGTTCAAGGACATAAATATAAAACACGATTACATAACTACGCAGGACATTTATCTATATATATCATGCATATCTATATAAGTCATCTATATAGGACCATCAGGATTGCAGTACCGTATCTTCCCCATGAACCAATCGAATGAAAATTTCGATAATCGATATCTGTACCGAACCCAAAGCTAAACCTAAGTTCCTTTCATATAGAACTGCGGTTCCCAAACTGGGGTACGCGTACCCCTTAGGGGCAATGGCGTAACGTTTTCCAATTGGGCCCCCCCGCAACCGATTTTCCGGGCCTCTCTCTTCAAAATTATATAAATATCCTCCCTCACCCTTACCACCCAACTTGCATATTTTGTGGGCAGTTATCATAATTATGTAAGAACTAAATGCCTTTTCCTCTATTTAATTTTAAAATTCAATAATGCTTCCAGGGGTGGACTAATCTAATGATTTTGGCTCTAGCCTACGGGTTCCTGAAAGATGGAAATAGTTGAGTTGATTTTGTTATAAATAATTAACTTCATAGAAACCTTGAAATTGAGGTTTTCCTTAGGATCCACATTCACATTCTCTTTGCTAGCACCTCCACTCCTTTTCCCAGAAGTGGTATCTCTCAGAATTCGCCTCGTTCGCGCACACGGACACAGGTTAAATTTTAAAAAGAAGGCAATTTTACGGTGAAATTGTTGAGTCAGGAAAAGAGAAAAAAATTCAAGAAATTTCCTGGCGGAAGAGAGAAAACGGAAACTACTAATACTTGATACTATTACAATATAAGAAAAAATTCTACTGCATTGGGAGAACTGGCACAATTGATCCAAAACTATTATTTTATATACTTATACGATAGCCATGTAATTGATCCGATTTATCAAGGGTTTCAATATTCCTTCTAAATATTGTTTAAAAATGTGCAAGTCGATAAAAAATAGAAATAGCTAAAAAATAAAAGTAGGACATAACACATGTTGAAAAATAGAACAGAAATGAAAAAAATGGCACTCCAAATAATAAATATCACGATCTCGATCACACTCATGAACTCACTTGATACGGTTTACTCTAGGTCTCTAGGCCAATTTACCGGACACGTGTACCACGCATCCAGCTGGACGATTCGAAAGAGACTGAATTTAATACACTGTGACTGTACTGTATGAAGAAAAATGTTTACTGATTTCTACACAACCCCCCACTTCCCATTTCTTCGTATGCTAATAAACATTAAGAAATTCAATGGGAAAATAATTAATTTTCTCCAATATTTGCACACTGGTGATATAGCCTTTTTCATGATTTTTAACAGTCTAGATAAGTTTGTTTGAAGAGTCTTTTGTACTCGGTATCTCTTCATTTAATTTCCTGAAGTCACAACATCCTGCTTCTGAATTCCTCTACTAAGCTATTTACGAATTGATAAAGTAGGCAATAAACAATGACCTGACATTATTTAGCCTACCCATGCTTTCTTTCTCTCTTCAGTGTTTCAGTTTTAGTTTTTCTTTTGAAAAAAAATATATAGAAATCAGTCTAGGCACGGGCCATTTCTTGAAAAATTATATTTTCAGCCCGGGCCCCCCCGCGCCGCGGGGTCTGCGGGGGTGTACGTTACGCCACTGCTTAGGGGTACACATTGTCCTAGTTGGGGGTAAGCAAAAAATAATCCATAATGGCGAATGTTCATTGTCTAGTGGCACAGACTAAGGAATGGTTGTTCTATGCTAGTGGTGAGCAGTTTCTGTTGTGCGACTATTCTATCTATAATGTATTCTTTTCTGACACTTCTATGTAGGCTACATTTTAGTAACATTTTGAAAATTAAATTATAATATTCATCTCTAAACATATTACATTCGATGTTCTCAATAAAAGAAATCGGTGTTAGCAGAAATATTGTGTCACCTACTATTTTATTTCTTTAGCTGAATTCCCATTCATAGGCGTTGATATGTTGTTCAAATATAGCAATAAATGGGCATTAAACCCTCTATAATATTGTTATAGTGAAGTAAAAAAGTAGTTAGGACTTTGGGGGTACTATGTTTTTAAAATATGGTCTAAGGGGTACGCAGAAAAAAAAGGTTGGGAACTGCTGATATAGACTATCGATTCTCTTAGTCGATTGTTTCGTGGGGAAGATATGGAACTGCAGCCGACTGTTAGAAATAATAGTTCGACTTGTTTGCATTGAACTTTGCTTCCAGAAATATTTGATTAACATTTCTTCTCAGACCTATAGGACCACCAATTTATCGACCAAATTGTTAAGGAAACGCACGTAATTTCAATAATAAATATTTGAAATAGGTTTTCAACTGCCAAATATTTCCAATGAACAAGTTTTATTTGGAATGCGACAGCCTGGTGAAATACCATCAATTCAATCAGTATTTGGTTAAAATGTACATACAGAAAATATTCCCCTTTCCGGAAGTATATTCTATTCACCCCATTATGCAAGCTACCTGAATAATGTCCCTGGAGGGGGTAAACTCAGGGTGGTGGGTGGAGGAGGTTTGAAAATGACAAAACATTCAGTTTTATGTATGAGGGGGGTGTTTGAAAAGGGGGTTTGAAGGGGGGTAGAAAATGACAAAACATTTGGATGGCAGCCAAGCGGTCTGCATTATTCAAACTGAGTGCATGCTTATTGAGATATGTCCTATATCGAATGTGAATGCGAATAGTCTTGTAGAAAGCATCAACAAACATAGATATAATGTTTGTGAACAAACTTATAACGCTTGTAGTCGGTTTGCATCGTCGAACGTGCATAATTTAAATCTAATGCCAAGTGATAGATGGCACGCGGTGTGGATTTGTGATGTGTTTGTAGATTACGAAGCGTGGCCACAGATATAGATGACTGTATTTGTGTAAGCTTACAATGTGGGAAGATTGGTTTAGTTTTATTACGTTATTTGTTTGTTTTTCTCTTTGTTTTTTCTCATCAATCACCATCATCCAATTCATTAACCCACGCACAGGTCTCAGACCAATGTGGGCTTCATCCTCCTAAAAAAATATAAAAAAATAAAGAACCGCCTAATTTATGATGCCTATAAATGATGCCTACATGAGTCTTCAGACTTGTGAAATGGACAGTGTTATGATGTGTTATGATTACATCAGTGTTATGACAGTGAGTGTTATGACAGTGTTATGATTACATCATAAATAGTGTTATGACAGAGAGTGTTATGACAGTGTTATGATTACATCATAAATACTAGTCCCAATGATAAACGTCTCTTTAGAGGTCAATCTTTTTGTAAATAATTGAACGGAACCAAAATAATATTGGCTGAGGGAGAAAGTGCCTCTGATAGGCTCACCTTAATTGAAGGTCTGTGGTGGCTGATGGCCGGAACAAGACACGCCCACTGGTGGGAGGAGCAACAAGCAAAAATAAGTGTCAGAATCAAGAACCAAAACTTCTTGTTCTGTTGTGTCCAGAGTCATCATAACCTCTATGGTGCTCCAGTGGTTGAAGGATTAGGTTAGACTGTAGCCCAGGGCATGCCAAATTATTTGTCTTGGTTCCTTCGGTGTACCTTTTGCACCAAAAACTGTGAACAACTAGAAAGCAACAAAGAAGAATAATGCACGAGTGAGATAGAATTTAAAAAAAAAAGTTAAAAACTCAAGTTCACTGAAATGCAGGCAAGGTCTACCGAAAAAAAATGTTAAAGTTGAATTAAAAGTAAAAGAGTATTGGAGACTGGTTGTGCTTCGGCAATGTTCGGTATCGTTCGGGACTGGTCGGCTACATCCAGCACACTGTTGCCAAGTTGTTCAGTCACAGTCAGTCAGCGATTTGCTCTTGCCTCTGCCGGGTAACACGTTTTAGAACTGAAGTGATAAGGCCAGGCCGATGCAGGTATCAGTAGCACTGAAACTTGGCAACGCTTTAGCTACTCGGCCGTATAGTGCTTGGCTGTGATTGGACGGGCTGTTGGAGATTCACCCGAACCGACCCAAATCACATCGGCTGATTTCGCCACAGCCCCGTGCCAGTACTCTTTTACTTTTAATTCGACTTTAGTACTGTAGTATTCATATAACTTGGCAGCGTATAGATAATGAGAAGACTTGCTAGATCTGAACCCAACTGCTGCCAAGTTATATGAAAACTACTATACTGTTATTAGAATGTAGTCTAGAGTTATGATGAAACTAAGTTAGTTGTATTGAATTGGTTGAAATAGATTCCAATACTAGTTAAACAATCAAATTTATTTCAACGAATTGAAAACAACTAACTTAGCTTCATCATAATTCTTACCTACATTTTAATAACGGTACTTTCATGTTTTTTCTGTTGTCCTTGCCTGCATTTCAGTGAGCTCCAATTTTTATTTCAATTCTAGCCTACTTGAGCATAATTCTTGTTAGTTGCTTTCTATGTGTTTCTGGTTTTTGGATCTTGATTCTCACACTTATTCTCGCTTGTTGCTCCTCCCATCAGTGGGCGAGACTTATTATAGCCTTAAGCCTACCACAGACCTTCAATGAAGGCCAGCGTATCAAAGGCACTTTCTCCCTTAGCCAATAGTAGCATTCTGTAATTTCATACATAATATTAAGCTACACTGTACTTTAGTTTCAGTTTGTTTGGGATTGATAATGGTGTAACAGCCGAAACAAGTATCTCACTGTTTACAATAAATGTGGTTGAGACAACTTCATGTCTTATTATTCATTATGAATATTTTCCACAATATCCCCTTCACCACTAAAAAGAGAGTTAAGCAATAAAATGCTTTTAAACTCAAGGTATTTTACAGCAAATTTTCAATTTTAGCTCACACTGTACAAAGTACGTACAGGGAATGCATTATTTCTTATGTCCGTCTGTCCGTACGCATGAAACTTCAGAACAAAAACTACAGGTGTTTCAGGTACCAAATTTTCAGAAGGTAGTAGGCACCTCATAAGAAGAAATAAAAATTTAGTTAGTCGGTTACCCCTGACCTTACCTGATGGGGTCACCCTTTTCACCATGTATTGGAGTTATAAGGACATTAGTGAAGTTGTTTTAATCCTATGGCATATGTTGCTATGGGAATATAAAATAAACAGTCAAGGGCTGAGGTTAGGTTGGGGAAAAGTGGAAAAGTGGAAAGTGGTTGGGGAAAGTTTTAAGGAGTTGAAGGGGATTTATTTTTAAAAGTAAAAATGTTTTATTAGAGTGACAAATAAATTTTTAAAACTTTATTGCTTTTTTCAAAAATCGATGTATTTTGTTCAAAAATCGATGCATTTTTTTACTGGGTATGATTTTATTACTGATGGAAAGAGTAGGTAAAAACGTTTGGCTTGGTGTGATATTTGTCAGGAAGGTATTTATGGAAGAGTTGTAGGAACTTTGTGAAATTGTCTTCATCCTATAGCATGTGCTCCTATGGGAATGTAAAATGAACAGTCCAGCTAGGCAACTAGTTTTAGTGAAAATAAATTGTGAGATTGTGTTATTGAGAAGGATCAAGGAATTGACTCACCGATTAGCTCACACTGTACGGGTTTCTTATATATATATATATATATATATATATATATATATATATATATATATATATATATATATATATCAATTTTGCGTTCTTCTTTTTACCCCTTGTTATCTATTGCAATAAGGTTGGGACAGTGAGAGCGTCCCCTTTGAATTTACCGTAAGGTACATTTATTCCGCGTTTATCCTCGCGTTTATCCTCTGTAATTTTTTTGTAGATTGCATCTTGGAGACTCCAGTTAAGGAGTATAAGACAAGTCAGATCAACAATTATACTCTTATACACTAGTTACCAGAATTACTATATCGATTACTTGGGGTGAGCCTTAATTTTGATGTGAAAAGAACTCTTGTACACTATAAAAAGCTTAACTAAATATTTTTTTTAAATTTGGGAAGTGATAGCCGCGAGCCGTAGCAGGTATCTGTTCAATCAGAGAGATAAGCTGCGTTCTCGTATAGGTCCTGTTTGTAACGGTGACCGATTGGATCGGCCAGTATAAAAGGAACTGTTCTCTGCTGTAAAATCACTTCCCGGTGGTTCGGAACTCACCTAAAACTGTAGGTCCAACTCATCAATCACCATCATCCAACTACCCACGCACAGGTCTCAGACCTATGTGGGCTTCATCCTCAAAAAAAATTCTTTATTTTCAAGACTCTTTAAAAACTGCGGTAGCTTGTTGTAGAGTTTCCTACCAATATAACTATTTACTGATGGTTGGTGGGAGGGGGAATGCTTCTGATGAGATATCGAGAACATAGAACAATACATTCAACCCGAATTTCGAGAAATCATAACAGAAGAGGCCTGGTTTACCCAACTATGAACACTGTAGCCCGTTGTGTACGAAATCTATTATCTTTCATTCAGAAATCCAACGGACCAGAACAGAGTTGTAACCGTATTGACTCTCATTCATAAATAACAGCATTACTATGCCTGGGCTTTCCTCCATTTTCCTCCTAAATTTCCTCCCACCCCGTCAACCGCCCCACCCCTTTCTGCCCCTTCCAGGCTGTATTCTCCTTGTGCATTCCTCTCCTCCCATCACCGTTAACCCCACTCCCCCTCATCTTCACAGCCACTAACCACTTCTATCCACTGTTTCACATTTCCCCACTACATTTCTATTTGAAGTACACTCTTGGCCGGAGGGAATAGACCACACAGAAAACAGACCCCATTCTAGGCGCTCTGGAATGGATTCAGGATTCAATACAATGGTTACGAATAGAAAGGTAGGTTTGCAATTGTGTTGTTTGTGGGCCCTATTTTCCTAGCGATACCTGATGGGATTTCTGTTGGATACAGACTGTAAGCTTGTAAAAAATAAGTGAGCTGAAGCAACGTTATTAAAAAAAAAAATACGAATTGAAAACCGTCTCCTGTTTGGAAGTCGATTGAAAACAAGGTAGCTCTATTCTTTGAAAACTTGAAAAATGGTGGTGAATTTGAATTAATTGTTCATTCCAAGACATTTGAAGAAAACAAACAGGAAAATTGTCAAGTACATAATATAAATACATAAATACGAACATACAAGAATTACAACATAAAGTACTTCATCACATATTTTGAACATTTTCACCCTAGATATAATTAAATTACTCATACCGGTACTTCAATACAGCCAGTGTCATACACAATTACAATATCCAAGAAGGCCACAACACATTCATTCATCAAAGAACTCACCCAACGAGTAGAAAGCATTATCCACCAACCATTTCTTTAGCTCTACTCTGAATTGTTTATAATTCAAGAATTTTATGATTTGAGGCAATAAATTATATATTTTATCCACAACCATGTCATAATGTATACATAACAGTTTCACAATTGATGCCAAAACAGCTGTCTTATCGAAATGTTTTTTGAAACCCGTTGCATAAAGAGCTCATTATAGTACAGGTTCTACATTATAACACGGGTTCTGGACCAATCAGAAGCATTTTTGATGGAATCAATATCGTAATTCAATATTGTGAAACTATCAGCTGATTTGATCAAACTGCTACACCAGCTGCTTTAACCTAACAATCTACTATAACTTCTCGTATTTGAGATGAGAGGTTAGGTATCTCTGACAGTCACAGGTAAAATGAAATTGTTTTAATTAAATGTATACTAGTGGTCGTAGATAAAATAAAGTATGCAACGATTTTATTTTGCCATTAAAGCACTCGTGAGATATTTATAACACTCGCATTCGCTTGTGTTATAACTTACATCTAACTCGTGCCTTAATAAGGGTCAAAATAAAATCGTTGCATAAACTACTATTAGGGCCTAAATATTGAGGAGAGTTTCCAAAAGTTTGGTTTTGTGCGGGATAGATGATATTAGAGCTGCATTTCGGGTATTGTAGGTAGGGAAAGCATTGTTCCGCTTAAGTGTATTTAGATTCTTGTGAGTGTGTGATGCAACCTCTGATAGAAAAAGCCATGGCACTGTAAGAACCCTTTCAGAGTGAAAGAGTTCCCGACATGTGTGTTTTGGAGGCTTGGAAGGTGGTATGACGTTTTTCAGTTCAGTACTATTCAATATTCCATATCATTTCCTTTTTTCCCGGAGGATGAAGCCCACATAGGTCTGAGATATGTGCGTGGGTAATGAATTGGATGATGGTGATTGATGAGTTGGACCTACAGTTTTAGGTGGGTTCCGAACCACCGGGAAGTGATTTTACAGTGAAGTATAGAGTATTTTTGCTGGCCAATCCATACATTCACCGTTACAAAGATGGCCCAGGAGTTTCGTAGCTTATCTCTGATTAACAGATACCTGCTACGGCACTCGGCTATCACATCCCATTGTCAGCTGAACAAGATATTGAGTCAAATCTGTGGAAAAAACGTCATTTTTGTAAGGAAAAAGAGTACAAATAGAGCTGAAATTTGCAAAATAAGAGCGATTTCGAACATGGTGACGTCTTTTATTTTATTTCGTTAATTTAAACGAGTTATGAAACAACCATGGTTAGCCTAATAAAACAAAGTTGTTCTATAACTCGCTCAAATTAGGAAAATAGCAAGTCATGACGTCACTCTGTTCAAAATCATCTACTGTATAACTTGCAAATTTCAGTTATATTTGTACACTTTTCCAGTACAAAATTGAAGTTTTTTGCTTATTACAGAGTTGAATATCTTGATCAACTGTCAATGATATACTCAATGCTACAGAAATGAAATATGTCATACCACCTCCATTTTTCTAGAGACGAAACAACCTTGTTTAACCTTGAGAAACAACCATGTTTCTATTAACATTGCGCTAAAGGGTGTTTTTCAGAGTTAGAGGTAATGAACTTTGGAATTAATTTAAAAACGAACGAATTGTAGTACTGTAGTTTTCATATAACTTGGCAGCAGTTGGGTTCAGATGTAGCAAGCCTCACATCTTCTACACGCTGCCAAGTTTATGAATACTATACAGTAAGTAAATTGAATTGGCTTTACTTAGACAATTTCCTGCCATTTTTTAATATAATATCTGTCTTACTTATGGCTCCCGTCTGATTTGTGCTTAGTCTATACGAGAAATCCAATTTTTAAGAACTTGCAGCACTTGGAGCTTATTTTGGCAATAACGCGGCAAATGTCTTCCAAGTTGTGAAACGTCGTCTGTTTATCTGTCTGTTCCACTCAGCAACGATTGTAGGTGCACTTGTAAGACAACATTTGCCGCGTTATTGCCCCCAAAATGCTGCAAAGAGTGCTTGAGAATTATTGGACCACACTCTTTTACTACAGAGAATTATTTTTATTATCATTATTTTTATTATTATTATTATTATTAGTAGTAGTAGTAGTAGTATTATTATTATTATTATTATTATTAGTAGTAGTATTATTATTATTATTATTATTATTAAATAGAAGAAGGTTGTGGTGGAGGAGAAGAAGAAAGGGACAGATGGGAGAAGAGGGGGGAGGAGAAAAAGAGGAAGAAGAAAGAGAAGAAATGAGAATGGGGAGGAAAATAATAAGGAGGAGGAGGTGGGGTGACGAAGGAGAAGGAAGAGAAGAAGGAGGAAGAACTAGAAAATCAAATTGGAGAAGTGGAATAAGAGGAAAAGGCTGTTGAGTAGAAGGACTAGGAGGACGAGGAGCAAGAAGAGGGAGAAAAAGAGGAAGAAGAGAAGGGGGAAGAAGAAGAGGAAGAAGACGACAAATAAGATGAAGTATTATAAGTATGTGAAGAAGTAGAAGTTGTATTTACAATGCTGGTGGGAAATATAGCGGTGGCAACTTGGAGCATATTGTGTACGGTACCACTTTCCTAAGTCGGATGCTTTTCAATATCATTATTATTATTATTAGTATTATTATTATTATTATTATTATTATTATTATTATTATTATTATTATTATTATTATTATTATTATTTTATCTATTCCTATCTATTCTATCAATCAAAGGCAAGCTAGACATTCACTTATTGAACAAAATTCATTCTCTTATCTTGTTAGACAACTGTGGGGTTTTTTCATATTGGGTTTTTTTTTAGGATGAAGCCCACATAGGGCAGAGACCTGTGCGTGGGTAATGAATTGGATGATGGTGATTTATGAGTTGGATCTACAGTTTTAGGTGGGTTCCGAAACACCGGGAAGTTATTTTTAGCAGAGAACAGTGTCTTTTTTACTGGCTGATCTAATCGGTCACCGTTACAAACAGGACCTACGAGAACGCAGCTTATCTATCTAGATTTGAAGCAATAAAATCTATATTTTGCCACACTAATGTAGCAAACTACAGTAGAAACAATTAGTCTGGGCGCGTGGCCGTTTGATAGTCAATCATGGCGCGGGGTGGAGAGGGGAGTGTTTATCGCTCATTTCTAAAAACATGTGGCCGTGCGACACTGCAGATGTCTTCAAGGTCAACTAGTCAACTTTTACAGGACGGCTAGTAGTGAAAACAGAGCCACGCGCCCAGACTAATTGTTTACTGTACAGTAGTCCTTTTATATTTCAGATTAAACTTGGGAAGTAAATTAAAACATGTCAAGGGATTCCCAAGTATTTGAACTACAATGCCTACGGCATACACTAAATTTCCCAGAGTATTTGGGCAACAAAACATATGGCATACGCTAACTTCTGACTCAAACAAACCAATTTCCATCAGTACAAACAGGAACAAAACAGAAGTGTACTACACCGAAGCAAACCGCTGTTGGCGACTCATCAGACCCTATAAATTTCGACTGACCCTCAGAAATATATATATTATATCTATATATAGGTATAACTATATATGAGAGAGAAAGAGTACGTGAGAGAGAGGTTGTAAGAGAGAGTTATATGTACTAAGCAAGTTCTGAGAGCAGTAACGAACGGCCACGAAGTTTACAGCATTAGAGAGCACCCACAAGGTCCATCATCTGTGCACCTGCTTTTGTCAGAGGGTGACCAACAAAACCACAGAACACAAAATGGCGGACAATTTGAAAGAGAGAAGAGAGAGAGAGAGAGAGAGTCACCCACATTGTCAACTACTGTTTGGGTCTTGACCCTAAACGTGTTTTGTTTTCATTTCAAGATCTGCAATAAAACAATCTATATTTATTTGGAAATTGGCTATTCTCACTAATTACAAACTCATTATTATTATTATTATCATTATTATTATTATTATTATTATTAATATTATTCATTTTTTCGCTCTTCATTTTTAGTCATATCTACTTATATTCAATCCATCTTCAAATTCCTCAGTTTCATCTTCAACTCAACCCTATAAAAATCTTGTATCAGTTTCCACTTTTACGGTAAGTTTTCTGTTCTCTTCCACTCGGACTTTGAATAATAATTTAAAAAATGACTTTTCAGTCAAATTTTGCTCACTTTCTAATCTTTATAAACAGTTGGATCTACCCAAGTTACTACTCCTGATGGTTGCTACTTCTTATTATTCTACATAACTTTCAAACGTTGTTCTAAATATTCCTCTGAAATCGAACTTGGATTTGATTGGTTTGATTTGATTGAGTGCCTTTATTATTTACCTGGGAGGGCGAAGTTAGGGCGCAGCCGGCCCTCTCTTACACTTAACCCTTAGATGATAGGATACTGATTTTAATCGATTAAAGCATTCGAAGCATGTTATTAAAGTTTCAAAATTGCTTATGATTTCCGCAAAGTGGTGTTTTAAAACGTTGAATGAGTTGTAGCTATACAGTCTTAAAAATGTGTTCAAAAGAGGTGTTTTGAAGCTTCAAGTTATTGACGATTTTGGTTAAAAAGTTGTATTAAAGCTAAAAAGTGTTGAAGACCTTTAAAGTCCGCTTATGATAAAGTGAAGCTTTAAAGTGTTAAAATACCACCAAAATTCACTCACACTCCATACAAACAAATCAAACTGGCAGACAAGTCTGTCGGTGAAGAAAATGCAAATTTAGAATCTGAAAATGAGACGGATGAGGAGGAGGAGGAGGAGATGGTGGTGATGGAGTGGAAGGAGGAGGAGGAGGTGGAGGATGTTGAGGAGGAGAAGAAGGAGAAGAAGAAGGAGGAGGAGTAGGATGAGGGGTGGAGGAGATGGATGAGAAGGAGTATGAGGAGAAGGTGGAGCAGGTGGAGAAGGAGGAGAAGGAGAAGAAAGTAGAAAAGTAGGCTAAGGATGAGAAGGAGAAGAAGAAGCAAAGGTGAAGAGGAGGAGAAGGAGGAGAAGGGGCCGAAGGAGGGGAAGGGGGAGAGAGGAGAAGGAGGAGAAGGAGGAGAAGGAGGAGAAGGAGGAGAGAGGAGGAGAAGGAGGAGAAGGAGAAGAAGGAGGAGGAGGAGAAGGAGGAGAAGGAGGAGAAGGAGAAGAAGGAGAAGAAGGAGAAGAAGAAGGCAAAGGAGGAGAAGGAGGAAAAGGAGGAGGAGGAGAAGGAGGAGAAGGGGCCCGAAGGAGGGGAAGGGGGAGAAGGAGGAGAAGGAGGAGGAGAAGGAGGAGAAGGAGGAGAAGGAGGAGAAGGAGGAGAAGGAGGGAGAAGGAGGAGAAGGAGGAGGAGGAGGAGGAGAAGGAGGAGGAGGAGGAGGAGAAGGAGGAGAAGGAGGAGAAGGAGGAGAAGGAGGAGGAGGAGGAGGAGGAGGAGAAGGAGGAGAAGGAGGAGAAGGAGGAGAAGGAGAAGAAGAAGGCAAAGGAGGAGAAGGGAGGAGAAGGAGGAGAAGGAGAAGAAGGAGGAGAAGGAGGAGAAGGAGGAGAAGGAGGAGAAGGAGGTAATGGAGGAGTAGTAGGAGGAGTAGGAGGAGAAAGAGGAGAAGGAGGAGAAGTTGGAGAAGTTGGAGAAGGAGGAGAAGGAGGAGGAGGAGGAGGAGGAATATTGAGCTTATCCTCGCCGGTCTGTCTGTTCAAGAATTTATTGATTCAGGATCCGGTTGTCTCTTGAGAAATGTGCTGGACGAGAGATTCGCCTGAATTTATCATGTTTTTTCCAACAGCCTAATAGACAAACATGATAGAAAACTTTCACATAAATCATATTGTATTCTAATTCGAGGTTATGCTCCAGTTTTTCGAAACTTTTTTGTTCTTCAGTTCTGTTTTGCCCGTCTGTGTTTAACGCTTGACAAGTTGTATACTTTTTGATAAAGTTTGTCAAGTTTTTATACTTCTATGCGAGTTCAACTGCAGCAAAGTCTAGGTTTTGGCAGTTAGGAAGTAGGTTGAGTTTGGGAGAAGAATTGCTATTGAACGTTTTTTCTGTTGTTATTATCTACTGTTTCCTATATTGAATTTGTTTGTTCCGGTATTCATATGTTTGTGATGACAAAAAAAAGGTGTGGAGGAGAACAAGGAGGAGGAAAAAGTGGACAGGAAGAAGGAGGAGGAGATAAGTAGAACGAGGAGAATGATGAACAAGAGTGGTGGGGAGGACGAGCAAGAGGATGAGGACGAGGAAGGGGACAAGAATGTAGAGGAGGAGGAGAAGTAGAACGAGGAGATTGACGAAGACGCATGGGAGGAATTGGAGGAGTGTGAGGTGGAGGAGGAAGAGAAGGAGGAGGAGGAGGAGGAGGAGGAGGAGGAGAGGAGGAAGAGGAGGAGGAGGAGAGGAGGAGGAAAAGGTGAAGAAGGAGGAGGAGGAGGAGGAAGTGGAAAAGGTGAAGAAGGAGGAGGAGGACGCCAATTAACTTAAATTTGTCATATAAATTTTCCAATACAGATATTTTTTGTAGGTAGACATGTTCTATTCCATTTTTTATCTCCCTTTACATGCAAAATCTAAAAACCTGAATGGAGGCCCTAGAGATTTTTGATTGAGTAAATAGGTAGGAATAGCTGCCAACTTCAGCCCTTTTCATTCACGTAACGAAGCGTTTATGACCTATATTCAAATGTTGTAGTGCCATAATGAAGCGAGGACTGATTGTCAAAAATGTGTCATATGTTGATATTCTGTGAGACGGATAAAGAAGAACCAAAGATTTAGTTTTTTGATATTTTGATATTTTGATATTAATTTATTACAGTTTATGTTGCCAGGTCTTAAGGGGCCCACACACTAGCGAGTCTGGCTCGGCGAGTAAGACTCGGAAGAAAATCACCACTTACACTAGGATATACATCATGTGATAATAATTTAAAAAAAACCGGAGTAAACACCTCAAACTACTAAAAATTCAAAATAGAGAAGTAACTGAAACTAGAAAATACAAGGAAACTTACAAAACTATTAAAAATTAAAAGAAGAGAATTATACGCAGGAACAAAAAAAATATATATATAACAATACAAGGGATTTAGATGGACACATTAAAAATGGAATAAAAATCAAAATGTTAAAATGATGGGTGAAAAAGAAGAAAAAATATTGATTACTCAGGAATTCTAGGGAAGAGCAAACTACATTAGAAGAGAATACAATCTAATGGAAGAAAGAAGGAAAGCAGATCAAATCTAGGCGGGCCGCTTAGCGCAGTTGGTTGGGGCGTCGCCACTTCAGCTTGCTGTCGTTTAAGCGGTCGTGGGTTCGAATCCCGCTCCTTTCTCTGGCATCTATGTGTAATCATCCACCTCATTACCCACACACAAGTCTCGGACTCAAGTGGGCATCATCAGCAATAAAAAATAAAAAACCAACCAAAAGTTAAGATTCAATTGAAGAGATAAGAGATAAGATAACTTAAGAGATAAGCTGCGTTCTCGTAGGTCCTGTTCGTAACGGTGACCGATTAGATTGGCCAGCAAAAAGACACTGTTCTCTGCTGTAAAATCACTTCCTGGTGGTTCGGAACCCACCTAAAACTGTAGGTCCAATTCATCAATCACCATCATCCAACTCATTACCCACGCACAGGTCTCAGACCTATGTGGGCTTCATCCTCACAAAAAAAATGAGCTTTTACACTGTATAAAAATAGCTCATATCAAATTTGAGTGAATTAATATAACATACGAGCAGAATAATTTGGTAATCGATAACTCTCTCGTTTTTATTGTATTTTTGTATAATTTTCTTGGCAATAAATAAATTCAATTTAGAAAAACTGAAAAGTTCCAAATTGTGAACAATGTAATTGTAGTCGCGTTGAATCAATGTCTGAGCAACAATGCTTGTACAATGTTAACATTCCAATCAACAATGCATGAACGATATTACTACCTAACATTCTACATTCTAACATTCTAACCAATTTAGTCCACAGCAGATGTTATAGAGAAGATAGCGACAGGACATCTGTTTGTGGCCGACAGTATAATACAGTACCGGTACACACATGAAGGCTACTAAAATGAGTGCGTCTCTGTGGTGGAACTGAGCATGTTAGGCCAGTTCACACATCGCATTTACACCATAAACTTTGATAAACAAATCAAGTTTATGTGGCAGTAAAAGAGCCACCACTGGATCCGGCATTTAATGGCTGAGGAAGCACTTTTTAAATCCCTTTCCGACACTTCACTCTTTCTCACATCCACTATCTTTATCTCTTGATTGCTGCCGCTTCTTGACTTCTCTTGCTTCCTCAATTCTTCTTTACCTCATCATTTATCACCCTTCTTTTCTCTCTCATTTTTTCCTTCGTTCTCCTTCTCCTTCTCATCCTTCATCACCCTTCCTGTCTCATTACATTTATTGTCTCTTTTCATCTCCTCTCCTTTGTCTTTATATCTATTTTCCCTCAGCCATATCTCGCCTCCCTTAAAGCATGACATTTTTTTACCCTCTTTTCACTCTTAAATTATCACATCTTATCCTCTACTTCTACTACACATCACATCTTCATTGCCATCTCTATTTCATCTTTATTCTTCTACTCTTTAATCTTCTACGTATAGGCTAATCTTCTATATCTCTAATATACAATTTTTTTTTGGCAGATGAAGCCCACATAGGTCTGAGACCTGTGCGTGGGTAATGAGTTGGGTGATTGTGATTCATAAGTTGGACCTACAGTTTTAGGTGGGTTCCGAACCACCGGGAAGTGATTTAATAGCAGAGAACAGTGTCTTTTTGCTGGCCAATCTAATCGGTCACCCTTACAAAGAGTGCCTAGGAGAACGCAGCTTATCTCTATCTGATTAAACAGATACCTGCTACGGCTCACAGCTATCATTTACATCTCTATTTTCATCTGTGATGTTTTCCATGACGAACTACTTGATGAATAATCTTTTCTAAACTGACACTGTATTTCAATTTAATATATTGTCTTTACTCACTTATATTGCAGATACTGGAGAGATGCATTTCACTTCTGAAAAAAAGCTTCGTCAGCCTCTGACGAATGAGGCTGATGAAGATTCTTTTCAGAAGTGAAATGCATCACTCCAGTATCTCCAATATAAGTGAGTAAAGACAATATATTAAATTGAAATATTTTCATCTTTATCCGTTCACTCTTTACATATCATTTTCTATCCTCTACTATCTATCTCAATCTCTATCCTTTCACACTTTCTCTCTAGACCTCTTATGCTTTATCATTAATTAATTTTTTCATTTTTCTTTGTTTTCCATTACTTCGTTTCGTTTCCATTACTTCGTTTCCATTACTTCGTTTCATTGTAATACAATGATTCATTGCCCATTCAGTATTTCCATATTTCAAACACTAGTTAATAAAACCATCGTAATCTAATCATCCTTAATCTAATTTTGTCTTTCATCTTTTAATTCTTCCACTTTTTCCTGTCTTTTATCCCCTAGAGTTTTTCTCTTTTCTCACTTTTATTATATTTTTAGTTTTCTTCTTACTAGCATTAATATTATTGTATTATAACTATTCTTTCTTCTGTTTTTTCTTTAGCAATAAGATGTTTTAAAACGTCTATTCCTTTTGTTGAAATAAAGTTTTGTTTCAATAGGCTTAAGCCTATAAATAAATAAATAAATAAATAAATATATAAATAAATGAATAAGTAAATAAATAGATAAATAAATAATTTCCTTCTCCCTCATGTGTCATTTATTACTCTCTCATACATTTCACTTTGTCTTCATTTTTTACAAGCTTGTTTTCATAAATCTGTAAGTATCTCACGATTATTTCTCTACAAAATTTACAAATCTCTATAATGCACATATTCCTTCTTACACTGTTATACACTGTTACACTCTTCTATCTCCAAAACTTCCAAACTTCATCACGTCAAAAAAATCAAAATCTTATCCTATTATATTCCTACTAAACACTCAACTTATTTCTCTGCTGTAAAACTACTTCCCAGTTGTTCGGAACCCACCTAAAACTGTAGGTCCAACTCATCAATCACCATCATTCAACTCATTACCCACGCACAGGTCTCAGACCTATGTGGGCTTCATCCTCAGAAAAAATATATATTGGAGGTGATAGCCGTGAGCCGTAGCACGTATCAGTACAATCAGATTAGATAAGCCACACTCTCCTGGCCTTCTCTGTAAGGGTGAACGACTGGATTGGCCAGCAGAAAAGACTCTGTTCCCTGGTTAAAATAACTTCTTGGTGGTTCGGAGCAAATTGTAGGCTTCCAATAAACTCAAGCGGAGAGGTGGAACTACCCGTTAGGGTTTCCCCATCAATAAAAGCCATATGCATTTACTTACATATTACATTTACAAAAAATACCATGTACTCTGTACACACTTACTACTCTTAGCTACTTTACTTTACTTTACTTTACTCATAGCCTACCCTTAAAGTCTACTTACATTGGTACACTTAATACACTTACGGCCAATTAAATTTAATCTTTGTAGAATGACGTCATTCTATGGAGATAATTTGATTGCACAAAGGACAAATTACAATATATAACGCAGATTAAGCTAACCGGCGTAAAATATGTTTAACCGCCCGCTCACCAAGGATTAAATCTCACTAATGCCCGTTAAGTTACATTTTAGAGGTTATGTCTATTGTACCGGAACACGGAACCGCAAATTAGGTCGTAAGTGTAAAAACCTTTCAAAATTATTAAATTCTATTGAAAATATAATAATATTGAGATAGTCAAATAATTATTCAAATAATTCACAATGAAATGATTCTAATTTATTCATCTTTTAAATAAACTTTATACTGTAGCGAATATAAAATTGGAGAGAATAGAAAGAAAGAAGAAACAGTGGTTCTCGTTGTTATCTGCTATGTAAATGTTTACTTTTAAGCAATTAATTACTCTTCTTTTGGCACTTTTATAGTGTTTACTTGGTAATTTGTAGAATGTTCTAGTTGTTTGATTAGACGTTAATGGAATCTTTTCGAATATTGTAGAAAGTGCTAGTTTATTTATTTAGAAGATGATAGAAAAATCCAGAGATATCTCAATTATGGAAAATCATATAAATAGAGGAAGTCTCTTGAAAATTAGTCATGATAAACAAATTGTGTCAGTTCTACATTGTGTCTATATATAGTGATAATTCTTTCTCAGTGACTATAGAGATAATTATTTTTCCTGTTTAATTCATACCAGTGAGCTGCTAAATAGTTTTTGTTGTATTACGGACTAGTGCTACGTAAGTTAAGTGTTCTTTTTCGACGTTTCTTTTTGAATATTATTGGACAGTTTATTGTACAGTTATTACTTAATATTAGATCGACCTTTTAACTTTTAGTGATTGATTTTTGTACAGTTTATTGAAAACTCATTATCAGTTGAACAATATCGTGTTATCTGTTTTTAATTGCTTATTTTTCTGTAAGACATAACTGAACAGTGAGTGTTGTGATTATTTGTGTAAATAAAGTGCGAGTGATAAATTTAAGTGTTGCCAGCGTTATTTTAGACATAGAACCCGTAACAATACCATCCAAAAGTATTTTATTAAGCCTTCTTTACTGAGGGGTAGGTTATATCCTAGTAGAAACCTGATTAATGAATTTAAGGTGCTTATTATAAAACAGTTATACATCAAAACTCTAGTATCTTTCATAATTAAAAACAGAATTTTTTTCATTACAGAGGAAATAAACTACAACATTCGATATCCAATCAGGTTTTGAAATTTTAATACAGATTTACAGACCTACTCTAGAACATGGCATGCCATAGTGGGGCAGGATGATTTACAAAATATATGTTTCATTTATCATATGTATCTTATTATTACCTGAATATAATTATTGAACCGCTTGGTTAAAATTCTTTGTATTGTATATTGAAAAGAAAATAAATTTTTTATTTATTTATTTATTTAACCGTATGCAGGATACAGTTTATTTACACAAGTCATAAACTAATTAATTCACTACCCAATAATATAATAAACGCCCGGATGACATTCCAACTGAGACAACTAATTGATGGTTGGGTACGATCCAATAGCAATTCAGCAATATTTCAATAGATTCAATTCTTTAATCTCATAAATTTAAGTATACTTCATTCCTTTTTTCTCTACTTTTTTCCTTTCCATCTCTTTACCTTCTCATTATCCTTATCCTTAACAGCTTTTTTAAAACGTAAGGCAAGGAAGCTGGAAGTCTTGTTCTATTTTATTTTATTTTTATTGTAACTCTTTCCCATGTTCAGACTCAAGTCTTTGTGGGATATTCCACTATTTTATTTTTGTATCTAATCAAATATTTGTATTTGTTTTTTCTGTGGAAATAAACTTTCATTCCATTTCATTTCATTTCTCAACTTCAGAATCATCTGTTGATCAAATTTACAGTGTTGCCAGATTGTGCCCGTTCGGTTAACGAGAAATAACTAATGGGTCTTTGTGCAACACAGAATTTGATACACCAACGAGAGTTAGTTAACTGACATTCTCCTTATTTAATTGACTTTCGTGCAACCGGCCGTTAGTTTACTATACACTTTCTTTTTAAGGTTAACCAAAGGAACGTCGATCTCTCGATCTTTCTTCTTTATAATTATCTTCTTTCGCTACACCATCAACTCCCATTCCCTCCCCTACCTTCCTCCCTTTACACATCTACTACTCCCCTTTTCACACAACTTCAAGCAAGCTCTGTTCCCCTTTCCCCTTCCCCCTTTCCCCTTCGCCATTCCCACATCCGGCATAAATAATGAGTACAGATAATGACTGGAGAACTAGCCTTGACAAGTGGTGGTGGCACTCTATCTCCAGTGTACAATAATTTACCCCGTTTAGATTGGGATTACAGTCTGAAAAAGCAGTTCAACTGCCACATTCTGAACATTCTGGGTCAATAGAGCTGCAGTTAAATCTATAAAAATTCCTCTTCCGATCTTGTACTCTTTCTTATTATCTCCCTCTCTCTTCCATTATTACTTTCTCACACTCTCTCTCTCTTCTCTCTATCGCTCTCCCTGTCTCTCTCTATCTATCTCTCCCATACTCTCTCACTCTATACGGTCAAGTGTTGATGAGAAGGATATTCTTGAATATCCTCTTCCAAGAATGGACATTTATATGTTCAAACTTCGCCGTTTCATGTAGATACATCACAATCATATTATCGTTATCAAATTGCATCTTATACTGTATACATATCGTTGATTAATTCTTTAGTTTAGATTTGTAAAATTCATAGAACAATAATTACAGTACTTATATATTTTTAACTATCATAATCTAGAATCTAAGACTGTGCATTTTGTAATCTACATGAATAAAGTAAATAATCTAATCTAACTCTTTTTCTCTCTCTCTCTCTCTCTCTTCAGTTAGTGTTGTATAGGAGGGTTAAGTGGGAGAGAGGGCCGGTTACGCCCTAACTTCACCCTCCCAGGACAAAATAAAGGCAGCCATTCTATTCTATTCTCTCTCTCTCTATATATCTCTCACTCTCTCACTCTTTTTCTCTCTCTCTCTGTTTCTCTCTCTCTCTCTCTCTTTCTCTCTCTCTCTCTTTCTCTCTCTCTCTCTCTTTCTCTCTCTCTCTCTCTCTCTCTCTCTCTCTCTCTGACACATGAATCAACCTGTTTTTTTTTGTTTTTTTTGGGGGGTATTTTTGAGTTATGACATGTACATGTAAAATCTGTCGCCTGCATCATTGGGGTTAGTTTCATGCATAAGCGTTTTGCATCAATCTATTTATGTGGTGATTTCATTTCATTATTTTAATTTTTCAATTTATTCAATCTGATCTAAATTGTTTTCGTTTATTTTATGCTCTGCTTGCTGATTTCTATATTATGTTAGTACTTGGCTTAATAGTATAGTTAAAGTTATCTAAAAACCAAAAACATTCAACTTTTTATTTCTTATTTTTATGATTATATAATTATTATTTTTTCTCTTAATTATAATACGAACTCTTTTGTTCCTTGTCACAATGATTGTCATATGCTTTTGTTTTATTTTGTTGCAATAGGCTTAAGCCTGGCAACAGTCATCAATAAAAACAATCAATCAATCAATCTCTCTCTCTCTGGACCTGACAAAACACCGTTTGGCACTATTGAATGCGGCGGCGGACAAGTACGGCATCAGGAATACCTGGACCACCGACGGGAGAATCAAATTCGTTGTTGGACAAGGCCCATCTCGGCAGATCCGAACTGCCGAAAGATTAGCAGATCTCAACTAGAGACTCTTCTGAACTGCGTACTGGTCGCCGGTCTCTAATGATAGGGCCTGGCGTACTACATCCTCCTTGAAACGTTTCGTGGACTGCATACAACTTGGGCTGTTATACTGGGCATCTTATTTTCGGCTACGCTTGTTCTCCTCCCTTGAAACTGAACTCTGAATTATTTAATCTGTGAATCTTTATTGAGTGGAGTCGACTCGACTACTACTCTACGACCATGCGGACAAAAGACTTAAATTTTAACTTTTTTAGGTTAAGTTATTCTAGTGTTAATTTAGTATTAGTGATCGTGCTTTGCTTCTGGGTTGGGTTGATGCAGGTCGGCAGTCCTCTAGATGTCGCTTCCTAACACACCAGCTCACTCGGCCTCAACCTCTTCCATTCCTAACAGTTCAATCGGTACTGGGCTCATACTATCTAATGATCTTTTGCCTTATGATAAACATTGTTTTAGGGCTTGTCACTTGAACGCACAATCTCTACGATGTCACATAGACGAACTCAGAGCAATCTTCCAGTTCAACAACTTCGATGTAATAGGAATTTCTGAATCTTTTTTAAAACCAAGTATTTCATCATCTCAAGTAGCTATATCAGGATATAATCTTTTCCGTAACGATAGGTTGAATAGAGCGTGTGGAGGCGTTGCAGTGTATGTTAAAGACGGTATCAAGACAAAAATACTCACTGTGTCCGAATCCTTACCAGGTGAAGCTAGGCCAGAATACATGTTATTGGAGTTAGCTTTGTCTAGGTCTGATAAATTGTTACTTGGTGTCTGTTATCGCCCTCCAAAGATTGGTTATTTTACTGACTTTGAAAATGCTTTACTGTCTTTCATGCCTAATTACAGTCGTATCCTACTAATGGGAGATATGAATACGGACCTCAACATGGCCCATCATAACTTCGACTATACCCAACTCACTACTATTTTTGAATGTCTCAATCTGACCATACTGCCACTAAATCCCACTCATCATACTAATGTATCTGACACTTTCATTGACTTATTAATTGTTAGCGACCCTGATGAGGTGATTCACAAGAACCAAATCTCAGTTCCAGCTATTTCTGGTCATGATCTGATTTACTGTGTACTCTCCTATAAAGCTCCCAAGCCTGTACCAAAATTTATAACTTTCAGAGATTTTAAACATATGGACGAAGAAGCATTTATGACTGACGTAGCTCAAACAGCATGGAACGAAATATTAGCTTTGTCTTCGGTTGATGCAATGGCAACTACTCTAGAAAACAAGATTTTGAATTTATATGACAAGCATGCACCAACTGTGACTAAACGAATTAATAGCAAACGACCTGTTAAATGGATAACTGATGACATTTTGCAGCTCATGGCACAAAGGGACTCAGCTCATAGGAAGGCTAAAAGAACAGGTGACATTGACAACTGGACCACTTACAGACGCTTACGTAACAAAGTAAAACAAGAACTTCGTAACTCCAAGATTAGGTACATGAACTCTTTTTTAACTGAAAACCGACTCAATTCATCATCGTTATGGCGTGGTATCAAACAGTTTGGAATTGGGAAACAGAAATCACATACTCAAATCGACCTTTCGCTTGACGATATTAATGAACATTTTGTATCCCAATCTTCTCAACGTGATGAGACAGTAATTGAAAACCATCTAGAAAGTCTAATTGATCAAGTTTCCAACTCTCCTATTCCACCAGCCTCCCAGTTTCAATTTCGTCCAATTTCTGAGCATGAGGCTCTCAAAGCTATCCAGCATATTCACAGCAATGCAATGGGAGCAGATAAAATTCCTATCAAATTTATCAAGAGAATTCTCTTTGCAATTCTACCTGTAATAACTTACATATTTAATGCTTCCCTTCAAAGTGGTCTCTTTCCTAAAAATTGGAAATATGCTCATGTTCGCCCTCTTAACAAAGTTTCATGTCCAACTAAAGTCGAAGACTTCAGGCCTATAAGTATTTTGCCAGCAATTTCCAAAGCACTTGAAAGACTTGTTCATTCACAAATAGTCGAATTTCTTGAAAAGAATAGCAAACTTCATAACTTCCAGTCTGGTTTTAGAAAATTCCATTCCACAGAAACAGCTCTACTGCGTGTTACTGAAGATATCAGGTCGTCCATGGACCACAGAAAGTGTACCATACTGTGTCTGTTCGATTTTTCCAAAGCTTTTGATACTGTCGACCACCAGATCCTTCTCAACAAATTACTCCTCCTTGGTTTCAGTCACAAAGCTGTAAAATGGTTTCATTCTTATCTCATAGACAGAAAGCAATGTGTCACTGATGGTGAATTGCAATCAGAGTGGAAAAATGTAATTCATGGCGTCCCCCAAGGTTCAATTCTTGGCCCCCTTTTATTCACATTGTATGCAAATGATCTTTCTTCCATAATTAGGTTTTCAAAATTTCACACCTATGCTGATGATCTTCAAATTTATTCTAGTTGCTCTGTTAGAGACCTTCACCAAACCATCCATAATATGAATGAAGAAATAGTGAAAATCACTGAATGGACTAAAAAGAATGGCCTCAAACGTAATCCACTCAAAACTCAACCTATTATAATTGGCTGCTCTCGTTTAATCAATGGCATAGACTTCCAATCAATTCCAAAAATCACTGTCGATGGGACTAGTATTTCCTATTGCAAATCAGTAAAAAACTTGGGAATCATAATGAATACTACTCTTGACTGGACTGAACATGTTGTAGGCACCTGCAAAAGAGTTTTCTCTGCCATGCACTCTTTGAAGAAAATGCAAGACATCCTTCCCAGGCATATACGACTACTACTTGTCAAAACTCTCATTTTCCCATACTTCATGTACTGCAATTCAGTTATAAACGATATGACAGTAACACTCAATGAAAGGTTGCAGCGTAGTCAGAACTACTGCATGCGTTTTGTTTACTCCCTACAACGTCATGAGCATATAACCCAATCCTATATTCATAGTAACACCTTAAAATTACCTGATCAGAGGCTTATCAGAATACTTAAACTTCTAAAAAGCATTCTCAATAGTGGAACTCCTAAATATTTTAAAAATGATTTTAAGTTTGTGTCTGAAGGTAGGAGAAACAACGTTTCCCACACCAGAAATGGTAACAGAACTCTTAGGATGCCAAATCACCGGACAACACTTTATACTAAGTCTTTTGTTGTTAGTGCTTGTCGTGCTTGGAATCTACTCCCACTTTCAATTAGGAATCATGAGAGCCGAGTGGGCTTCTCCCTGTCTCTGAGGAGACATCTATTGGAGAAAATGGCAGCGTCTGTCCGGCCTTGGGGCAACTGCATGATCAATAATACTATAATCCTTTAAGTTAGGTTAGGTTATTATCTATAATCTAAATTATTTATCTATTCATTTTTATAATACTTTTTTTTGAATCCACAAATTATTTTTAATATGCTTTCATTTTTTGTTTTAATGTATAAATGTATAATGTGAAACTTTTTAATTTTAATTTATCTCATTTGAATTGATTTATTGCATTTAGATAACCCATTTTAGAACATAAATCATACACATCAATGTAAACTAGTAGGACATGATGAGGTAAAAGGTTAAGTGTAAGAATGGCCTCAATGGCCAAGACTTCGCCTCTTTGTGTAATTCATCTCTCAGATCCAGGCTCTATTTTTGTTATGTTTTTTTATTTTTTAAACAATCGCATCCATAGTTTGTAATTTACCTTAAAATAGTTAATATAGTTGTATTTATAATCTTTTCTACTCAAACTATTCAACCATTATAATTAATTTTCAAAAGCAACTGTACTTGACTTCAACTAGGGGATCTGAGAGTTGCTAATATTAATAATACTTCTATCATTCATTCATATACATTGTAAATTTACACAAATAAAGTCATCTGAATCTGAATCTGAATCTGAATCTCTGTCTGAGGAGACATCTATTGGAGAGAATGGCAGCGTCTGTCCGGCCTTGAGGCAACTGCATGGTCAATGATACTATAATCCTTTAAGTTAGGTTAGGTTATTATCTATAATCTAAATTATTTATCTATTCATTTCTATGATACTTTTTTTTAATCCACAAATTATTTTTAATATGCTTTCACATTTTTTGTTTAAATGTATAAATGTATAATGTGAAACTTTTTAATTTTAATTTATCTCATTTGAATTGATTTATCGCATTTAGATAACCCATATTAGAATATAAATCATACACATCAATGTAAACTAGTAGGACATGATGAGGTAAAAGGTTAAGTGTAAGAATGGCCTCAATGGCCAAGACTTCGCCTCTTTTTTTTAGCTCTATTTTTCTTTTAACAATCACATCATTTATTTCTGCTGTACAGTACTTTAAAATATATATTTGTTGTATTAATAATCTTTTCTATTCAAAATTTTCAACCATTATGTTTACTTTTCAAAAACAAGTGTACTTCACTTGAACTAGGGGATCTGAGAGTTGCTAATATTAATAATACTTTAATCATTCATGTACATTGTAAATTTACACAAATAAAGCCATCTGAATCTCTCAAAAATCTGCATCTGAATCTCTCAAAAATCACTGTATATCACTATACTTGAACTAGGGAATCTAAAAGCTGCTAATATTGATAATACTTTTTGCATTCATGTACATTGTAAATTAACACAAATAAAGTCATCTGAATCTAAATCTCTCTTACAGAATGCACAAATCTTTGTCCAAACTTCGCCATTTCATGAAATTGCATCGCTTAGATTGTCATTACCATAGTTTTAATAGCATTGAGATCATTGTAAATAATATTTCTTGCCGTCTAAGAACTAGCATCAACTAAGTCTACTATAAAATCTATGTGATGTTGATAATTTTTTGTTTTTAACTACCTACATGCAAAATTTGTAAAATTATATGAATAAAGAAAGATAATTTAACGTTATCTAATCTAATCTCCTCATTCTCACTTTCTCTCTCTCTTCCTTTCTCTCTTGCATTTCTCAACTTTTCCCAGCGACCTCTCTCGGTAACTCTCTAGCCGGGAGCTATCACGTTCCCCAACTGACCACTTAATTTAGTGTTAAATGAGCAAATTTTTCAGAAAATGCTCTTTTGCTGTTTCTCTCAAGAAAGTTGGGTAGAATTATCGCTCAATCTCACGCACACACTCTCACACAGTTCACAGAAGAATTTAATTAATGTTGGAAATAATTTAGTGGCAGTGCTAGTGTGAGTAGAAGTACCAAGTAGGCGCAACTAACTCTTTATCAAGACGTTTTTCTTCCGGCATTCAGATGATGATAAAAATGACGGTTGATGAGGAGGAGGACGAGAAAAAGGATGGGAAGGAGGAGGAGAATAAAGGGAGGAAGACAAGGAGAAAAAAGGGAAGGAGAAGGAGGAGGACAAGATGAAGAAGTGGGAGAAAGAGGAGGAAGAGAAGGTGGAGGAGGAGGAGGAGGAGGAGGAGAAAGAGAAGGAGGAAGAGGAGGAGAAGGAGGAGGAGGAGGAGGAGGAACAGGATGGAGAGGGAAAAGGAAAAGAAGGATGGTAAGAAGAAAACGAAGAAGTATAAGAAAGAGAAGGGGAAGGAAGATGAAGAGGAGGAGGAGGAGGAGAAAACGAATCATAAAGAGGAGGAGAAGGGAAGGAGGAGGAGGAGGAGGAGGAGGAGAAGAAGGAAAAGGAGAAAAAGGAGAAAAAAAAGAAAAAGGAGGAGAAGGAGAATGAAAAGAAGAATGGTAAGTAGAAAACAAATGGGTATAAGAAAGAGAAGGGGAAGGGAGATGGAGAGGAGGTGGAGGAGGAGGAGGAGGAGGAGGAGGTGGAGGAGGAGGGGAGGAGGAGGAGGAGGAGGAGGGGAAAAACAAAAGTAGAAGAAGGAGGAGTAGGAGGAAAACAAGAAGAAGAAAAAGGAGAATAAGAAGAAAAGAAGAAGAAGGAGAAAAAAATCGCATTTTTGGCAGACCTCATTCTTGCATGATGGAATGTGAACGAAAGTTCAAAAACAGTAATAAGGAAGTTCTTAAAAAGTAGTAATTAATTAAATAAGGAATTGATGGGAAAGTTTTTGAGCATCCATTAAGTAAGTTATGTTGAGATAATTGGGATGAATTTATTATGGAATGAGAGAGTGAAAGTATGCGAGAAAGAATGTGGGGGTATGAGAGGGAGGGGAAGAATGTTGTTGAATGGGATGTAAGACGAAGAGAAATGACAATGTAAGCAAAATAAGTTGAAAAGAAAAAGGATTATTATTTGGGAGAGATGAGAAATAGGAAGAGAAAATGAAGACAAAGAATAGAGAACAGACAAGAAAGGTGAAGAATCACTCTGCTGCATGAGAGAAGTGCATTACACATGAGCCGCAGGCGAGTGCGGAATAGTTTTTCGAGTGCAGCAAAGATACTTTTAACACGAAAACTATTCACAAAACGAATTTGAAAGCCGAAGAATATTTGAAAACAAAATGACAAACTGAATGAATAATAAGACGAAATTGTCTCAACCACATTTATTAAAACTTTGAGAAATTAGTTTTGGTTGTTACACCATTATCAATCTCAAACTAAAAACTAAAGAACAGAGAGGCTTAATATATACGGAACATTGAATGATATTATTGGCTGAGCGGAAACGAGGCTGACTTTCATCGGACGTTGTGATTGGCTATCACGTCACGCCCCCTGGTGGGAGGAGTAACAAGCAAAAATACGAGTCAAATCAATAACTACAAAGCAACAACTATAAAAGCAACAAAGAAGAAAAATACGTATTTTAATTTGAGAATTTAATAAAATTAAAACTAAAAAATTAAGAGCTCACTGAAATGCAATCAAGGTCAACTGAGAAATACATGTGAGAACTGTTTTTTAAATGTAGGAAAATTCATAGTTTTTAGTTTGATTGAGATTGATAATGGTGTAACAACCGAAACTAGTTTCTCAAAGTTTCAATAAATGTGGTTGTGACAATTTCGTCTTATTATTCATTATGGATACCTTCCACAATATCACCTTCGCCACTACAAAGAAAGAAAATAACAAACACTGGGAGATCGTTTTCAAAACTGAAAATTCCCCGAAAAGCCCGGAAAAATTGAGTTATCATTTTTTTAGCTTACGGTTGAGAGTTCGGTCACGCTGCACCAGCGAGACTCGGTCTATTTGACGATCAATCTCAATGGAAAAGCGTGGAAATTATTTTTCCGACCGTGGGTGAAAATTGAATTTGCCAACAACTGGAATACTTCCATCTTCGTGTTTGACTCACAATTGCTTTCAGTCGACGCATTCAGTTGACTTTTGTGCTTAGTTCAAGCTATCTCCGCAAGATGGCGTGCTATTCAGATTATTTCCTCACATACGGCTCTTTCTCGGCTTTATTTGACGTATAAAGTCTCAATATTTTTGGTGCGACCTCATTTTGGAGGTTTTGTACAAAATAACTGTTTTATACACAAGTTAGGTTAACTTGTAGTCTATATACTCAAAAGAATTTTTTTATTGCGGATGATGCCCATATAATTCTGGAGACTTGTGCGTGAGTAATGAGGTGAATCGGTGAATTATGAGAAACATCTATGGCCGACCAAGTTCAAAAAGAAATTTCACTTTGTAGAACAACCCCTGACTCTTTCCAGAACATGAATAGTCTATTAATTCACATACATTAATATCTAATATAATATTGTTTTTATGACACTTTTTAGTTAATAATTGAATGAGGAATCTACCGCTGAGAAGATAAAAACTGTTGAAATGGAGATGAATATATAATGGAAGTTGTATATAGTTCAATAAGTAAGTAGTTATACAAGTTTTATAAGTAATATAGCCGAAAATTCAAGTTGCCCATTGAAAACTGTCCACTCTACTATCATTACCATAATTCATTTTTGATCACCCAGGTGCAGTGTCAAAGCACTTAGTGTCGTCTATGGAAATTATGACGTCACTATAGTAATTCTGTCTGCGTGTAAAGCTAGGCGAGAAAGGTCCAAAAGCTGCTCCATGTTTGGCACTCTCTATTTTCTTTGTTATGAACTATAGTGTTTACATAAGTAATGATCTCACCCTTGCTGAGCGGAGCTGTGCTTTTCGAGAGAACTAATGGATCGAGCAGAGAGTAGAGAATGGAGAGGGTAGAGGAGAGAATAGAGAGGAAAGAGGAGAGAGGAGAAAGAAGAGAGGACAAAGAAGAGATGAGTGACGAGAGAGGAGAGAGGAGAAAAGAGAGATGAGATAGGAAAGAGGAGAAAAAAGAGATGAGTAACGAGTGACGAGGGAGAAGAAAAGTGAGGGGAGATAAGAGAGAGGAGAAAAGAACAGAAAAGGACAAAGGAGAAAGGAGAGAGGAGAAATGAGAGTGGATAGAGGACAGAGGAGAGATAAGTGACGAGAGTAAAGAGAAGAGCACCAGGAAAGGGGAATGAAATATTCGATGACCTATCCCTTCCCCTCCAGCACCCTTACCAACCCTCCTCAATCATCACCCATGTTATGATAATAATGCGTTGAGAGTGCATCTACTGTTGAGAAGCAGGGTAGGTTAGTGCTTGTTCCGGTTCTGCCATAAAGACATTTTTGGTAGAAGAGATTTTGAGTTTTACGAGGAATCTGTGAGAAATAATTCACGATCCACGATGGACAACGATCTGTAATTCAATTATTGTGATCGTATTGTTTCTTGAGCTATTTGTTGTTTACGTTACGGTACGTTACGTGAATTCCATCATTTTAGTAATTTGTTAATTGTAGTACGTTGTTCAAATAAAACTGAAAGCATGGACTAAGCACTTTCGTCTTGAATGCTTAGTGTATGCTAAATGTTTATAAAATCTGGGCTTATTATTATTATTATTACTTTTATTATTTTTGTTGCGTAGAGCCACAAGTTTTGAGCAGAGCTCAAGTGGCATGCAACATGTCAAGTTCAAGACCGGAGTCCTGTGAATGCAGTGTAGCACTCCTCCATGGTGTAGGGACATGCCTCTACCAGTGTCTTAGTTATCCTTGATAAAAACACTTTATAGCTGCCACACAACCTGATATCCTCTGGAATACAATTAAAACACTTGAGTCCTGAATAATAATATGGTCCTTTTTCAAGGAGAGTCAGTCTATGAATCGGGAGCTGAAACAAACCTGCATTTTTACCTCGTGTTTTGCATGCATGACTGTTTTCATGACTGAAAAATATCTGCATTCTTGAACACAAACGCAACCACTTCTAGGAAATAAATCGCCGGAATCGTAAGGAGATGGAGTCCTCTAAATATGGGCTTACAAGAAGAAGAAGGTCCCACCTCCTCAAGAATCCGTAGTACTTTTTTTTGCATTCTGAAGCTTGTGTTCAAGTAATTTTTTTCTGAACCCCAAAACAAAATACTATATCTAATCAGTGATAGAAAATACCCATGGTAAACCTTTAGAGCTGTCTTGAGGTTCGAATTCAACTTAACAGTCCTCAGAGCAAAGAGCATGGTAGAGCCTTTTCTGGAGTTTTTCTATGTGGCTATCCCACTTCAAGTTTAGTTGAGACACATTTAATATTCACGGGTTTTACGCGTATAAAGCCCACATAAGTCTGGAGACTTGTGCGTGTGTAATGAGGTGAATGGGTGAATGATAGCAACATGGCTGAATGATATTCGAACTCAAAGCTGCAGGAAGCGAAGCCAGCCAGAGTCCTGATTCATGATTTTTTGGTGCATTTTTGGTTATTGGGTGATCAGACATTTTATTTTCAGAATTGAATTATTCTATCAATTTTTCATTGCAGAAAAAACGGTTAATTGAAAATTAACCAAGTAACTTCAAAATAGAAACAACTTAACATCACCATAGCAACAAAATAACTTGACATTTTTCAAAAAGTTTGCTCAAAAGTTTTTATGAGAATTTAATATTATAAACTACTTTTAATTGTTGTAGTGTTTCGTTTTAAGTGAACCTTTAAATTAATAGTGCGGTTGAGTGAGAAGATTCATTTTGTTAGTTTTAGAGTGAAGGCTTTTAGCAAATCATAAATTTTTGGTCTGTGTTAACCTCAATGTTTGTGGACAATGTAACATTATTCAAAATTTGTGAAGTAAGCAGTTTTGGACTTGAGTCTGTTGCACCTTCACACTCGTTGTAAATTTGTCACAATAAATAAATAATAAATACTAATAATAATAACTTAATTTTATAGCTGTGTTTGCGAATTCTGTGAAATTTCTCCATAACTACGGTAATTATAGAAATTTACAAATTTTGTTCGATTTGGCTGCTCTAGTTTCCAATTTACCATTTTAATTGAGGCCCTAGAGATTTTAGATTGAGTGATTAATAAGGATTGCTACAAACTTCAGTCATCTTTATATCTGTAACAAAGCGTTTTTGTTTATTTTAATGAGAGGAGTTTATTTGATACTGACAGATTTCTCCTAATAGTTTTTTTGATGTCTAATTATTTGATGTTCAGGAACTTTATGTTCCTAAAGTTATCCGTTGCTTACTTTTCGTCATACTTGTAGGTTATGGACAGTTTACCAGTCAAGGAATCAATGTGGTCAACAGCTGTTTACGAAATCAAAAACAGATGATGTCATTTGATGATTATTACCACACACTGTGTGGTAAAGATCATCAAATGATTATTACCGCACGCTTATGGGTGGCTCTACTATTTCACTGGAAAACCATTTGACCAAGAGCTAGATCAGCTGATCTAGAACCATTATTGCCCATTTCATCTAGAGTTGCTGTGATTTGGTGTGTTGAAGTTATGTTCATAAAACAATGATTTATAGTTTCTTATTTCAACTTATCTGCTATTTTAGACTTGTATGACGAAAAATAACGTACAAAACATGCCTGGTAAAGTGTTTACCATACTCTTATGTTAGTTCTGCTATCATACTCGTATGGTAAACACCGCCTTACCACACTTGTTATGTATATAATATACTATTACATTGTAATATTGTGTTTACAATATTACAGACATTACTTCACGTTACGTTAAGTATCTATATTAAGTAGAAGTTAAGCTTTCAAGCTTGCACAAACTCACTTCAACTTTCACAAATCCCAACTTTTTTTGTCAGACTTCCCAATGCCTTCGTTCAGATCTATGCAAATCATCAATTATTTGAGTAAGTTCTAAAGTTTGCTGTGACTTCAGAGGACTGAGAGCAGTCGTGCTGTCACAGAAACTCTACGTAAAGTATCTTCAAAACTTTTCGCCAATAACTCAAAGAAGATAAACTGTCAAACCAGAAAATGCAGATCAGTTGAACTTTATACAGATAGAACTTTTCAAAGGAAAAGAATGCCCCCGAGCTTGGATCTTTTTCTTGACTTTCATAATCTATCATTTCCACGAGACTCCGCTTCCAGAGCAATGTCAACCAATTTGCCGTTCCGAGAAACTGAGGAAGATAATAAGGTTGTGATTATCACAAGTTAAATCATCTCTGAGAAAGATTCCGCAAAAGTTTATCCCCCAAGCAAAATTTTATTTGGAGTGGTTCATTTGAATAGAAAATTGTGGGACCTCAATAACCACTCAATTCGATTTGTACCACCCAACCACTTTTTTCGGAGGATGAAGCCCACATAGGTCTGAGACCTGTGCGTGGGTAATCAATTGGATGAAGGTGATTGATGAGTTGGACGTACAGTTTTAGGTGGGTTTCAAACCACCGGGAAGTGGTTTCACAGCAGAGAACAGATTTATTTTGCTGGCCACTCCAATCAGTCACCGCTCTTACAAAGAGCGCCCAGGAGTGTCGTAGCTTATCTCTGATTGAACAGATACCTGCTACGGCACTCGGCTATCACTTCCCTAAACTAACTCTTACCTACCCTGTGCAACAGGACACAATTTCGTGCGCCATTTGCAAGGCTTGTCAAAATTTATTGGGACATCTTTGCACAGTAACTCAGCCGTTCAGTATATAATTCAGTAGCGGCCCTAAGGCCTGTTTCACACATACCCGGCAGCTGGATAACGTTAGCGACCGTTAACGTTAGTGCCGTTAGGGACATTGGATCATACAAAGCACTTCACGATCACCCAATTTTTGAAATCATATGGTACAGTGTGATTTTGCAGGGTAAACGACACCGGTAACACTGGGTATGAGTGAAACAAGCCTTAAGACCGCTATTGATTTACTGAGCGATTAAAAAGCTGTTCATGAGAGTGAAGAGTTAATATTTTCACTTTTAATAGATATGCAGATTAGTTTTAAATTGATAAGAAGTTGAGTTATTTTTACTTGAGATAGAACATGTTTTCTGGCTGGAGTTTTTTAATTTGAGACTGCATATCAGTCGGAAGTGGATGTATTAAGTGTTTAGTCGCAGATTATCGTGGATCAGCTTAGTTTTAATTTAGCCAGAGAAGAAAGATTGAATTCATAAGAGCATACACCTTCAAATACTGTACATTAATATAATTTTTTTTGAGTCGATAGCCTCAAAAAACAACTATACAAAGTGTTCAATGTAATGTGTAAAATCCGGTTACCAGAGATTCTACATCAAATTTTAGACAAAAAATGTTTAGTGACGTTTTTGAAATGGGGCCTTTGTTTTCGAGATATCTCAATTAAATGAGTTTTTCAAGATATCTCGATTAAATGAGTTTTTCGAGATATCTAGATTAAATGTGTTTTTCGAAATATCTCAACTAAATGAGTTTTTCGAGATATCTAGATTAAATGAGTTTTTCGAGATATCTTGAATTTAATGTTTTTTTTTGAGATATCTTGATTAAATGAGATTTTCGAGATATCTAGATTAAATGAGTTTTTTGAGATATCTTGATTAAATGAGTTTTTCGAGATATCTAGATTAAATGAGTTTTTTGAGATATCTCGATTAAATGAGTTTTTCGAGATATCTAGATTAAATGACTTTTTCTAGATACGCTCACTTCCCGCCATTAAATGCTCAATAACTCAAAAACTACTGATCGGATTGGAATTATGATGACATTGCTGGAAAGAACACAACATTTTGCTGAAGATACATGCATTTCAATATGTAACCCGATCATTTAGGATGTTTTTTAGGGATCAAAGTACAAAAAAATGGATTTTCCGAAAACTCACTGAAATTCCAAAGCGATTTTTCTTGATTTATTTCCAAGGTGATATAGTGAAAATTTCACATGAAAACCTTCCTTATTTTATAAGCTTTAAAATGAGCCTAAATTGTTTCAAATTTATGAATTATATATGGTTGAAAATGGTAAAAAACTGTCACAAACCCACAAGAATTAGTGTCTAAGGGACAAGAGCTGAGAGAGTGAAAATTTGATTTCAAAATCTTCAGTTCTATTAAGTTGGTATAGAGAAAATCTTTACAAGGAAATATCTTCACCTTTTTCTTTACAGCCCTGAGTTTGGGTTTCTCCCAAAGGGTAAGACGGTTCAGAAAAGTTTGGAAATCACCGCATTAAACATATATAATATTTAATATTATAATATAATATATAATATTTTATATTAATATATATAATACTTGTGGTTTATTTTATTTCGACTGTTCAAATTTGAATGAACTACTCCCCTAGAAAAGCAACTGAGACGCATTCCAATTAGTTTTCCCTCCTGACTAATTTGAGAGAGTTGTAAGAATTTCATGCACCATTTCGCCAAACTGGTCCTCAACGTAACATCTTGAAAAGGTTGAGCTCTCTCTTTTTATGTCTTCATTACACAGAGGTCCACTTTCAACAGATTGTTATGTACCTTTTCTCTTTCTACAGCTAGGCAAAACAATGGTAACCAGCTGCCATGGCAGTTAACTGCAACAAAAGACAACCAAGCGTGCCACTAAAATGTCCCTGAGAGTGCATCTTGTAGGGTTATTCTTGAATAAATTGCTATTTCAACTTCAACACTGTTGCAGTAGGCTACCTGATGATTGTGTTTAAGATTGTTGACGCGTGATCGTTATTGTAGCTACTTGGTACATGCAATTCAGTATATCACAAAAAAATTAATTATAATAACAATAAAGAATGGTATTATAAGAAACGTCCTCATGTGGTCATCTATTGATGGAATTCTAAAGTTGAAGAATAACGAATTAAAGGAGGAGAGGAAGAGAAATAATTGAGAGAAAAATGATAAAAAAGAAGAAGAGAGAGAAGAAGAAGAAGCTTGAGCAAAAAGAGAAGGAGGAGGAGAACAAGAAAAGAAAAAAAAGATAAAGAGGAAGGAGAAGAAGGAAAAGAAAAAGAAGAAGAAAAAAGGAAGGAGAGAAGAAGGGGTAAAAGAAAAGAGAAAAAAAGGAAGAAGGAGAAGAGGAAGAGGAAGGAGAAGATGAGAAAGAAGAAAACGGAGAAGCGAAAGAAAGAAGTAGAAGAAGAAGAAGAAATAAAGACAAAAGAGAGGAAGACGGATGAGAAATAGATAAGAAGAAAAAGAAGACGAAAGAAGAATGTTGTCAATTGCTGTGAGAAAAATTTTTTTCATCAATTATTTTGTGAAATGGGGGGTTCAAAGTTGAAATTTTTCGGTTTTTGGGGGCGATTGATCTCACCTACAAGTGGTTTTGAGCTTTTGATAAATTTTCTGTAATTAAACGATACCTCGAGGAATAAAATGACATATTTTTTACTCCAATCAAGCAATTAGTTTTTTCAAAATACATTTTCTTAATCTGTAAAAAAATTACTTTTGAAAAAACTTTTTGTCGGATTGAACAGAAAAATGACATGTTATTCCTCAAGATGTCTTTTAGTTATGGAAAATTTATCAAAAGTTTGAAATCACTCACGGGTGAGATCGATCAATTGTCCCCATAAACCGAAAAATTTTCAACTTTTAACCTCCATATTTCACAAAATAAATGAAGAAAAAAATTTTCCTCAGCAATAGCTAACATTTCAAAGTCCTAATAATATTCAATACAAGAAATTTCGAAAAAAGTATGACCTACAACCCTCCGCACAGCCTTGAAGATTGTATTGTATTTAAACTCAGATTAATAATAATTGGGTGTTATTTACCATCAAGGCTTGATAACGGAGATTAATGGAATAAATTATTAATATTTGTATTTGTGGAAGAAAATCAAGATTCGGTTGCTTTAATTAGAGAAAATCAATTAATTTTAATCATTAAAACTACTCCCTATTTGATCATTTTTGAGTGAAAATGATCAACATCTAACATCTTACATTTTTCCAAGATCACTTTGAAATATGTGTGAAAGAATAGAAAGAGCTTACACATTATTTATTTTCAATTTGAAAACATCACGTTGCCAGTCTTCAAGAATTGTGAATTCCTCCAGACTTGCAATAGATTTGTGGAAATTACAGTGATTCTGTCCAAGGAATCAAGAAAACTCATTTTGTTAGGAGCACTAGCACTGCATTCCACCAAAAATTGGAAAAGCATAAAAAGTCCCAAATTCCTTTTTCAATTAACAGATCCACCAGATCTAGATCTTCAAAGCAAGGTAAACTCGTGAAGTTTCATGCTCCATTTTCTTCATAGAAATCTTCGAAATTTTATTTTCTACACAAGCTAAGCATTCCAATCTCATGTTGAAGCTATTGTAGTACAAAAAAAATGCTATAATGGGAAGAAAAGTGATTGAATATCGATTCCAGAAAAAAATTATTGCAAAACTATCTAAATTTGCAAGTGGCATGGGCTCTGTATTGTGAACGACAAATGACATTTTAATTTAATCTAAAAAATAACTGTTGATTGCTAAGTGGAACCAATCTGCAGATTTATCATTCAAAATTCTTTCCCAAAAAAAACATTGAAACCTCTTTTTAACCGACTTCCAATAAGAAGGAGGAGGTTCTCAATTTGACCTGTTTTTTTATCTTTGAACATCAACTTCACGAGCAATATTGAACCGATTTCAATAATTTTTTTAAATAAAAGCGGTTGTTTCATCAAAGTTTCGCAAAGATCAGCCCAATATCAAACAAAATGGAGCATTCATCGGTTCTTAATTTGAATTTGGTTCAAATAGGTTTGTTTCTCACAAAAATATGATGTTTCTGTTAATATAAATATTGCTTACTTTGATAAAATTGTCTCAATTTTATTGTCTTGATTTTTACTGTTTATTAACTTTTTTATAGTCAGATTTTTATTGATTTGCTAATTTGCTATATATTTTATAATGTATAAGAAATTTCTCATGTTTTCAAAGTTTAATTATTGGACTAAAAAGCTTAACATTTAAAAAAAACTGTCTATAATATTATTTTATAGGTTTATAAAAAATATAGGCTATACAATATTTTAGATTTTGAAATTTGGCGCCGACTTCAAAAGGTTACTTGTATTTAATTAAAAATGTTCTAGGTTTAAAGTGAATACTTTCTAATCTAATACTAGATTTTAAGTTATTTAGTACATGAGTATTTAATTTTTTATCATAATTTTATTAAAATCGGTTCCTTTTTTGTTTTAAATTTTTTTTCATGAAATACATTATTACAGAGAATTTTTCATAAACTCAAAAAGTATTTGCCGCCGACTTTAAAAGGTTTCTTGTATTAAATTATAATTTTCTCAGTTTAAAGTGAATAGCCTACTCAATTTCAAATGTTTTAGTGCGTATTGAATTTTTTATTGAATTCAGAAGTATTGCGTATCATGTTATTGAAATCAGTTTCTTTTTGGTTTTGGAATTTTTTATAACATCCTCTGCTTCCTCTTTTAGTGCTGGATTTAATTTTAAAGAACATTTTAATTCTTCAACCTCTTTTTTGGCTTAATTTAATAGGTAGCCACAATATTGGGGAAAAACATAATTATCCATCTTCTTTTTTGTGCTTCATTTAATTTTTTAAAAACATTTTATTTCTTTAACCTCTTTTCTGTGCTTGATTTAATAGGTAGCCACAATATAGAGAAAAACATAATTTTATTCTTCATCCTCTTTTTTGTGCTTGATTCAATAGGTACCGTAGCAACAATTTCAATTCCAACTGGTGTAAAAACATGTTTTTGTGTTTTCTGCAGGTCTGATTTGATTTCTGATAAAAATTCTGCTTGTTCTAAACGAGAATGCATTTCAAGTTCAAACGAATATTTATGTGCGCCGCAAAAATACCTCCACTCTCCTGGTGAGAGATTATCAGAGTATGCAAATACTGGACCCAACAATATCAAGCCCATCTCCCGCCGGCTTTGTTAAGCCGTGTTGTCATGACAACCGCAATCCAGGCATTTTGCTGACTGGATAAAACTGAGTGACAGTGGCCGAACGCGAAAATCCTCAACTTTTGGAGCTCATTTTCATGTAACGGTGCTAAATGAGTTGGACAGGGACAAAATAGCACGAATTTTTGTTAAAATAGTTGACTAGCATCAAAAAATTTAACCTAGAGTTAGAAAATTTGGCTTAGAATCAACTGGGAACAGTTAGGAAGTCCACATTATTAATAACAGTAGGATTCTCTATTCTATACACTATCATGGAAGTCCACACCTGGTCAATATTTGATTGTCAATCTCTTCTTCTTTTATTTTTGAAGGTATGTCCTAAAGGCACACTGGTTATGGAGTAAAAGACAAGTCGTCAGATCAACAATTATATACAGTATAACCATGCTAATAACCTAACCTAATTCAACCTAACCTAACCTAACCTAACCTAACCATGCTTATTCACTATTTATCACAATTACAATTTAAATTAGTTGAGGTGAGGCTCAAGTTTAATGTGAAAGGAACTCTTTTACACCATGAAAAGCTTCTCCAACTAAATATTCCCTCGATTCTTTTTCAAATATCTCTATATTTCCAAGACTGTTTTGTTTATAAACAGCGGTATATAGCTTTATATATTATAACCTCTCACCAATATCACTAAGTTTTTGTTCGAACAAGTACTATTGTGACTCACTAAGTGATAATAATCTTATATGGAAGCAATAAGTTCTTTATTTGGAAAATATTCTCAAAGTACACACATTCCCAGACTTGTAAACATTGTAAAACTTTGAAGCTGGTTTTCATGCTGTAGTTTGAAAACCTAACCTAACTTTACAGTTAACTACCCTACTAATTGAATACTTCATGTAACAACTTTCCTCAATTTCTAGGCCAAGAGGTTACATTAAATTCTTAGCCAAGCTATAAGTAATTAACTTTTTTCAGATATTTGTATAATAATCTCAGAGCTGGTTCTCATTTTGTAATTTGAAGTTTTTCATATAAGTAAAATTATCATTTTTTCTGATAATGTAGTCTAAATTGTAGAGATTCAATTTAAAAAAAAAAAATTATCTTGGAGAGCATTAAATAGAATTAATGGAACTGCTTCATCGTATGAATTGAACTTGGTAATTCTGTTTATTAGAAGATTCAAGTTGTATTTAAACAAAACGTAAACATAAAAATTAGCCTCAATGTTTTGGGCAATATACCATATTCAAAATTTGTGAATAGAGTAGTTTTGGACTTATTGAGTCTGTTGCATCTTCACATTCATTGTAATTTTGTCACAATAAATGAATAAATAAATAACCTATGTGAACACATGTTGGACTTTTGTAAAAATTTAGTAATACAGCCATTTTTGGGCTATTTCTAAGAGCCTACTGTTTCTTTACAATTAGTTGTATTCAGACTGTATCAATGAATGAATAAATAACACTCTACTAGAAAGCATACTCTGGGTTCCTGTTTTGGAAACTTTTTCAACTTTTTTTGGAAACCAAGTTACTATTTGTAACTCTTCAACATCATCATAAAACCCATCTAAAAACACCTCCACCACACCTACTTATCCCACCACATCCACTCCTCCCACTACCTTCCAACCAAGAATATTGAGGGTGGAACCCTGTTTGGCATGGCGGTTCTAAACTGGCTTGGAGCGGGAGGCGTAGAGCTGGCTTGAGTTGCATTGAAATCTTTTGAATGGTGTTTGCAGGAAAAATGTGTTTTATTGTAGGTTCTTGTTACATATATATTTTTTTTCAAAATTGTTTTTACTTTCTCTATTGTTAGTTGAACCATTTAGCGAGGGTGTATGTGTGAGTGCGGGTATGTGTGTGTGTGTGTGTGTATGCGTATGTGTGTATATTTAAAATGTGTACATTATATATTATCATGTTCTATGATGGATTGAATACTATAATTGATAATGTAGTTGTTAGGGTTAAGTGTAAGAGAGTACCTGCGAGTCCTAACTTCACCTCAATAAAGACAAGTTATCAATCTATCTATCTACCTTCCTACGCCCACCAGACTTTACATACTAGAAAACCAGTCAGTCTGCAACTAAGCGCCGAAGAAGAACGACATAGTTCGAAACGCGTCCGCCGCGACTCAAAAAAGGTCAGTTCTGCACAGCAAGTTTATACATAATGAATAGTACTATTTGTAATATGATCAAAGGAGTAAAATAAGTTGAGACTCACATGTATAAATGCTTTCCTTGATTTGCTGGCCTTCAATACGAAAACTGAAACAAATAGATTACAAAATATTATATGAGTGATTGAAATTGAAAAAAACACTACATTATAGCTACATAATGAATTTAAAAGTTTCCAAAATCAATCCTAGAACAATGATTAATTTTGACCAGACTACATTATCTTAAACTTGTCACAAACAATATTTAGGTACACTAAAAAATTCCACTCAATTATTTTTCCGCTTGAAGTCTATCGTCAAATTGAAACGATAGCCTTGGAAGTGATAGCCGTGAGCCGTAGCAAGTATCTGTTCAATCAAATAGAGATAAGCTGCGTTCTCGTAGGTTCTGTTTGTAAAGGTGACCGATTAGATTGGCCAGCAAAAAGACACTGTTCTCTGCTGTAAAATCACTCCCCGGTGGTTCGGAAACCACCTAAAACAAAAACTGTAGTTCCAACTCATCAATCACCATCATCCAATTCATTACCCACGCACAGGTCTCAGACCTATATGTGGGCTTCATCCCCGAAAAAAAAATTCTATACGATTGATAACATTATCTTGAGTAAGTATATCGACCTGCAGCTCTAAACTATCATTATAATTGTGAGACTTGTGCTGTGTTGTAGGGATAATTAGAAATTGGAGCTTACAAAATAATATAAAGTGCATGTGGTCGGACCAGCCAAGGACGCAGTTGACCGAAAAAGTGGTGGAAATAACAGTTTGCGATCCTCGACTCCAAACTCTGAAAAATAAACTCAAAACCTAATCCTGAAAAATCGTGACCACAAGATTAGTAGAGCTTAGTACAGGAAAGCAAAGCTCGACCATCCACATTATTTTCAGTGAGCAGTATATCCAGTGACAAGGCCAGTTTTATACACAGTATCCAGTTAAAGCTTGCTGAAGTTCGTCTTTTTTAGTAGAAAAAAGAATGTAACAGAGTTTGAAAGAATTGGGGAAAGATGCTATAAATTCTATTGTTGAAATGATAAACCATATTACAGAATTATGCAGCGTGTCCCGTGAAAGCTTAATAGATTTCGTCCTTTTTAGTGAGAATTTTTGAAGGATGACGCCCACATAGGTCTGAAACCTTTGCGTGGGTAATGAGTTGGATGACGGTGATTGATGAGAAGGACCTACCGATCACATTGGTTCCGAACCACCAGGAAGTTATTTTAAAACAGAGAACAGAGTCTTTTTTGCTGGCCAATCTATATCTGTATTTTTTGAGACGAATTAATAAACAAGTGAAGTATGCAGATTCCTTCGGAAGCATTATTAATATGCAAATTACGGTTCTTCAGTTTGATTCAACTGAATAAATGAGATTGCTCATTGAACGTACATATACTTTATAAAATTCAATAATTGAACTGTTTACTTATCAGCATGAACTTATTTCAATAGTTTATACTCAATTTCAAATCACAATAAATAGCTTCTTTTTTTAAATTCCGAATTCCTCAATCCTGTTCTATATATTTGTCAGTTTGATAAATTGTCAGTTTTTCAAAACCAATTGTAGTTCAACTGCAGAATAACTTCAACTTAAACACCAATTTATTAATAAACTCATACATAATCAAAAATGATTGATGTCATTTTCACATTAAGCATCATCAATCCATCGCATACAACGAAAAGCCAACGTTTTCAAAAATAAAAAAATGTATTAATTTTTTTATTACACAAAACATAATCAAGTAAATATATAATAGGTATATTTATAGCCCACTACTGCTTTCTTTACAAATGCATATTTTTTATAAATATTTCGTCCAAAATATCTCAACTTACCGTTCTTTTAATTTTTAAATTGTTCTAATTTGAATTACACTTGTAACGTATTTCCACAGCCCAATAAGAAACCTTTGTTATTATATTTATTATGCTTGCACTTTATGCTCATTTATTGTATTGTTTTAATGTATTGGGTATTATTTGTTTATTATTGTATTCATTTATTACAATTACACGAAACACAAGCAAGTAAAGATACAACAGGCATAGCCCACTACTGCTTTCTTTACAAATTTTGAACAATACAAATTTTAGGTTATATTGAAGTTCAACTAAAAATTTCACTTGAAAGTACAATTACTAATTCTTTTTAAAACAAGAATATCAATTTGAAAGTTCACTTTGGAGACGAAACACTAAAACAGTTCAATAGTCCAATTATTGTTAATTGCATTAGTTTATTATTGTATTGTTTATTTATGTCTATAAATATTTATTATGATTGTATATTTATTATAGTTGTTATGTTTGTATTCATTTATTGTGTGTATTATTGCAAAATAACACATTCCATAATTTCAAAAACTTTACTTCAGCACAACTTTACACTCAAAAACACCTGTGATAAAGCTTTTGTTTTTGTTTAGCACATGATAATAAACCTTTAAATTTGTTCTTCAGTATATTACTTTATAATATGACACTAACCTGTTATAGAAGTTGAACTTTAAAGTAGCATGTGTTTGTAATACATTACAAATATATACACTAGCATATTTTACTAGTAGCTCTGTGAACAGTAGACCTCACGCCCAAAAAGGATAAGGGTGCTTGCACAGAGGAACATACTCCATGTACTAAATGATAATCACCATCGCAAAATTAAAAAATAATCAGACCTAACCCTTGATTCAATTTGCGTAGTCCATTCCATGACTGTTTTTCACAAAAGGTCACTCTGTATCAGAGCGTTAACAAGGCTGTGTTTCCTATTTGTGAGACAACTGATTGCTCAAATTAGATTTCAGATGTCTGATGAATGAGTTTATAAAACAATATTAATTAAATTTGTATACCATTTACTAAGTAATCACTTGTTATTATACTCAATTGAAATGTTTAAATGATTTGTTTCTCCCAAACAAATATGTTATTCTTATGAATAATAAATAAGGCTAACCAGATAAGGCTATCTATGAATCTGATTCCTATTTTATGATCTGCTGATTTCATATGATGGAGAAGCTCATTTTAAAAAAGCATTTGTTCCTATATAGAAGGAGGCCTCACTTTTTTCTTTTCGATATCTTTTTGTGCTTGGGTAATGAGTTGGATGATGGTGATTGATGAGTTGGACCTACAGTTTTAGGTGGGTTCCGAACCACCGGGAAGTGATTTTACATCAGAGAACAGTGTCATTTTTTGCTGGCAAATCTAATCGGTCACCGTTCTTCCAGAACCAACGAGAACGCAGCTTATCTCTCTCTGATTAAACAGATACAGAAACAGAGACCTCTCTTCATTTGGTCAATTAGTTTTGAAACTTCGTCACAGTATTTGACACTCAACAACCTTGAACAAGTGATAAATGTTTCAGTTTCTTAGATACAGTGAATGACTGGGAGAAGAGTGATGAGGAGTAGTAAAATAAGTAGTTTAAGAAGTGGTGTAAGTAGTGCATAAGAATTATTATTTCTACTAGAAGTAGTTTGTGTCTTTCGTCAACTTCAATTGCGTTTCTGAACTTATTTTTTCATCTTATCACGTGTTTTTGTTGTCTCAATGAAGGGGAAAAACATTAAAGTATGGAAGTTTTTGTCTACAGTACACATAGCACACTTCTAGTGTAACACTATCTTTAGTTAGTGTAGGAGAGATTCCTCCTAGAGCACACTTCTAGCTTATCTAGTTTTTTTTATAGTAATTAAAACTATGCAATGTCAACACCAGTTCAACATTTGGTCGTCAAGAGGCATGCAACATTCATCCCAGATCGTGCAACATATCATCCCAGATTAATTTCTCATGCATGCTCTTGCCTCAGATTCTTCTGCAGGCAACAGATGTTGCAAGAGACAAGTTGAAAGGTATGTAATTGCAAAAGGTGGGTTGAAAGCAATGTTGCACAGACGTTGACACTGATTTTGAGAGACAAATGTTGTGTATTGCATGTTGCAAGGGAATTAATCGTGAAAGACAAGTTTTTTTTTGGAGGATGAAGCCCACATAGGTGTGAGACCTGTGCGTGGGTAATGAATTGGATTATGGTGATTGATGAGTTGGACCTACAGTTTTAGGTGGGTTCCGAACCACCGGGTAGTGTTTACAGCAGTTAAAAAGCGTGTTGCGTTGGTATTTACAAGTTATGCACTGTATGTTGCAAGGGAAGTAATTGACCTAACGAAGAGAGGTCTCCGTTTCAAGTTAACCGTTTTGCATTTGTCAGTCTGTCTGTTTGTAACGAATTTTTGGCTGAAAACATGGACCAAATTCTATAAATGGATCATTCTTCAGACGTGTCCTGCAATGTATTTGTATGTAAAGATTTTCAAAATTCGCTTGCATTTGAAGGGTATTTAAAAGGATAAAAGAAAGGCACTAAGGCTTTCTTCTGTTAGAAACATAATATGTTTCCATAAAAATTCATTTAAAAAATCATATTATGATTTTTAAAATGAGCTTTTCCATTATATGCGTTTGGAATCAGATTTAAAGATAGCCCCAAGGCCCTCTTATTCATCTGGTTGAGTTTATGTATGAATTGATTTATCATACATAAGAATAAAATATTTTGAATAATAAGACTTGGATATTGTCAAACCACTTTATTTTGAATATATTATTGAAAAATTATAGTACCATGGTTTCGAGGCTTAACCTGCCACATTATTAATTGCATGGCTCTTTTTCTCTTAGATAATAATTTTTTTCTTTATTCTCTAATATTGTCAATTATATAGTTACTCTTACATGTATATATTCTGTGGACTAGTATAGTATTATTTAATTTGTTTTGTACCACTACGGGTCTCATCAGACCCAGTGGAAATCATCAACTTGTAAATAAATAAATAAAATCCTCAGCTGTACTGTATGTTGACTTGAGAGAAGTGAGAAATGAGCTTATAAAGCTGTGGACAGAATTGATTGTAGATTTTTTTCAAGATGGAGGATCAATTTAACATTGGACTTTTAACTATAATAATAATTAATAATTAATACACTATTGTGGTGGCATGTGGCACATTCTGTCCACAGCTTTATAAGCTCATTTCTCACTTCTCTCAAGTCAACAGTACAGCTGAGGATGTGGCAGGTTAAGCCACGAAACCATGGTACTGTAATTTTTCAATAATGTATTCAAAATAAAGTGGTTTGACAACATCCAAGTTTTATTATTCATCATGGAAAAGTACCACAACATCCATTCACAAACAACTGAATTTATTTATTTATTTATTTCAACAAAGCATACAACAAACAGAAATTATAAAAAACAGAATTCTTGACAAAATATTTGTTTGAGAGAAACAAATCATTTATCATTTCTAATACTCCAATAATTAATTGAAATTGATTACAAATTATAAGTGATTACTAAGTGAATGATAAATATACAAATGTTGCCCATTTTGTTCTATAAAACCATTCATCAGACATGAATTTATCTGATTTGAGCAATAATCTGTCTGAAAAATAGAAACAGCTTTTGTGATGTGTGATGCAAACTACACAAATTGAATTAAGGTTTAGGTCTGATGAGTGATGACTGTGTTCAATTTTTCTAAGGTAATTATCATTGAATATATTGTCATAAACTATAAGGTTTGATAGTTTCCCCAAAACACAAAAAATTTAAAATTTATCTTATTGATGGCTAAAGAACGCCAGAAAGCCATTTTGTGCTGACTGTGTGTGAAGAGACTGAGCAGCGAGAGTGATGAAGCTATTCAGCCCCCCCACCAGCCAGCAATTAATACAGCAGATTTTTATTTTTTCATTCTTGGAGAGTCAGTGCATCGCCTCCTGCTGCCAAGGAAAATGGTCTGGTATCGTTATAGCATATTATTTTATAGTTTAATCTGTAAAATGTTTTATTATATTATGATAAAAAAGGTGTCAAATTTCAAAGAGGCAAATCCTCAAGTAATTCAATTAAAATATTAAAAAGTGACATGAAAACATAATTTAATAATTATGATATGTTTTTAAAGACCGTTTGTTTTGAACACAAAATAGATAGAATATTACAGTATTTTCTTGCTTTAGCACTATATTAATAAATCATGTGTTATATTTCTAACTCTGTATGTCAATTTATTCAATAACCAAAAAAATCTTTAAAAAAAACATTGTTTCAAACAAATATTTTAGATTCCTGGATTTCTTGTTCCATGACGAACTGTGTTGTTAATATTAACTTTTCAAGTGAATTCAACGATTTGCAGTCAAATTTTTATTAAGAATAAGTAGTATTTTACTGTGTAGGCCGAACGTTTTCGAGTTGTTAAAGATGGGTCTTGAAGATTCGGCCTTGAAGATGGGTTTTAACCACTCGAAAACGTTCGGCCTACAGAGTAAGTAAAATACTATTTATTCTTAATAAAAATTTGACTGCAAGTCGTTTAATTCACTTGAGAAGTTAAATATTTTAGCTCTACCATCTACAGCAACGCATCTCCCATTTTTTTCCTATCTGGGAAGTGGTGGAGCCCCCAATTTTAAAATCAGCAATTTATATTTTCATTAATATAGGTTATAAATGTTGGAGACGCATTTTCAGAATTGCATCCCCTACAAATGGTGGAGCCGTAGCAGGTATCTGTTCAATCAGAGAGATAAGCTGCGTTCTCGTAGGTCCTGTTCGTAACGGTGACCGATTAGATTAGAAATCACTTCCCGGTGGTTCGGAACCCACCTAAAACTGTAGGTCCAACTCATCAATCACCATCATCCAACTCATTACCCATGCACAGGTCTCAGACCTATGTGGGCTTTATCCTCCAGAAAAAAAACACATTTTCATAATTGCATCCCACTACAATATCGAGTATTTCACTCTTTGCAAGCACCCTTATTCTTGGGCGTGAGTTCTACTGTGCACAGAACTACTGGTATGCACTATATGTTGCAAAGAAAGTAATAATATTTGTAATAGAGAAAGTATGTTTCACAAAAGTTGTCACTCATTCTGACATACACATTTATTGTATATTGCATGTTGCAAAGAAAATGGAAGGTAAGTTGAGAAGAATGTTGTACATAAGTTGTCACTCATTTCTACAGACTCACATATTGTGCATAACACGTTGCAAATAAACCCTTCTTGTCTGAATATTTGCAAGAACAGCAATAGAAGGAACTTCATCAACGGCTAGTTTGACTGAGAGAACTAGTGTACAATGTGAACTGACGAGAAATACAATCCACAGTCCAAGTCAAGAGAACAATGGAAAGTCGCCTTTTCATTGTTATTACTTCTTTTCTCTACCAGCTGACATTAAACATGCATGGAACTGAAAACAATGCAGACTTCTTTTTCTTTTCGAATCAAGCTGGCTACAAGTCACAAATTGTGACACATACAGTATTATGAGCCAGTTTAATAAAATACAGCTTGTTTTCTTTTTGTTGGAGTTTCCTAGGTTGACACAAGACAGCAAGACTAAATAATGTGTTCTTGTTTTAAGTTCTCTCTTATTATACTTATAATTATTATATAAACTAACTCAATTGCAGTGGCGTACCGATAATGGAGCGAGTGGAGCAGTTCTTGAGAGAAAATTACCTTTTACTTACAAAAAAAGTTATTACTATAATGAAGGCCAAAAGGGTGAAATGCAACACAATTTTAAAAAACCGTATGTAAACATCGCTGCGCATGACTAAAAGGAAAATTCATGTCAAATTCAAAATAAATCGGTTCATGCGTTCAGCCGTAAATGCGTTACAACCAGACAGAATGCAAAACGGTCGAGTCAAAAGTAGCAAATAGTCGAAAGTAGCTAAGCCAAAACAATTTAAATTGGGTGGCAAAAGGTATAACAAATTCAAGTAATTGAATGAAGACTTTGAATTTATTCTGAAAAAATAAATCCACAAAAAGTTTAATGGTTTTTATATTAAGAACAGGACTGAAATACTTCACTTTTGAATCCTATTTCCAAAATATAAAAAAAATTCATAAGGATGACTTGTAAAATGCGAAAAAATAACTGCAAATAAATTTATAGAAAGGTGAAAAAATCCAAAACAAGCTGTTTGGAAATTGATAAAAGCAGAATCTGGCCTGGCGAAAAATCATCATCCTTGGGGATTCGCATCTCTAACAAATACCGGGCTGTTAGAGGCGGAAAAAAAGCCGCTGGTTCATTAAATGACCACTATATTAATATCAGCCCAATCGGGTGGTTGAGTGTAAGACTAATTATGGGGGGGGGGGGGTTAGACACTTCCTCTCCAGGGCGCTTAAAACCTCGGTACGCCACTGCTCAATTGTACATTTAACTTTAAATTATTCTGTGATGTTTTCCATGACGAAATACTCAATGAACAATCTAGTATTAAAACTGACACTGCATTTCACTTTTGAATAATGTTTTACTCACATATATTGGAGATGCTTGAGGAACGCATTTCACTTCAGAGGCTGACGAAGCTTCTTTTCAGAAGTGAACTGACACTGCATTTCACTTTTAAATAATGTTTTACTCACATATATAGGAGATGCTTGAGGAATGCATATTACTTCAGAGGCTAACGAAGCTTCTTTTTTAGAAGTGAAATGCATTCCTCAAGCATCTCCAATATATGTGAGTAAAACATTATTTAAAAGTGAAATACAGTGTCAGTTTTAATATTAGATTTTTAAAGTATTATGAGTTGCAGGTAGTTTCTAATGGAAATTATCAGGTTCAGTTAATTTATGCTGAAGTGCATTAGATCACCTGAAGCCTGATGTGTCTATGAGATTTGTCAATAGTTTAACATTTGTCCCAGTTTAACATCAAGTAATTTGTAGATGAATTTTTTGAGTGCTCACAAGCAAATTGAATATTTGACGACACAAACCTATATTATTTTGTGTTTTAGATTACCTGAACCCTTCCATACCTGAAAATTTCATAATAACGTTGATATAAAATATTATAATTATACTATAATTATTGCCGAAGACGCCCACAAGAGTCAGAGACTTGTAGTATAATTATACTTTATTATACTTGAGATGAATTAAATTTTGTTCATCTCAGATACAAAAAAGGCTACATCAATTGTGTTGCTTTCCAAACGTCCCTGTCGAATGATGGCTTGGACGCAGGAAGTAGCTCAGAGGTGTGCTAGATAGTATACACACTCACCTGTGCAGCCAGACCCTGTGTAAAGGTGGGAGTGGACTGTCAAGCATAGAGCTTCAGAATTTGTTTCGGTGGGCTTGGCATACTGATACAATTCTATTAGCTCAGTGAGGAAAGCAATCACAAACTACCTCACTCCTCGTTTGTGTAGTACGCTCTTTGGACTAAAACATATCGTTGAGGTCTGAAGAGTCACCTACAGTCGAATCGGCTATGGTACTATATACATACACTATAATTGTGGAACTGTTTCATTATTTTTCAAAACTATAAGCTCACTATTGGCTATGCATATGTATAAACTTGCTGTGCAGAACTGACCTTTTTTGAGCCGCGGCGGACGCGTTTCGAACTATGTGGTTTTTCTTCGGGGGTTGGTTGCAGACTTGGTTGCAGGTCTGCAATCAAGCGCCGAAGAAGAACGACATAGTTTGAAACGCGTCCGCCGCGGCTCAAAAAAGGTCAGTTCTACACAGCAAGTTTATAAAATGAATAGTTTTACTGCAGTTCACGAAAAATGGATATCCACAACAATAACTCACTATTGACTTTTATTCGAACACAGTTAAACAATAATTATTCTCCTAGCACCTTGCTTTTTGTTTTTTGTAAGGCTTCATAAGCGCCAGGTAAACGCACCTGATATTTTGGTTCTAATGCAATTGTGGATCATTACAATCCATCTGATACAATCTAGAATTCAGATACAGAATCCAATATTGAATTTGCCGCCAACACATTGGAACCAAAATGTTTGTACCTGGTGTTTGTAAAGCCTAATTTTTTCCCGTGAAATTGAATTCCGGGTTCGGTAGCCTACCAGCCTTTTATCGAAACATTCCCAAACAATTTTTCCCATTTTCAAGTTTCCATAGCTAAAACAAAACCTCACATCCCACATAAATCTGATTATGGATGACGATAATAGAATAACAGACCAGATCAGCCACAAAAAGCCAATACTGAAAGATATATGTGTGGACTAGTAGGAAGAAAAAGGCACGATTTATCACTTGGGAATGAATAATTCATGCATTCATTCTACAGCGATGTCGGTTTTGTTTGCAGGGATCTTGGGAAAGGTTTGATGTGTGTCAATACTTCAACTGTTATCGAAACCTCGATAGCATCATCTATTGAATCCCTACTGCTTGTGACTGCAGTTGCATCTACTTTAGAATCTACTAGTCTAATATCAAAACTGACACTGTATTTCTATTTCAATTAATAATTTAATTTTCAATTAATTTTTACTGGAGTGATGCACTTCGCTTCTAAAGAGAACCAGACTGACGAAGCTTTTCTTCAAAAGCGAAATGCATCCCTCAAGTATATGTGAGTAAAAATCATAATTAATTGAAATAGAAATACAGTGTAAGTTTTGATATTAGACAGTGACGTAGCCAAGATTTTGAAATGGGGGGGGGGGGTCTGGGGGTACTTCCCTGGAAATTTTTTGAAAAATAGAGGCCCTAGAACAGTCTTTTTTAGCTCTCCTGGCATTGAAAATAACACCAACATCAGTGCTTTGTCTTATTTTACGTTTAATTTAATGAAAATTATATAAAATTTAGGACCAGAAGGGGGGTCCGGATCCCCAGGACCCCCCCCCCTGGCTACGTCACTGTATTAGAGACTAGTAGATTCTAATGAGATTCAAAAGTAGATGGAACTTTAGACACATGCAGTAGGGATTTAGGTAATTTTTTTGTAGATTACGTCTTGCAGACTTCAGTTAAGGAGTGTAAGACAAGTCAGATCAACAGTTATACACTAGATACCATAATTACTATATCAATTAGTTGAGGTGAGGCTTAATTTTGATGTGAAAGGAACTCTTGTTCACTATAAAAAGCTTTATCAATTAAATATTTTTTCAATTGTTTTTAAATATTTCTATATTTTCAAGACTCTTTAAAAACGGCGGTAGCTTGTTGTAGAATTTCCTACCAATATAATTAGGTTTTTGTTTGAATAAGCTACTATTGTGACTCACCAAGTGATAATCTACTCGGCTTCTTGTATTATAATCATGTACATCAAGATTTTGGTTGATATCATTCGTTTTTACATATAAAGTAGCTTCATACACATGTAAGCAGGGTACAGTTAGGAAACCAAGCCTCTTGAACAACGGCCTACATGAATTTAATCTATTTACTCTTTCTATACACCTAACCGCTTTCTTTTAGATCTTAAAAACCCTATGAAGATTTTGTTTTGATGAATTACCCCATACTAAGATAGCATACCTAATATGTGACAGGTGACCTAATATATATTATTCAATAATAAATCATACTATCGAGGTTCATAGCAGTTGAAGTATTGACACACACAAAACCTTTTCCAAGATCCCTGCAAACAAAACCATTGCATTTCGCTTCTAAAGAGAACCTTCAACCAGACTGACAAAGCTTCTCTTTCGAAGCGAAATGCATCCCTCCAGTATAAGTGAGTGGAACTCTTAATTGAAATAGAAATACAGTGTCAGTTTTTATATTGAATTGTTCATCAAGTATTTAGACATAGTAAACATCACAGAATTTATTTATTTATTAAACCAACGGTACACACCAATTTTACAAAAATAATACAGAGTGACAATAATCAAACATTAATTATAAATAACAATATGAATAACAAAAATAATATAACTATAGACTAACAACTATAGAAGACAACACTGAGTAAAACAGATGGACAACACAATAGTTTACAGGAAAAGAACAAAAGAAAAACGGCAAGACAATCATGAAATATATGCACAAAACAAAATAACAAAGGAGCAATTGGCCCAAAAGTGAGACACAAAGGAGTAAGTAGGAACATTACAAATCCAACCGCTTAAGCACTCTCCTAAATGCCACTGCAGACACCCCAAAAAAATCCATACCTGTTGCAGCAGCCTCACTGCCAGAACGGAGCACTCTAGCCAGTCCATTATTATAAGCATAGGCAGTAGTGTGAAGGCGTCTACGGAAAATGGTCCTAGAACGGGTTCCTCTTGGAGCACAGACCTCAATGCCAGCAAGAAGCCCAGGGCAGTCCAATACCCCATTAACCATTTTAAATAAGAGCACCAGGTCATTGTGCTTCCTCCTCAAAACCAAAGGTAGAAGATTGAAACGTCCCTCAATCTCCTCCACAGGAACCTCAAAGTAAGTGAACCCCATCTTGCAGCCAAGCATCCTCACAAAACGTCGCTGAACACTCTGGATCATGTCAACCTGGTACTGATGATATGGAGACCAGATGACAGAGCCATACTCCAACACAGGAAGAACCAGTGCTCTAAACAAGACCAAGAAGCTTTGTGGAGATCTGAAATCCCTGGAGGCTCTAAATATGAAACCAAGCAAAGACTCTACCAAAGAAACCAAGAATCTACTAATCACATTGTATTGACATATTTATCTAGTATCATCTATTTTCTATTGGATTCATGTGACAGCATTCCATTCAGGATTAAGTTTATTATACAGAATGTCCCACGACTTCCCAACTTCTCAGGTGGTCCCCTCTCATCAAAATAATGAAAAAAGTTTATATAAACATATGTCCGGAAATGCTTTGTTACGGCTAGCAAATGATTTCGCCCGATTTCCTGGGAAAGGATGGAAATAAAGCCAAACTAATTTTTTATGGCGTTAAGTTAGGTGTTAAATTTATTTGATTTTTTGTATAATGAACTGAAAAAATGAATAAAAGTAGTCCCAGACCTCTAGGATTGCCCATATTCTGAGATATCAGACAAAATAAGCAAAATTCGGTCTTAAAAAACATGCTTCGTTAAGATTTGATCTACATTAACTTCGTTAAATGGGTAATAAACTCGGAAACTTTATAAATAAAACTTGTAGTGATTTTAATTCTGAAGAAAATGATGTAAAATAGGCCAATAATAAACAAACACAAAGTTTAAACTCGATCAAGTTGAGCATTACAATTTTTCTTTTTTACTTCAACTTTTTCTACATACTGTACTTCATTTCTTGATCATGAGAGCTTTCTGCTAATGCAGAATCCATTCACCATATTTCATATCCTCAGGATGTTGATGAAATTAAAAGCTTATTGAAACTTCAATAAATCATATTTTCAAGCAGCAGGGATAATTACTCTCTCAGATGCTCTCTCACTTGCTCCCTCTCTTGAACCCAGGGCAGTTCATTTGTCATCTGCTGAGGATTTAAAAGCGTTCACCGTAGCTTCTTATATTGTCATTAACAATGGATACGGTACCTCCATAGCGGCGAGAGGCTTCCTCAAAATCTTTTTCATATTCTTCTTCTTCCTCCTCCTCCTCCTCCTCCACTCCTTCTTTTTCTTCTTCACCTTCTTCCCCTTCCTTCTCCTACACCTCTTTTTCTTTCTCAATCATCATCTTCTTCTTCTTTTCCCTCCTCCTCTTCTTCCTCTTCTTCTTCTTCTTCTTCTCCTTCTTCTTCTTCTTCTTTTTCATCCTTCACCTTTCTTTCCTCCTCCTTTTCTTATTCTTTCTCTCATCCTTTCTCTTTCTTCTTTTTCTTCTACTTCGTAATTTCTTCTTCTCCTCCTCCTCCTCCTTTTCCTTCCTCCTCCTCCTCCTCCTTCTCTACCTTCTCCTCCTCCCCTCCTCCTATTCCTCCATCTTCTTCTTCTACTTATTCTTCTTCTTCCTCTCCTTCTTCCTCTTTCTCCACTCCTTCCTCGTCCTCTTCCTTTTCTTCTTTTTCCTTAATCTTCTAATTCCTCTTCTTGTTCTTCAAAACCATCTTCTTTCTCTTCTACTTCTTCTTTTTCTTCTTCTTTACCTTCTTGCTCTCCTTCTTCTTATTCTTCATTTTTTTCTTCTTCTGCCTATTTTTCTGTTTCCTTTTTTCTTCTACCGTATTCTTCTTCTCCTTCCGTAATCTTCTTCTTCTTCTTCTTCTTCTTTGTCTCATCCTTCCTCTTCTTTTTTCTTCTTCTTCTTCTTCTTCCTCTTCCTTCTCTTCTTCTTCTCCTCCTTTTCCCTCTCATTTTTCTTCTTACACTCCTACTTTCTCTTCCACCACTCCTTCTCCTCTTCTTCTTACTCGTCAATCTTTTTCTTCTTCTCCCTCTTATTCACCTTTTTTTTTCTTTTTTCACGTTATTCCTCTCCTTCCGTAATCTTCTCCCTCTTCTTCTTTCTCCTCCTTTTCTAATTCTTCTTCTTCTTCTTTTTCCTCTCGTTCTCCCTCTTCTTCTACCCATCTTTTTCTTCTTTTTTCTCCTAATCTCCTTTCTCCTCCTTTTCTAATTCTTCTTCTTCTTCTTTTTCCTCTCGTTCTCCCTCTTCTTCTACCCATCTTTTTCTTCGTTTTTCTCCCAATCTCCTTCCTCCTCCTTTTCTATTTCTTCTTCTTTTTCCTCTCCTCCTCCCTCTTCCTCTACCTATCTTCTTCTTCCTTTTTCTCCTAATCTCCTTCCTCCTCCTCTTCCAATTCCTTTTCCTTCACCTCTCCTTCCTCCTCTCAATCCCCTCTCTCTTAAAATCCTCTTGATAGATCGCTTTCGTATTTCTTTGGTGACAGAGATTAATTTTCACTAACTCCAGTTTTCAGGCCGCAGAAGAAAAGGTGGCCAATTCGGTGACATATGATCGATCGATCGTCTTATTTACAGATCGGCCATTAATGAATTGTACCCAAGAGATTCCGCAAAAAAAGAATGTCTCATTTTTTTAACAGTATCTAGACGGTAGATGTTAGAGGTTTGGGATGAGACAAAATAGATGAAGATTGGAAAAAGATAGGTTTTTATTTACTGACATTGACAATAGCTTCAAGGCTCGAGCCTATTGAAACAAAACTTATATAGAAGTTGCAAGAAATATAATTGCTGAAGAAAAAGAAGAGAAGAAAAAATAGTCATAATAATAATAATAATGATAAAAATAAAAATAATAATAGTAATGTTAGTAAGAAGAAAACTAAAAGTATAATATAATAAAGGGTTGAGTTACAGTGGCGTAGCCAGGATTAGATTTCGGGGGGGGGCTCACCAAGGGTGGGCCGTGGCTTAGCCAGGATCAAATTAGGGGGGGGGGGGGGGCTCACCAAGGGGGGGTGTGGGCAGTGGCTTAGCCAGGATCAAATTTCGGGTGGGGGGGGGGGCTCACCAAGGGGTATAGGGGTCTGGGGTATAGGAGGGTCCGGATTTTTTTAAATTTAGTGGTGTGAAAAGCTAATCTAGACAACTTGTTAGGCAGTAAAGTTCTAAAGAAAGTATTGAAAAATCACTACCCAAGAACCTAGGTGGCCAGGTTTGAAATGACAAAGTTTGATATACCGATATCTGTGACTAGGCTATTTTGAGTCAAAATCCTTGAATTGGAACTAATCATACTTAAATCTCAAAATTAATACTATTTATTATTAAAGTTTCAAAAATTTATGTCATTAGCCTAAAACGCACCCAACCCAAAGTTCATGAAATCGGAATTTTTTTTAATCATAGCACACTTTAACATGTAAAATAGGTACTATTTTTTTGTTAGGTATAAGTTAATACTCTACTTCTGACGATATTCAATTGTATGGTGTAAACTTTACTGTATTGAATAAATAAAATTTATTATTATTATTATTATTACTGATTTTACACGCTTGCATAGAACTTGCATTTATTTGTGTGTTTTCATTTATAAAATCCCGATTTCATGAACTTTGGGTGCGTTCAGGCTAGTGAGTTATACTGAATTTTAACTTCAAAACTAAATTTTCTACAAGATGAGTTTATTCAAAAAGATGATTTATCAATAATTAACAAAGTTAATCCACTTCAAACTTGAAAATTGCATTTTATTTAATGTAATAAATAAATAATTATGGTAGTCACAGTTTTCTAACATGTTTTATTCGATTTCGTAGCTCATTTTAAATAAAAATTATCCATTTGAGCACCTAATAAGTTTCTATATGAGTAAATATTGAGGAAAAATTTGAAAAATGCATTAATCTGACTATAACTGTAGCTATATTCCATTACACAAACAGGGTTTCTGTAATCTGTTCGTTATAATACAACTAAACAGATAGAGACAGATACAGACAGAACCCTTCGGCTTTAATAAGTCCTTATCTATTGGTTATTTGAGAATTTTTTATTTCTGAAATTTCGGGGGGGGGGGCCCGGGCCCCATGGGCCCCCCCCTGGCTACGCCACTGGGTTGAGATATTTCAAAGCCATCTGAAACTTACATTTTTATTTTTAACTTCTATAATCTTATCACCAAAATATGTCAGATACAGGCACATTCAAAACCTTAAAATAGAATAATGAAATAGCAATGAAATAATTATATATTATTAAAAAAAAGTAAATGAATGACTACATTGTTCAAACCGAAATAAGATGAAAAGCTACACAGTTGTCTACAGAAGTGAATAATTAAATTCCTGAATTTATTGCTCCATGACGAACTGCGTTTTGTTAATATTAACTTTTTAAGTGAAATCAACGACTAGCAGTCAAATTTTTATTAAAATAGGTAGTATTTATTATTATTATTTATTTATTTCACTTACTCTGTAGGCCGAACGTTTTCGAGTTGTTGAAACCCATCTTCAAGGCATCCTAAATATCGATGTTGGTTTGTTGGTTAGAAGAGCTGTGGTTTCTGTATAATGTGGTCAAAAGGTTTTGTGTGATTTAAAATTTAACTGTTCGTTGGGGATGTTTTGTTTGTTGTGTGTGTTTGTAAATTTCAAATTGTTCCAAGGTGTTGAGTTCGTGTCCTTTAGATTTTATATATAGAATGTGTAAGTTGGTAGTGATGTCAGTAAAAGTGTGTCCAGTTTGAATGATATGGTCTGCAAAAGTCGATTCTGTTTTTGTATTTAAAGCTTGTAAATGTTCCTTGTAGCGTTGTTTGAATGCGCGGCCTGTTTGTCCTATGTAAAATTTGATACAGTCAGAGCAGACAACGCTACAAGGAACATTTAAAATCTAAAGGACACGAACTCAACACCTTGGAACAATTTGAAATTTACAAACACACCACACACAATAAACATAACATACTCAACGAACAATTAAATTTTAAATCACACAATCGCTGGTCTGATAAGCCAAAGATCCTGAATTCGATCCCAGTTGAGTACAAGATATTTTTCTCGAGCCACTCCCGTGTTTCGGAGGACACGTTAAGCCGTCGGTCCCGGTTGCATATAAAAAAAGCAGTCGTTAAAAAAACGGCGAGGTGGAACTACCCGTAAGGGTCTCCCCACCACGAAAAGCCATACGAATTTACTTTTTACCCTATCAAGATTTTGTTTTGACGAATTACCTCTACATAAGGACATCTCTAAAACACAAGATGTAGGCCTATAGTTGTATCTCATGAGCATGAGAATTTACGAAATCATGGATTGTAAATCTTTGTACTTTGAATTTTCCCCCTTATTGAATCAAATCTCATTTTTTAATAAACTCTAGAATGTAGGTTTATCACGCATATTTGAATTGCTTTTTATAGTTTATTAACTTATAGTCTCTTACATTCTGTTTGGCATGAGCTTTATTACAACAGTTCTCAATTCCAACATCCTAACAAATAAATTGAACGCCAAAACAATGAACTGGAATTAAATGAATATTGAACGTGCAGTCACATTTCACAGTTGAATTTCGAATAAGATTTATGCAATCAGATTCAGAAGGATTAAAATTTGAGTTCCAACAAAAATCGAGCAGTCGCCATTCAGGCGAATTGTGGATAAAAGAGAGAAGAGCTATCTATTCTAATTAAGCTCGTTCAAAAAAATGATTGAATATTCATCACATTTATTTCCATACTGGATGGCAAAGCGCTTGGTGGTCAGAATTTTAAAAATTCGCTTTTCAAACGTCGTCAAAACTAATGAAAAAATTCAGGGTTTCACTCCACAACTATTAAGGTTTTAAAAAAGATGTTCAGTCACGACCGCTCAAGACTGCGCTTGGATGGGTGACCGTGCTTCAATGACTTGATGTTATAAGCTTTATTATCATTTACCCGGTGGTTCGGAACCCACCTAAAATAGTAGGTCCACCATGTTCCCCGTAACATGGCTCAAACGGCGAGGTGGAACTACCCGTAAGGGTTTCCCCACCATTAAAAGCCTTACGCTTATTATTATTATAAGGTTTTAAAGCTAGTCACTAACCACCCAGTAAATGGATAATTATTTGCAAGGCTCTGGAACAGGGGTCTCCAAACTACGGCCCGCGGGCCAAATCCGGCCCGCGACAGTGTGAACAATCTGGCCCTTGACAGCTCATAGGGTTTTGCCACTTAAGATTATTTTCTACTAGCAATTCCACTACATGAGTACAATTACTTGATTGCACTAATTATCAATACATTATTTTCTATCAGATTTAGCAGTTGAATGTTTACTGAAGGCGCATACTTGACGACTTTAGGAGTTATACGTATGTGGTCCACAGGCTCGCTTCGCTCGCCTTAACCGTCAGACTAAGTTAGTTCACTAAAAGCTTGAATGCCCCTCTTTTTATAACAATTCTTGTGTATGTTATGAAATATCAAAATAATTACTGCAATAAGAGACCTGTAACATGATTTATCCAATTTTTCAGCTCTTTCTACACAAATCCTATTCATTTTACCACTTAAAAGAAGGCCCTGGAGATTAGTGATTGAGTAAATTGATAGAGATAGCCGCGAGCCGTAGCAGGTATCTGTGCAATCAGATAGATAAGCTGCGTTCTCGTAGGTCCTGTTTGTAACGGTGACCGATTAGATTGGCCAGCAAAAAAGACACTGTTCTCTGCTGAAAATCACTTCCCGGTGGTTCGGAACCCACCTAAAATTGTAGGTCCAACTCATAAATCACCATCATCCAACTCATTACCCACGCACAGGTCTCAGACCTATGTGGGCTTCATCCTCAGAAAAAAAAAAGATAGCTGCCAATTTTATTCTTGTAATCTTTGCCATCTTTGATGTGAGGAATCATTTTTTAAATACAATATATTTATTTTCAGAAAAAGATGTACGGTACAAATTTCTCTAGAAATTACTCTTCTAATGAGTAACACGTCTGTCTTCATTAGTTGGAGGAGGTGGAGGATGATGAGGAGTTGGTGGTGGAGTTATAGGAGGGAAAGTAGGAGGAGGGGTGGAAAGGGGAAGTAGAAGGAGTGGAGGGGAAGTAGGAGGAGTGAAGGGGAAGTAGGAGGAGGGAAGGGGAAGTAGGAGGAGGAGTGGGGAGGGGAGGATTCCTCCTATAAAACACAGCAACCAGATAATATTTTTCGGCTCAAAAGTTTTTATAAAAAATTAATATTATTAACTATTTTTAACTGTTTTAGTGTTTCGTTTCGAGTCAACTTTTAAATTAATAGTGATCAAGTGAGAAAATTCATTTTATTATTTTTCGAGTGAAGGTTTTCAGCGTATCTTAAATTTTTATTCTGTGTTAACCTCAATGTTTTTGGACAATGTAACATACTCAAAATTTGTGAAGGGAGCAGTTTTGGACTTGAGTCTGTTGCACCTTCACACTCGTTGTAAATTTGTCACATTAAATAAATAGATAATATAGATAGAAGTAGATAGATAGTGGAAAATGAAAACGGTTCTTGGGTTATTATTTTGGCCCGAGGGCTGAAAAGTTTGGAGCCCCCTGATCTAGAATAATGTTATTTTTTTCAGAAATAGAAGTGACTGATATGATTCAGTAGCATTCATCGATTTCCACAAGCTATCTAATGCTGTTGTCAATATCCATTGCGGAAGTCTCCAGTATAAATTAATAGCACTTTCAGGAATTTGAAATTAATAAATTCTATAAGCCTGTAATAGCCTGCTTCTCACTTTGTTAAATTGTAAGTTAGGTACTTTAAACTGACTTATTTTTTCAGTTTGGAAATGAATGTTCCCAAAAATTAAGATTATAAATTAATAGTGGATGGTTTACCTTTTACAGTGGCGTAACTAGAACAAGAGGGTCAGTCTGTGTGGGGGGGGGGGTGCCAAGGATATGCTATAAGCTACCGCAGTTTTTGAAGAGTCTTGAAAATATAGAAATATTTAAAAAACAATTGAAGAAATATTTAGTTGATAAAGCTTTTTATAGTGTACAAGAGTTCCTTTCACATCAAAATTAAGCCTCACCTCAACTAATTGAAGTAATTATGGTATCTAGTGTATAATATTGTTGATCTGACTTGTCTCATACTCCTTAACGTAATCTCCTAGACGTAATCTACAAAAAAAAAAAAAAAAAAAAAAAAAAGGGAGGGGGTAGGCTCTAAGCAATATATCCTGCAATTATAGGACGAGAGGAGGGAGGGTTCTCTAACAATATAGAAATTTATGAAAATATCTTTCTTTTAAAAGGGGGATTCTGGCTGCTGCCCCGGGAAATCTTTGAAAAATTTTCTTTCTAAAACTTTTTCGGCTGGTGTGATTTGGTCCCGATTTGCGGCGCTTGACCGCAACTTCAGCGGCTCTGAATAATAAGGTTCTTAGAAGTTTTATGGAATATTGACGAGAAGAGTGGAAGAATATAAAAAATTATGTCAATAATTAACGAAAATTGTCTCAACCACATTTATTAAAAATATTGAGAAACTAGTTTCGGTTGTTATACCATTATCAATCTCAATCATACTTGATGAGTATGAATATTGAGAAACTAGTTTCGGTTGTTATACCAAAACTAGTTTCTCAATAGTTTTTAATAAATGTGGTTGTGACAATTTCGTCTTATTATTCATTATGGACATCTTCCACAATATCACCTTTGGCACTACAAAGAGAGATGTCAATTTTGAAAATGCTAACATAAGAAGCAAAATAATGTCGAAAAATAGAGGAATTTTTGAGAGTGACTAAGGGGAGGAGATTGCAGTCAACATGAGAGATGGTGAGGAAATTATGGTAACAAGAAGAGAAAGAAGAGAACCTAATGAAGCTGAAGAAACAAGGCGAACAACAATGACGAACAATGTCAAAACAAGAAAGAAAAATTAGGGAAACAAAAGGCGAACATGTTTTTGTGTGGAACAGACATTTTCATGGATATGAATGAGCATGGAAATGACGTAACTAACGTAGACATCCAATGTTCAATCAAAACGACTGCACGACAATTCTTATTATTTTCATCTTCTTTTTCACCTCCTCTTTCCTCTTCTTTATTTTTCTTCTCCTCCTCCTCCTCCTCCTCCTTCTGCTCCTACTCTTCCTCCGCCTGCTTCTACCCCTCCTTCTTCATTATTTTTTCTTTTTCATCACCTCCTTCTTCTTCATCACCTCCTTCTCCTTCCTCTTATTTATTTTTCCTTCATCTCCTCCTCCTCCTCCTCCTCCTCCTCCTCCATCTCCTCCTACTCTTCCTCCACCTCCTCCTTCTACTCCAACTCCACCTCCTCCTCCTTCTACTCCTCCCCCACCTCCTCCTCCTACTCCTCCTTCTCCTCCTTCTCCTCCTCTTCCTCCTCCTTACTTTCCTCTTCCGCCTCCCACTCCTCCTCCTTCTTTTCGTCCTTCTCCTCTTTCTCCTCTTTCTCCACCTTCTACCCCGTCCACTCCTACTCCTTCTCCTCCTACTCCTTCTCCTCCTTCTTCTTCTTCTTCTTCTTCTCCTTCTTCTCATCCTCCTCCTCCTCCTTTTCCTCTTCCTCCTCCCACTCCTCCTCCCCTTTTCCTCCTTCTCCTCTTTCTCCTCCTTCTACCACGTCCACTCCTACTCCTTCTCCTCCTACTCCCCCTCCTCCTCCTACTCCCCTCCTCTTTGTCCTCCTTCTTTTCCTCTTCCTCCTCCCACTCCTCCTCCTTCTTTTCGTCCTTCTCCTCTTTCTCCTCCTTCTACCCCGTCCACTCCAACTCCTTCTCCTCCTTCTCCTTCTCCTCCTTCTCCTTCACCTCCTTCTTCTTCTTCTTCTTCTTCTCATCCTCCTCCTCCTCCTTTTCCTCTTCCTCCTCCCACTCCTCCTCCTTCTACTCCTCTTCCACCTTCTCCTGCTCCTACTTCTCCTCCTCCTCTTACTTCTCCTCCTCCTCCTCCTCCTCCTTCTTCCCTCCTCCTCTTCCCCCTCTTCCTGTCCCTCCTCCCCCTCCTCCTCCCCCTCCTCCTCCCCCTCCTCCTCCCCCCTCCTCCTCCTCCCCCTCCTCATCCACCTCCTCCTCCTCCTCCTTCTACTTCGTCTACTCCGTCCACTCATCCAACTCCTCTTCCTCCTCAACCTCCTCCCGCTCCTCCTCCTCCTTCTACTTCTTCTACTCCGTCTACTCCTCTTCCTCCTCCCCCTACTCCCCCTCCTCCTCCTCCTACTCCTTATCCTCTTCTTCTTCTCCTTCTCCTTCTTCTTTGGAATATTTTATTAAATAATGAGCTTTGTTCACCCGTATGGCAGCTTTCAATTTCAGTAGATAGGAAGGATATTATTTATTATTCATCGAGTTTGTTGATTTCACATTCATTCTGCGGTTCATTCAAGTTTTATTCTTCATTCTCTCCTGTTTATTTGCAAAATACGACGAAAATGTCATTTGGAATGCTGGGCATCGTTCCTGTGTAAATAAGTGCGCGCGCACACACACACACACACACTTTTATATAGATTTTCACGCGCTCAGTTTCATATTTCCACATGAAAGAGATGAAATTGTGTAAATTTAATAATAAGCAGGCAAGGATCAACAAGAGTTTGAATATAACAATATTGATTGTAATTAACTAAAAACCATATTAAAATACAAGAAGCCGAGGAGATTATCACTTGGTGAGTCACAATAGTAGCTTATTCAAACAACTACCTGGTTATATTGATAGGAAACTATATCAATAAAGGAAACTATCAAGCTACCACAGTTTTTAAATATTTATAGAAATATTTAAGAAACAATTAAAAAATTATCTAGTTTATAAAGCTTCTTATAGTGTACAAAAGAGTTCCTTTCTCTTTAAAATTAAGCCTCACCTCAACTAATTGAAATAGTAATTATGGTAACTAGTGTATAAGAAAGAAAGAAAGAAAGAAAGAAATTTAATTACAGGAATCAAACACAAAAGCTTATAAGTTACAAGAGCAATTGTAAAAATAAAACTATAAAATGACCAAACTTGCGTAGCTTCACATAAAAAATAGATATTTCCTGTAAAAGGAAAACAATCCCAACAGATTTTAAAAAAAATCCAGTTCTACACTAATAAAAACCATAGCACACCACTTGAATAGTACATAAACATAGACTCGCACCTAGTATTTATAATAGTATAATAATATTTTTATTTCGCCAAAATACAAAAATACAAAAATAAGAAAATTCACAACATAAAGTGTATAACACATATTTAAAAAGTATATTTACAAATGAATAGATATTCCATTATATCAATTTAGGAAAAACATCTGGATAATACATCATGATACAAGAAACGAAAAAAAAATAAAAAGCTTACTTATTCAAAGAAAATGAAAATTACAGTCTCATTTACATTGAAAGGTCCCAAAATACATACACATAAAATTCAATGTCATTCAATCTTATAAGAGTATAAGATTGTATAATATTGTTGATCTGACTTTTGTTATACTCCTTAACTGGAGACTCCAAGACGTAATCTACAAAAAATAACAGATTAAATGGAATGACAGATTAAATAACAGAAATGGGGTTTCCGCTATATCAACATCCACTCTGACCAATTCCAAGTGAGTGTGATTTTATGAAGCCATTCACATCCTCCTTAAGCTCCTTTAAAAGTGGGAAATAGAATTTTTCCTTGTGAGCTACTGAACGGTTTTCCGGTGAAAATCTTTTCTGAAATTGACAGAAAATTGACCACCCATCTGGAAACTAGGGATCAACTGCAGAAGGTGGCGGCTACAAAAGTTGCAAGGTTTTTTGTGCCACACGGTGGTGGATTGAGTTGCTACATTTTGCCCCTCACCCTCCTACTCCCTACTACAACCCCCCCCCCCCCCCACCATCAAACGATGGAGGAAAGTGTCGATTCAGCAATGATCAAAATTTGATCAGAAGGAACAAGTTTGTTGTGTCGACCGTCAGCGAAGTGAATCGTTCACACTTTTTGATTCCATTCCATTCTGCTTCATTCGCGCCAATATTGAAAGAAATATCTCACCTAGCAACCCATTCCATCCACCCGGGGCTAAGTCAAGTGGAGAGAGTTTAGTGGAAGATTGAGAAACATCTTGGTTTTCATCTTCTCCTTCTCCTTTGAAAGAGAGTCTTCTAGAAAAAAAAGGGAAGTAGGTGAAGAAGAAAAAGAAAAGAGAAGAATAAGAAAAAAAGTTGATGATGATGATGATGTTGCTGTTGTTGATGATGATGATGATGATGATGATGAAAAAAAAAGGAGAAGAAGAAGGAAGAGGAGGAGGAGGAGGAGGAGGAGGTGGAGGAGGATGAGCAGGATGAGGGGGAGCAGGAGAGTAAGAGGAGGAGGAGAAGGAGGGGGATGAGGAAGAGGAAGGGAGGAGGAGAAGGAGGGGGAGGAGGAAGAGGAAGGGAGGAGGAAGAGGAAGGGAGGAGGAGAAGGAGAGAAAAAGAAAAGAGAAGAATAAGAAAAAAAGATATGATGATGATGAAAAAAGGAGAAGAAGAAGGAGGAGGAGGAGAAGACGGAGTAAAAGGAGGAGGAGGAGGTGGAGGAGGAAGAGGATGAGAAAGAGGAGAAGGGAAAGGAGGAGAAGGAGAAAGAGGAGGAGGAGGAGGATGAGCAGTAAGAGAGGGAGGAGGAGGAAGAAGAGATGGAGGAGGAGGAGGAGAAGGAGGAGGAAGAGGAGGAGGGGGAGAAGGAGGAGGACGAGGATTAGGAGGAGGGGGAGTAGGTGGAGGAGGAGGAGGAGAAGATGAATAAAAGATAAAGAAGAGGAAGGAGGAGGTGAAGAAGAAGGTGAAGAAGAAAAAAAGAATGAAAAAGGAGGAGGAGAAGGAGGATGGCGTGGAGGTGAAGAAGAAAAAGGAGAAGGTAGTGAAGAAGGAGAAGAAGGAAAAAAATGTAGAAAAGGAAGGAGAGGAGGTGAAGAAGATGAAGAAGAGTAAAAAGAAATAAGAAGAAGGAAGAGGAGTTGAAGAAGAAGAAAAAAGAAGATGAAGAAAGAAAGAGGATAAGAAAAAGAGAAGTGTTGAGAGAGCTAAAGTGCTGCTTGCTCTCGCTAATTTTTTAAACCATATAAAGTAATACTGCATGCCTTCGCCATTGACCAAATCAACGTCATAAATACCAACAAGTAAACGAGTATTTATTACAATAGGAATAAATTTTATGACAGAAAATATAAGTTTATGCACTGATTTTATTACAACAGTCTTAAAGAAACGAGTAAGATGTCTAAACATAGATATTGACTACAGCATTGAAGAGATGATGGATATCGATGCTGAACGCTACTACACAAAAATATCAGTCACCGCCGTCAGTAAAACCAACTTGTGATATACGAGCCGATATGGCCAAGTCCAAAATCAGCGCTGCTAGAGGGGTGACATAGGGGTCCTGTAGTCTAGTGGTTAAGGCGCCCGACCGGACATTGGGAGGTCCGCGGTTCGATTCCCGGCGGTGACTGATATTTTTGTCTAGAAGCGTACTTTGATTTACATCAGCTATTCAATGCTGTTGTCAATTCCGCCATTGCTGAAGTCTTCAGTATCAATTAATAGACCAATGAGGAGTTCGAAATTAATAAATTAAGTTAAATTAATGAAATAAGGTCTATTGTAAGAAAATATTGTCGACTGATAATACAATTAGTTGAGTGTTAGCCGAGTGCCGCAGCAAGTATCTGTTCAATCAGAGATAAGCTACGAAACTTCTCAGCCATCTTTCTGAGGGTGACCGATTGGATTGGACAGCAAAAAAGACACGGTTTTTTGCTGTAAAATCACTTCCCGGTGGTTCGGAGCCCACCTAAAACTGTAGGTCCGACTCATCAATCACCATCATCCAATTCATTACCCACGTACAGGTATCAGACCTATGTGGGTTTCATCCTCCGAAATAAAATAAAAATTAATGTAGGGTCATTTTCAAAGATATAATTAATTAAATTACTTCAGCAATAGGCCTACCAAATTAATGAATTTAGCATTTATTAGAAAGAAATTCTATAGAATGAAACAAATATTGTACAAGTCTTCAGTATAATTAATAGCACTTTGAGGAATTCGAAGTAAATAAATTGAGTTGTATACATTTTGTAAGTTTGATAAATTGACAATTCTTTCAAAACCGACTTGTCATTAATTTAATCATAATATTATTAGAATGCAGCGAACATTACTAACATCACCATAGCAACAAGATAACATTTTTCGGCTGAAAAGTTTTTATGAAAATTCAATATTATAAACTATTTTAAACTGTTTCACTGTTTCGTTTCAAGTGAACTTTTAAATTAATAGTGGTTAAGTGATAAGATTCATTTTGTTATTTTTAGAGTGAAGGTTTTTAGAAAATCTTAAATTTTTAGTCTGTGTTAACCTTAATGTTTTTGGACAATGTAACATATTCAAAATTTGTGAAGGGAGCAGTTTTGGACTTGAGTCTGTTGCACCTTTACATTCGTTGTAAATTTTTCACAATAAATAAATGAATAAACATAAAAAAGCTCTATAGCTCATTTAACTTTTTTCAGTGTAGCTCCATATCGACCTTCGTCTCTGAGACTGAAGCATATGAAGCATCCTTCAAGCATGTGGCATTAAGTTTTTATCACCTGCAGCGCAATATACAGAGCTCACAAAGAGCAAACTCTAATTGAGAAGATAATAACAACGGATAGCACTCAATACACTGCGGTTCAAGTACTTTTATAGTGAGAGCACCGAATAAAATCGGATATATTCGAGGGTAAAAGGATGGGCGAGGGGTGAGGGGGACATAAACACTTATGGCGACAGATTGTCGCTCAGTTGCCATGACAACCAAGATGAAGCAACTCAATTCGACAACCCACTTCGCTCAGATAACCCCAGTAATGTATCTATCACACCCCCTGTGATATACAGACATTTTCCCTGGTAGTAACAACCCCTAAAGCAATTCAGATGATCACTTGAATTGCAGATACACCCCATATATAAGCTGTGAGCGACTGTCTTATCTGCTATCACGATCTACAGGGTGTTTCAAAAATGACGCAATTCATGAGTATAATATTGATACAGTCAAAATGCAACTCGAATAATAAGATAGGACGAACCGTCTGCGCATTCAAGCAACGTTATTAAGAACATTCACAAGCCTTACATACAAAAACCAAATCGACTTTTGCAGACCATATCATTGAAACTGGACACACGTTTACTGACATCACTACCAACCGACACATTCTTCATATAAAATCTAAAGGACACGAACTCAACTTTGGAAAAATTTGAAATTTACAAACACACCACACACTATAAACAAACATTCTCAATGAACAATTAAATTTTAAATCACACAAACCTTTTGACAACATTATACAAAAACCACAATTCTTCTAACCAACAAACCAATGCCGATTTAGGATGCGTGGAAGATAAGATTCAATAACTCGAAAACGTTCGGCCAAATGTGAGTGCATTTCTTGTATATTCACAATTTAAAACTGACTGCAAACCTTTAAATTTACAACAAAAAGTTAATATTAACAACGCAGACCGTTATGGACAAGAAATCCAAGAATAATAAGACGAAGTTGTCGCAGCCACATTTATTTAAAATGATAATAGTTTTGGTTGTTACACTATTATCAATCTCAAACAAACTCCCATGACAACTTCAAGTTTTATTATATATTATTATGGATATCTTCCACATATCACTTTCAACACTACAAAGAGAAAAAATGCAACTTATTGTAAAGAAACTATAGGCTTTTAGACTAAAACTGTATCTATTACTGAATTTTTACAAGAGTCCAAATATTTGTAAGCATAGGTTATGTTCACGTTTTGATTATAATAAAACTTGAATCTTCTGGAAAACATAATAATCAAGTTCAATTTTAAAGATGAAGCACTTGATTCTATTTAATACTCTCCAAGATATTTCTGAATTATTCAAATTGAATTACTGAAATTACGGAAATTTTCACTCCATTGTCAGTTATCACTGATTGGAGTTTGGAAAAATCTTTAAACTGATTTCTTGAGAAATTGGGAAACTGGACATAGTGTCTTCCACCTCCAAGGAACAGAATTATTTCATGTATACTTGTCAGGTCCTTAGATAGTCTGTTGAATTGTTTTATTGATTTTTAATTCATTGAATGAATTAAAAATCAATAAACCAATACAAAAAATTATCAATAAATTTTATTCCATCAACTCAATTATTTCGGAACCCTTACGTATCGAATAACAAGTCCCTCGGGATTTGGTGAGAATTCAATCATTCTAACCTCATTCTTATACTCTTATCGTATATCGTGTTTCATAAAAATTCAAAAAATTGTAAGAAAGCAAGGAGGAATCTGAATGAATGAAATCTAAACGCCTACAATCAGGTGAACTATAAAGAACAGAGCCTTCTACTGTTTCTGAATATTTTGTCTGAACGCAATATTCTCCTCTACGAACATTTCCTTCCTCTTTTTGCAGACATCACGGCACGTAGCAGCTCAAATGATGGCCAGCTTTTGTGAGTGATGTAATGAACTGACAGCTCATCTTTGGAGATCAACGCTCCAGCTTCTACAACCCCTAACCCCCTTCAACCAACCTCCTAACCCCCTCCAACCACCCCCCCCCCCACCATAGGGGAACATCACGCCTTTTATGGCGCCAATCTCCCAGCGCAAGATTTCCTTCCTGAAAAGTTTATTTCAAGATTGTTCCATAAAATTTTATGAATCCTATTTCTTTGTGCGGGCGAATAATTAATTTATAAGCTAAGGGGATTCCAACTCACAAGATTGCTCGTTTGTAGAGTCCATTTCAGAGTTATATTGTTCTGTGATCTAGTACTTATAGAACTTATGGAGGTTTTCTTGATCTTACTTCTTGAGCTAACTGATCATAAATTAATTCATCATTCCGTTCCAAAATGAAGTTTCATTCATTTGTGAAACAAAATAAAGTTACATTCATCTGTGATACAAAATAAAGTTATATTCATCTGTGATACAAAATGAAGTTACATTCATCTATGATACAAAATAAAGTTATATTCATCTTTGATACAAAATAAAGTTACATTCATCTGTGATACAAAATAAAGTTATATTCATCTGTGATACAAAATAAAGTTACATTCATCTATGATACAAAATAAAGTTACATTCATCTGTGATACAAAATAAAGTTACATTCATCTGTGATACAAAATAAAGTTACATTCATCTGTGATACAAAATAAAGTCACATTCATGTGTGATACAAAATAAAGCTACATCCATCTGTGATACAAAATAAAGTCACATTCATCTGAGATACAAAATAAAGTTACATTCATCTATGATACAAAATAAAGTTACATTCATCTGTGATACAAAATAAAGTTATATTCATCTGTGATACAAAATAAAGTTACATTCATCTATGATACAAAATAAAGTTACATTCATCTGTGATACAAAATAAAGTTACATTCATCTATGATACAAAATAAAGTTACATTCATCTATGATACAAAATAAAGTTACATTCATCTGTGATACAAAATAAAGTTATATTCATCTGTGATACAAAATAAAGTTACACTCATCTATGATACAAAATAAAGTTACATTCATCTATGATACAAAATAAAGTTATATTCATCTTTGATACAAAATAAAGTTACATTCATCTATGATACAAAATAAAGTTACATTCATCTGTGATACAAAATAAAGTTACATTCATTCTGTAAGTTACAGTAAGTTCGTTCTGTGATACGTACAAAATATCAATATTGTTTTCCACAAATGTCTGGTTATTTACTTATAAAAATGCAGTACATATTTTATAAAAAATAACTGTAAAGGAAATGAGACTTTCCAACTTCCTGTAGCTTACAGAATATTATCTAGATATCTAGAACATGAATGTCCTCATTTTCCTACATAAAAGTTTTTGTTTTTAACTTATCAATAGATTTTAGATTGGTGTTGTGTAGCTCCATAATAAAAACAATTTTACCGTTTTAATTTTTTCTTTTGTTTGTTACTAATGAACAAAGAACTTTTTATTGAAATTTAAGTACATGAATAATATATTTTTGTGTTATCGGATATATATATATATATCAGAGAAATTGATTTTATAATAGGACTCACATTGATTTATTCTATAATAGCACTTTATTATCATTCCCAAGACTGCAATTCACAATGATTCAGTGTGTATAGGAATCCACGTAAACCCTCAAGGCTTTTACCATTCAATAAAGACTTAAAAAACTTTTTCAAGTCCCCCTCAAGGCGATAAAGCCTCAGAATAGGTTCATATTTGATAAATATCCAATATGGACATAAAATATAATTTTATAATTTAGGGAAGTGATAGCCGCGAGCCGTAGCAGGTATCTGTTCAATCAGATAGATAAGCTGCGTTCTCGTAGGTCCTGTTTGTAACGGTGACCGATTAGATTGACCAGCAAAAAAGACACTGTTCTCTGATGAAAATCACTTCCCGGTGGTTCGGAACCCACCTAAAACTGTAGGTCCAACTCATAAATCACTATCATCCAACTCATTACCCACGCACAGGTCTCAGACCTATGTGGGCTTCATCCTCAAAAAAAAAAAATATATATATATATCTCAAGCTAGCAGTTTTTCAACTTGGAAAATGCTTTGTTCAGCCAACACAAAACCAATTTGTATTTTTTGTTTTGAAACCCAAATTTCTTGCAGCTTGTAGATCTCTTTCTCCTCACATAAATTCTTATTATCATTAAGAAAAACAAGATCCAACAAACATGCTCTCTGAAAACATTATTTATGCTAATACTCGTCATATTACTTTTTATGATCATCAAGATATACAAAATTCAAGAAACATATATTGGGAATACATTTCTACCGAGAATTCTACTCTGGGAAACCATAATAAAGAGAGTTTCGGAGCTTACAAAAGTGATGGAATGAAAATACTCCCACTATTTCTTGCAAATACATCCTCTGTAATTGAATGTGAATCTTGATATTATTCTGAATCTAATATTAAATCTTGAACATGCAATATTTGGGAAGCTCCATTCGATGACCGTGAACAGTTGCCGTTTGCCAACAATGAGTTTGCTTGCTATGCTATATTAAATTTGTCAGGGGGAGGTAAGAGAACAAGAGAGAGAGAGTGTGTGGGAGGAAGATTTTGTAAGATAGATAGAGGACAGAGTAAGAGAAAGTATGTTTTAGAGAGGAACAGTGGGAGATAGAAAGGAAGAGAGAAAGAATGATAGAGTCAGAGGAAAAAAGAGTGGATGAGAGAAAAGAAAAAGTAGGGAAAGAGGAAGACGAGGGAGAGAAGAGAGAGAGGAGAGTGTGAGAGAGAGAGAGATAATGAGAGAGAAAAAAAAGAAGTAAGAGAGAGTGAGTGACTGTGGGAGGAAGAGTTTGTGAGATAGATAGAGGTCAGAGTGAGAGAGAGAGTATGTTTTAGAAAGGAACAGAGGGAGAGTGTGTGTTAGAGAGGAAGAGAGAAAGAATGATAGAGGAAAAAATGGATGAGAGGGAAAAGAAAGAGGAGGGAAAGAGGAAGAAGAGGGAGAGTGGAGAGAGAGGGGAGTGTGAGAAAGAGATAATAATGAGAGAGAAAAAAGAGACAGAGATGAAGGGAGAAAGAGAGACTGATAAAGTGAGATAGCGTTGGGAGTGGGAGATTGAAGGAAAGAGAAAGAGAGAAGGTGGTAACTGTAAGGGTTAAAGTGGGGGGGGGGGAATAGAGAACGCTAGAGAGAGGGCAGGAGATAGAGAGAGAGAGAGAGAGAAAGTGAGAGAGAGAGAGAGACTGTGTGAGCGAGAGAGAGAGACTAGATTAGATTATCTTTCTTTATTCATGTAAATTTACAAATTATTGGTTATAAACAAAATTGTCAACATCACATAGATACTATGGTAAACTCAGATAATGCTTTTTTGGACAATGATCTCATTTGTATGATCTTAATGATATTAACTATGGTAATGACAAGTGATGCAATTACATGAAATGGCGAAGTTTGGACAAAGATTCGTCCATTTTTGACACTGAGAGGGAGAGAGATAGAAAAAGTAAGTGACGACAGAGAGATTTGAGGTGGAGAGAGAGAAGGTGGGAGAATATGAGAGAGAAAGTATGAGAGTGAGGGAAATTTTGTGATTGTGTGTGTGTGTGAGAGAGAGCGATAGAGAGAGAGAGTGAGTGAAAAAGTGACATGAGATAGTAAAAGAGAGAGAGTGAAAGAGTGATATGAGAGAAAGAGAGAGAGAAGAGAGAATGGTTAGAGAGGTGATAGGGAGAGGGAGAAGAGGGAGACAAGGAATAGTGATGAGAGTGTGTATGTGAGAGAGTGAGGGTTTGAGAGAACACATGGTACTGCCACAGGCAGAGAACAAATTTATTCTTCACAAAACGCTGAGTCGGCTGTTCCCACAGTGTACACTGTACACAGCAAGCACAATACATCTGTAAATGTCCTTTCAGTGTGGTTGCAATATTAATTCCTTTACAGTGAAGCTAGTCTGGCTTCAGGAGTGGTGATGCATCTCATTTATGTTATGATGCATCATATTTATATTAATATTATATTAGAGACATTTTAAGCATTAATTAGGATGAATAATAAGACTTGAAGTTGTAACAACCACATTTATTTAAAACCGTGAGATTCTAGTTTCGGTTCTTACAACATTATCAAACTCAAACAAACTAACACTACAGTACAGAGAATCGTAATATATACTAAACACAGAATGGTTTACTGTTACGGGTTCTATATCTAAGATAACACTGGCAACACTTGAATTTATCACTCACACTTTATTAACACAAATAATCCACAACTCACACTGTTCAGTAATTTCTCACACAAAATAATGAAATCGGAAACAGATAAATCGATATTGTTCAACTGATAAATAGTTTTCAATAATACTGTACAAAAATAAATCACTAAATGTCAAAAGAAGGATATTATTGATCAAATTTTGAATTTGAATATAATCCATCATACTGCCTTATCACAGGGACGATTTTTCATGTCACTTGGGTGTATAATTTCTTTCGTGTACGATTTCTTTAGTAAGTTATATGATTTCTTTGGTTTACGATTTCTTAGGTGTACAATTTCTTTGGTTTACGATTTCTTAGGTGTACAATTTCTTTCGCTTACGGTTTTTTTCGAGGATAAAGCCCACATAGGTCTGCCACCCGTGAGTGGGTACTGAGTTGGATGATGGTGAGTCATGAGTTGGACCTACAGTTTTAGGTGGGTTCCGAACCACCGGAGAGATTTTACAGCAGAGAACAGTGTTTTTTGCTGGCCAATCCAATCGGTCACCCTGACAAATATGGCCCAGGAGAACGCAGCTTATGATTGAACAAATACCTGATACGGCTCACGGCTATCACTTACGATTTCTTTGGGTAGCCCTCAACTCAGATTCACCATCAACTGATGAGAGCATTGTATTGAAATGACTCAATGGAAAGCAAAAATTCATTCTTTCGTTTTGAATTGAATTTGAATTTATTTAATCGACATTTAAAATTTGCAATATTTACATAACACTTTTCCAGGATAGACTGAATTACAATAGTAGTTTATGCAACGATTTTATTTTGACCCTTATTAAGGCACGAGTTAGATGTAAGTTATAACACGAGCGAATGCGAGTGTTATAAATATCTCACGAGTGCCTTAATGGCCAAATAAAATCGTTGCATACACTATTTTATCTACGACCACTAGTATACATTTAATTAAAACAATTTCATTTTACCTGTGACTGTCAGAGATACCTAACCTCTCATCTCAAATACGAGAAGTTAAAGTAGATTGTTAGGTTAAAGCAGTTGGTGTAGCAGTTTGATCAAATCAGCTGATAGTTTCACAATATTGAATTACGATATTGATTCCATCAAAAATGCTTCTGATTGGTCCAGAACCCGTGTTATAATGTAGAACCTGTACTATAATGAGCTCTTTATGCAACGGGTTTCAAAAAGCATTTCGAAAAGACAGCTGTTTTGGCATCAATTGTGAAACTGTAATATATACATTATGACATGGTCGTAGATAATAGTAGTTTATGCAACGATTTTATTTTGACCCTTATTAAGGCACGAGTTAGATGTAAGTTATAACACGAGCGAATACGAGTGTTATAAATATCTCACGAGTGCTTTAATGGCCAAATAAAATCGTTGCATACACTATTTTATCTACGACCACTAGTATACATTTAATTAAAACAATTTCATTTTACCTGTGACTGTCAGAGATACCTAACCTCTCATCTCAAATACGAGAAGTTAAAGTAGATTGTTAAGTTAAAGCAGCTGGTGTAGCAGTTTGATCAAATCAGCTGATAGTTTCACAATATTGAATTACGATATTGATTCCATCAAAAATGCTTCTGATTGGTCCAGAACCTGTGTTATAATGTAGAACCTGTACTATAATGAGCTCTTTATGCTACGGGTTTCAAAAAGCATTTCGAAAAGACAGCTGTTTTGGCATCAATTGTGAAACTGTAATATATACATTATGACATGGTCGTAGATAAAATACATAACACTCTTCCCGGATAGACTGAATTACAAAATACATAATTAAAAGATATGTTATAATGAAAAATATACCTATTATATAAAATATTAATCATATTCTAAAAAAATGTGAAACTATCCATTATTGAAATAATATGAGCCCACATTTATGACCAAATTAGGTAATTGATAGCCGCGAGCCGTAGCAGGTATCTGTTCAATCAGATAGAGATAAGCTGCGTTCTTGTAGGACCTGTTTGTTACGGTGACCGATTAGATTGGCCAGAAAAAAAGACACTGTTCTCTGCTGTAAAATCACTTCCCGGTGGTTCAGAAACCACCTAAAACTGTAGGTCCAACTCACCAATCACCATCATCCAACTCATTACCCACGCACAGGTCTAAGACCTATGTGGGCTTCATCCTCAAAAAAAAAAAAATGATATGACCTATTAGGTGAGTATTGAAATACTACAAACTTTCTTAGTAATGGCGAAGGTGATATTGTGGAAGGTATCCATAATGAATAATAAGACGATATTGTCACAACCACATTTATTAAAACTTCGAGAAACTAGTTTCGGTTGTTACACCATTATCAATCTCAATCAAACTCAAACTAGTTTCTCGAAGTTTTAATAAATGTGGTTGTGACAATTTCGTCTTATTCATTAAAATACTACAAAGAACAACTACGGTGCTCTTTTTAAAGACTTTGATTCTAGCTCGGATTCAATTTTTCTTTTAGTTCTTACCAAAAACAATTGAAAAGGGGTTAGAAAACACCATGCAAAGTCCTGAATCTATTCGGTTATTTTGATAAATGAAGAGTTGTGGCCTATAAAGCAAGCTGCTTCAGCTAACCACACCCCACCCATGTTGCGCGTATATTGCTCCATGACTCGTGAATGAACTCGGTTTAAAACTAAACGTGCAATGTATGTGCAATCAGCGCTTCTCTCTCACACCCTCTCGCACTCTCTTTAAATCTCTAACTCACTCACTATCTCATTCTATCTCTCTTTCACTATATTTGTCTCTCCCAATCTCTCAAATACTCTCTTTCACTCTATTTGTCTCTCCCAATCTCTCAAATACTCTCTTTCACTCTCTTCCCTCCTCACTCTTTTTCTCTTCCTCCTCTATCACACTCTCCTCTTTCTCCCTCTATCACACATTCTTTCTCTCACCCCCTTCTATCATACACTCTTTCTCTCTCCCCCATTTACTCACTCTCTCTCACTTACACTCTTTATTGCACATTCTCTCTCGCTCCTCTCACTTTCTCTCTATTACTAACTCTCTCACTCACTCTTTCTCTCTCACACACCCACACACACACTCACTCCCTCCCTCTCTCTCCCTCTGTCTTTCTCTCTCTCTTTCTCCCTCATCCTTTCTCTCTCCCCCTCACCATCACTCCCTCTCACTCTCCCCCCTCACCATCAATCCCTCTCACTCTCCCCCCTGACCCTCACCCCCATTCGCCCTCTCTCTCTCTCTCTCTCTCTCTCTCTCTCTCTCTCTCTCTCTCTCTCTCTCTCTCTCTCTCTCTCTCTCTCTCTCTCTCTCTCTCTCTCTCTCTACCTCTCTCGCTCTCTCTCTCTTACTCTCTGTATCGTTATATTTGAAGATCACAACCGTTTAATGATCAAGATTGATGAGGTTCTAACGAGAAAAGCAGTTTTTGTTTTTATTTCCAATCTTCTTCCTCCATCTTCGTTATCACTGCTCCCTTTTCCTCTTTTTCCTCTTATTCTTTCACTCTTCTAATTCTTTTTCTTCGACTTCATCATCTTCTTATTATTTTTCTTCTACTTCTTCATCTTCTTCGTCATCTTCTGCTTCGTATTCTTCTTCACCTGTTCTACTCCTTCTTTTTCAATTCTAATTCTTCTAACGCCTCCTACTCCTCCTTCTTCTTCTCCTCCTTCTTCGTCTCCTCCTCCTTCTTCTTCTCCCCCTTCTTCTTCTCCTCCTCCCTCTTCTTCTTCTCCTCCTTCTTCTTCTCCTCCTTCTCCTCCTCCTCCTCCTTCTTCTCCTCCTTCTCCTTCTTCTTCTCCTCCTCCTCCTTCTTCTCCTCCTTCTCCTCCTTCTCCTCCTTCTCCTCCTTCTCCTCCTTCTCCTCCTTCTCCTCCTTCTCCTCCTTCTCCTCCTTCTCCTCCTTCTCCTCCTTCTCCTCCTTCTCCTCCTTCTCCTCCTTCTCCTTATCCTCCTCCACCTTCTCCTCCTTCTCCTCCCTCTTCTTCTCCTCCTTCTTCTTCACCTCCTTCTCCGTTTCCTCCTTCTCCGTCTCCTCCTTCTTCTCCTCCTTCTTTTTCTCCTCCTCCTTCTTCTCCTCCTCCCTCTTCTTCTTCTCCTCCTTCTTCTTCTCCTCTTTCTTCTCCTTCTCCTCCTTCTTCTTCTCCTCTTTCTTCTTCTCCTCCTTCTTCTTCTCCTCCTTCTTCTTCACCTCCTCCTTCTTTTTCTCCTCTTTCTCCTCCTTCTCCTCCTTCTCCTCCTTTTCCACCTTCTCCAGATTCTCCTCCTTCTCTTCCTTCTCCTCCCTCTTCTTCTCCTCCTTCTTCTTCACCTCCTTCTCCGTCTCCTCCTTCCCCGTCTCCTCCTTCTTCTTCTCCTCCTTCTTCTTCTCCTCCTTCTTTTTCTCCTCCTCCTTCTTCTTCTCCTCCTTCTTCTTCTCCTCCTCCTTCTTCTTCTTCTCATCCTTCTCCTTCTCCTCCTTCTTCTTCTTCTTCTTCTTCTTCTTCTCCTCCTCCTCATCCTTCTCGTTCTCGTCCTCCTTCTTCTTCTTCTCCTCCTTCTTTGTCTCTTTCTTCTTCTTCTTCTTCTTCTTCACCTCCTTCTTCTTCACCTCCTTCTCCGTCTCCTCCTTCCCCGTCTCCTCCTTCCCCGTCTCCTTCATCTTCTTCTCCTCTTTCTTCTTCTCCTCCTTCTTTTTCTCCTCCTCCTTCTTCTTCTCCTCCTTCTTCTTCTCCTCCTTCCTCTTCTCTTCCTTCTTCTAACGCCTTCTCTCCCCCCTCCTCGTCAAACTCTTTCTTCCACACTCTACCACCGCCACCACCCCCCCTTCTTTCTTTTTCTTCTCCTCTTCTCCTTCTTTCCTATCTCCTTCTTTCCTATCTCCTTCATCTCCTCGTTATCTAAATCCAATAGACAATAAACATATCTGCAATGAAGCAGTATGAAAGCTGCTTCACATTCAATGTAGAATATTATTTGAGAGCTAACTAGCTTCTATAGAATCTATAGCTATAGCTTAGTGGGTTATAGCCCGGGTTATAGTTGCAGCAGGGAGCGCGCCCTTCAAATTGGGTTAATCGATAATCTATAATCTCTAAACCGGAATTGTTGTTGTTTCGAATTCAAAACTGATATTGAGAAGTAGAAATGACATTACGAGTGCACTCAACACTCAAAAACATCAGCAGCATTCATGTCTCTCTTTTAATTCGAGTTGGAGTGAAGCAGGGTTTTACAAACTTTCAGGCTCTGTGTCTCCCTTATTAGCCTGACATTTCTTCACGCGTCCCCTCTACTATTGTGGGTTAGAGGAAGAGGATTATTAGTTAGAGGAGAATAGTCAGAGGATTATTGTGGGTTAAGAGGAAGAGGAGGCTTGTATTCCTCAACTTCGCCCACAGACCTTTTGTATTGCAAAGTGCGAAATAAAGACATTTTATCTATCTATCTACTATGTCCGCTCACCCTATGTTTTTAGCACAAGTAGTATAATTTCAATTTGTAACTAAGATTTGTAAGGTTGGATTTGCCGGTTTTAAAATGAAATATTTGATAAATTTTTAGAAAATGTTCAATATTGACTCAATCCTTCTTTCTTACAGTCACAATAAGGCATTTCGTCACGCCTCCCCTCACCTTACGGTGTTAGCACAAGTAGTAGAATTTCAATTTGTAACTGAAGCGAGCAGTTACGGGACAGTTTGCATAAAAGTTAGATATTGTAGCGAATATGAAATTGGAGAAAATAGAGAGAAAGGAGGACAGTGGTTCTCGGTGTTATCTGCTATGTAAATGTTTACTTTTAAGCAATTAATTACTCTGCTTTTGACAATTTTATGGTGTTTACTTGGTAATTTATAGAATGTTCTAGTTGTTTGATTAGACATTAATGGAATCTGATCGAATATTGTGAAAGTGCGAGTTTCCTTATTTATTTATTTAGAAGATGATAGAGAAATGTAGAGATATCTCGATTGTTGAAAAACCTATTTAAGGCGAACGCATTTGTAGAAACTGATTCAGTCTTGTTTGAAACTCGTCGTGATAAGTGGCAGTAGTGACAGTTCCCGTTAATACAGACAGTGTAATCCCGTTGGCGCTATTACAAACAATCTAATGAACTTTCGTTGTCTGTAGTGATAATTCTTTTGACAGTTCTATAGTGATAATTCTTTTTTGTTCTATAGTGATAATTCTTTTTTGTTCTATAGTGATAATTCTTTTTTGTTCTATAGTGATAATTCTACAGTTACAAGTTAACTGTATAACAACTGTATATACAAAAACCTAGTTATATTGGTTGGAAATTCTACAACAAGCTACCGCAGTTTTTGAAGAGTCTTGAAAATATAGAAATATTTAAAAACAATTGTAGAAATATTTAGTTGATAAAGCTTTTTATAGTGTACAAGAGTTCCTTTCACATAAAAATTAAGCCTCACCTCAACTTATTGAAGTAATTATGGTATCTAGTGTATAATATTGTTGATCTGACTTGTCTTATACTCCTTAACTGGAGTCTCCAAGACGTAATCTACAAAAAAATATATATATACAGTTACAAGTCTGCAACTGTATTACAGACTTGTGCTACGTAAGTTAATTGTTCTTCCTCGACGATTCTTTTTGAATATTATTGAACAGTTAATTGTACAGTTATTATTTAATATTAGATCGGCCTTTTGACATTTAGTGATTGATTTTTGTACAGTTTATTGAAAACTCATTATCAGTTGAACAATATCATGTTATCTGTTTTTAATTGCTTATTTTTCTGTAAGAAATTACTGAACAGTGTGAGTTGTAGATAATATGTGTTAATAAACTGCAAGAGATGAATTCAAGTGTTGCCAGCGTTATTTTAGACATACAACCCGTAACAATATATTAGAAGTACAGTATTTGATAACTTTTTACAAAATATTCAATATTGCTGACTAAATCTTTCTAACTTACAGTCACAATAATACATTTTGTTACGCCTCTCCTCTACTGTCATCACCTTCGGGGTCAGAGCAAGTAGTAGAATTTCAATTTGTAACTAAAGCGCGCTATGGGTTAGGATATAAGTTAAATTCGCCGATTTTTTAATTAAATATTTGATGAACAAAATGTTCAATATTGACTCAATCTTTCTAGCATACAGTCACACAGAGACATCACCTTATGTGGTCAGCACAAGAAGTAGGGTTTCAATTGGTAACTGAAGCGAGCTATGAGTTAGAATAAAATTTGGATTTGCTGGTTTTAAAATGAAATATTTGATAAATTTTAACAAAATGTTCAATATTGACTCAATCTTTCTGGCATACAGTCACAATAAGACATTTCGTCACGCCTCCTCTCTACTGTCATCACCTTCGGGGTCAGAGCAAATAGTAGAATTTCAATTTGTAACTAAAGCGCGCTATGTGTTCGGATAAAAGTTAGATTATCTGGTTTCAAAATAAAATATTTGATAACTTTTTACAAAATGTACAATATTGACTCAATCTTTCTAGCATACAGTCACAATTAGACATCAGCTTATGTGGTCAGCACAAGAAGTAGGGTTTCAATTTGTAACTGAAGCGAGCTATGAGTTTAGATAAAAGTTAGATTTGCCGGTTTCAAGATAAAATATTTGATAACTTTTTACAAAATGTACAATATTGACTAATTTCTCTAACATACAGTCACAAAGAAGTGTATGATTAGACAGAATATACCAGGCTGAACAGCGCGAATAGAATATGTAAGCATTGAACTCGTTCGATTTCACTCAGAGTGTTCTTCACACAGTCTGTGGCTTATGTGGGGGGACTTTCTTCTAAATTTATTATACAATTGCGCCTCTATTTTCATGAATGAAATAAATAAAAATCAAAAATTAATATATATTTATAGAACAATATTAATTAAATTTGTGTATAATTTTCTTATTAACCACTTGTTTCTTATTTCTTTTCTTATTATACTTAATTGAAATATTATTAGAAATGAAATAAACAAGTCTGAATGATAACTTTATCCATATGAATAAGACTAAACCAGATGTTACGGCCCGAGAGCTATCTATGAATCTGATTCCAATTATTGCATATGAGGAAAAAGCTCATTTTAAAAACCTGTTCCTATTTCTTTTTAAATATGTTCCTATATAGAAGAAGGCTTGATTCCCTTTTCTTTGTTTCTATACATATTATCCTTTAAATGCAAAAAAAAATTAAAAAAACCTTTTCACACATCACTGCACATTACTAAAAGAAACATTCATGATGAATTTCAAAGAAATCGGTTCACGCGTTCAGCCGTAAATGCGTTGCAAACAAACAGACGAACGAACAGACAAATGCAAAACGTTCGACTCGAAACAGAGACCTCGCTTCGTTTGGTCAATAACGTAGCCGTAGATAGAAGACTAGACTGAATTTAGTCCTGTTTTTGAAATAATTACATTTTCCTCTCCATTAATGCATAGATCGTCCTTGCTCTGCTTCGAATCGCACTGCAGTTTGCACTATAGATTTCTTGGCATGCCACAAAGTGGTATGGCGACAGTGCAGCATATTATTACAATTACAAACAGCTTTAGCTTTCAAGTACTGTGCTGAACTAAGCCACACAGGATTGGTTTCCCATTGTAGCTTGATAAGGAGGGGATGAGAGAATGAATAGAAATTTAGCTACTCTCTCTGTCTAAGGCGAAACAGTTTCGAAAATAGTGAGATGCTAGTTTCGGTTGTTACACCATTATCAATCTCAAATAAACTAAAACTGAAGTACAGGGTAGCTTAATATATAATAAACAGTATTATTATACTTAATATAAACTAAATATACTGACCACCATTGAAGGCCAAAACAAGACCCGCCCACTGGTGGGAGGACCAACAAGCAAAAATAAAAGTAGACATTTTAGTGAAACATACCTAACCTAACGATTCTAATTTAAAATTTTGTGAAAAGCAGTTTTGGGCAGGAGCCTGTTGTAGTAGTTACATTTTGCGGGTTCTGGGACAACCTTGAAAAAAGCTGGGACAACCTTGACCTTTGACCTTGACCCTGACCTTGACCTTGACCCTGACCTTGAAAAAAAAAATTAAAAAAAAAAAAAAATTTGAAAAAAAAAAAAAAAAAATTAAAAAAAAAAAAAAAATTGAAAAAAAAAAAAAAAAATTAAAAAATTGAAAAAAAAAAAAAAAATTAAAAAATTGAAAAAAAAAAAAAAAAAAAAAATGGTGGGAAGCTGTGAGCTGTTCAGGCTATGGGTGGGGGTGGGGGGTGGGGGTGGGGGTTGGGGGTGGGGGTCGAGGGTGGGAGGTAGTGGCTAGAGTATATAAGCTGGGTGTTCTGTTGGAGTTATCATATAGGTAAAAAATCACCTTGCTGTGCTTTCAACGAAGGCAGTTTCAACGAAAAAGAGAGGGTAGAGAGAGAGAGAGTGAGAGAGAGCCCCACTTCTACTTCCATCACAGGCCCCGCCCACCGGCCTCTACTTATTCATTGCAGTTATGTGACAACAATGTTCAGTTCTGTCCACTCAAGAATGTGTATGGATGATGGGTGACCATGCTTCCATGACTTATGAGCATTATTATCACTTACTCAGTGGTTTGGGACCCACCTAGGTACCCCATGTTCTTCATAGCATGACACTGCTTTGTGATATCCCAAAGAAACTCTATGCATATGACCCATATGCATATGCACTCTATGCATATGACTCATATGCATGTGCACTCTGTGCTACCCTGGCGCCCCCTAGTGCCCCTAGTGGTGCCCCAGTGCTCCCCCTAGGGCCTCTAGTGGTGCCCCCAGTGCTCCCCTAGTGCCCCTAGTGGTGCCCCAGTGCTCCCCCTAGGGCCTCTAGTGGTGCCCCCAGTGCTCCCCTAGTGCCCCTAGTGGTGCCCCCAGTGCTCCCCTAGTGCCCCTAGTGGTGCCCCAGTGCCCCCCCCCCCTAGGGCCTCTAGTGGTCCCCTAGTGCCCCTAGTAATGCTGCTAGTCTTGATTGTTTCATTTTGGCAGCAGAGTCAATGGTAAACAGTATCATCCTGCCATCTGTCAACTAAATTGATGACCATCTGATCCAATTACAGTCTGCAGTCCAATTACAATGTATCTTGGCTTCTCCAGCTGAGATGTTGACTTGACAGTCCATGTATGTTTTTCCATGACTGCTCATACTGGGACTAATTTATTGGCAACCAGAATAATCATAGGTTCTATACTAAAATAAAAAAAAATCATGTGGGTTTACAATGAACTCAGATTTATTTAACAATTTTCATCAAGCAAAAATTTTAAACATGAATGTACAAAAATGTGAGAGTAGAGATCCTTCTGCTCCCAATCATATTTTTATTTGATCCTTGTTGCTAGCTCCAATCCTCTTCTCATATAGGCAGTAAACTCTTATGGTCTCAGGTTACCAAAGCCATGACTGCTGATGGTCCAGGTTGATGATGTCACACTCGCTCTTCAATGGTCCATTGGCTGGTAGAGCATCTTGCATAAACACTCCTTGGAACTGTCTCAGCTTCAAACAACAGGCATTCTTGTAGAGGTTCACATCGGTCAGAGCTTGGTCAGGCAGACCAATCATCTTCTGCTGCTGCCACCCCATTGATGACAGTGAACTCCATTTCCTGTCTTCTGCTGTTGTTGTCGTCTCAGGTACAGGCCTCGACCCTTGGTTGCTGATGTTGTTCTCTTCTTCACTGCTCCAGCAGCCTTCTTCAATCCTTCAGCTCTATTCTTCTTGACAGTAGTGTTGGCGCCAGTCCTCTTCCTTTTCACTCCTCCACCAAACTTTGCTTTGGTCTTCATGATGTTGGTTACTGCTAGTGCTGCAGCCTTTTCCAAGACACCTGCATCTGGAGATATCACTCTGCTCCAAGCTCGTTCAGCCAAGATCCGGTCTGCTGCTGCTCTGCTAGCAGTATCACTACTCCTTGAGTAGGCAATGTCGTGCTGCTTACAGGCTTGATCAAGTCCGTTGATACCTGGATCGCCTCTTGCCAATCGCTTCTCAAGCTTTGTACCTGGTCCACAGTACTCGTAGCCAGGCAGATGAAGTTCTACGGGCAGTACATCTATCGCTTTGTTGACTATTGCACCTGCAGCATTTGTGATTGCTGAAAGCACTCCTTTCCCCTTATACTTCTTCACTACTCCTGCACTGGCAACATTCTGCATAGTGTTCTTATTTCTCTTCTTATGTATGTCCATCTTTGTTGACGTATGACAGTGTAATGAAGCTCCTTGGCTTATATTGCTGCTTAAATATATATTGTATCTTTCTCAACATCCATTGAAAGTATATGGTGTCACATTCTTCATATAGGTAAAAAATCACCTTGCTGTGCTTTCAACGAAGGCAGTTTCAACGAAAAAGAGAGGGTAGAGAGAGAGAGAGTGAGAGAGAGCCCCACTTCTACTTCCATCACAGGCCCCGCCCACCGGCCTCTACTTATTCATTGCAGTTATGTGACAACAATGTTCAGTTCTGTCCACTCAAGAATGTGTATGGATGATGGGTGACCATGCTTCCATGACTTATGAGCATTATTATCACTTACTCAGTGGTTTGGGACCCACCTAGGTACCCCATGTTCTTCATAGCATGACACTGCTTTGTGATATCCCAAAGAAACTCTATGCATATGACCCATATGCATATGCACTCTATGCATATGACTCATATGCATGTGCACTCTGTGCTACCCTGGCGCCCCCTAGTGCCCCTAGTGGTGCCCCAGTGCTCCCCCTAGGGCCTCTAGTGGTGCCCCAGTGCTCCCCCTAGGGCCTCTAGTGGTGCCCCCAGTGCTCCCCTAGTGCCCCTAGTGGTGCCCCAGTGCTCCCCCTAGTGCCCCTAGTGGTGCCCCCAGTGCTCCCCCTAGTGCCCCTAGTGGTGCCCCCAGTGCTCCCCTAGTGCCCCTAGTGTGTAAGATATTGAATGGAGGGTTTCTATCACTAGAAAGCTTTCTATGAATCAGTCAACATATCAAACAGACAGTATAAAAGTGTGAGCAGAGCTCAAGGAGAATCATTTCGCTGTCATAAGTTAACTGAGATAGACATGAAGTATAAGAAGCAAACTGTGGAAGACATTGCTCCAACCATCATGGAGATTGCCCGGTTGCAACGTGACATCAAGAGGAAGCATAAGGAGATCACACTGGGCAGATCATTGGAGGAAGAGGAGCACTTCAAACGTTTGAAACCAATTACTGATCGACTCATGAACATTAAAAACATTATCATGAAGCAACGTATCCCAGCACGAGCACCGGCACCAGCACCAGCACCAGCACCAGCAACTCCACTCATGCGTCCTCTTTCATCCTTGAGTCGTGTACCTCCTACGCCACCAAAATCACCTGGCTTGCCTTACCCATTCCAGTTGAATCTGCCAAGAAAACTTAAGACACAACAACGGGAACCACCCAGGATACCATCACCTATTGCAGAAGATGAAGAAGAAATCATGGAAGCATTTGGAACAGCAGAAGGAGAATTGCCTGTGGAGAGCACTTCAAGAGTGGCACGGAAATTGTGGAAAGATAGAAGTAAATTTTCAGATGATGAGGATGATGAAGAAGAGCAAGGTGGAGAAGATTCAGCTGATCATGATGAGGAGCAAGGTGTAGAAGACCCAGCCAATGATCATGATGATGATGATGATGAGGACATTGAGATGTTGTTGAATACTACACAGGAAGAATTTGATGAAAGCTTTGCCCAATCCAAGCTGGCTGAAACATGTGTGGGGGAATATGTCAGAGGATCACTGGACAACAGAGATGGGAACTTTGATGAGATGTTTGGACCAAGAGTCATACATAACAAATACTATCTTGGCAACAAGCTGCTGACCTTTGGACCTGATGGAGACAGGATTGTATTGACTGACCCAGATGATGACACTGCTGAAAGGGCCTTCAATGCCACACCTGGAGTTTGTGAGTTGATCTTCAAGAAACGACCTAATCTCAGTAAAGTGAAGTCTGCTGACAAAGAAGCCTACAAGAATGTGTTGAAGTTGACCAGTGTCTACAGGTTTAACTATAGTCCTGATGGTAGAATTGTGAACTATAATAGCCCCAAATACAGGACTACAATCATGGAGCTGGTGAGAGAAAAACCTGATACAGCAGTCACTGGGAAAGGACTTGAGTTACCATTGAATATAGTGGCTAGCAATGGCAGCCGGATTGAGTACATCTACTACAATGACCCCAATGAACTTGTGGACAGACTGAGGCTGTTGGATCAGTCTAGAGCAGTTGGCAACACTGGACATGAAAATGAAATCAACTCAATCTTGGAAGAATTGGTGGAAGGTGGTTACATAGTTGCTAAACCTGCATACTAGCTACAATATACAAGAGAACAAGATTATATATCAGCACTGCATGATAAATTGCTCCTATGAAGAATGTGACACCATATACTTTCAATGGATGTTGAGAAAGATACAATATATATTTAAGCAGCAATATAAGCCAAGGAGCTTCATTACACTGTCATACGTCAACAAAGATGGACATACATAAGAAGAGAAATAAGAACACTATGCAGAATGTTGCCAGTGCAGGAGTAGTGAAGAAGTATAAGGGGAAAGGAGTGCTTTCAGCAATCACAAATGCTGCAGGTGCAATAGTCAACAAAGCGATAGATGTACTGCCCGTAGAACTTCATCTGCCTGGCTACGAGTACTGTGGACCAGGTACAAAGCTTGAGAAGCGATTGGCAAGAGGCGATCCAGGTATCAACGGACTTGATCAAGCCTGTAAGCAGCACGACATTGCCTACTCAAGGAGTAGTGATACTGCTAGCAGAGCAGCAGCAGACCGGATCTTGGCTGAACGAGCTTGGAGCAGAGTGATATCTCCAGATGCAGGTGTCTTGGAAAAGGCTGCAGCACTAGCAGTAACCAACATCATGAAGACCAAAGCAAAGTTTGGTGGAGGAGTGAAAAGGAAGAGGACTGGCGCCAACACTACTGTCAAGAAGAATAGAGCTGAAGGATTGAAGAAGGCTGCTGGAGCAGTGAAGAAGAGAACAACATCAGCAACCAAGGGTCGAGGCCTGTACCTGAGACGACAACAACAGCAGAAGACAGGAAATGGAGTTCACTGTCATCAATGGGGTGGCAGCAGCAGAAGATGATTGGTCTGCCTGACCAAGCTCTGACCGATGTGAACCTCTACAAGAATGCCTGTTGTTTGAAGCTGAGACAGTTCCAAGGAGTGTTTATGCAAGATGCTCTACCAGCCAATGGACCATTGAAGAGCGAGTGTGACATCATCAACCTGGACCATCAGCAGTCATGGCTTTGGTAACCTGAGACCATAAGAGTTTACTGCCTATATGAGAAGAGGATTGGAGCTAGCAACAAGGATCAAATACAAATATGATTGGGAGCAGAAGGATCTCTACTCTCACATTTTTGTACATTCATGTTTAAAATTTTTGCTTGATGAAAATTGTTAAATAAATCTGAGTTCATTGTAAACCCACATGATTTTTTTTTATTTTAGTATAGAACCTATGATTATTCTGGTTGCCAATAAATTAGTCCCAGTATGAGCAGTCATGGAAAAACATACATGGACTGTCAAGTCAACATCTCAGCTGGAGAAGCCAAGATACATTGTAATTGGACTGCAGACTGTAATTGGATCAGATGGTCATCAATTTAGTTGACAGATGGCAGGATGATACTGTTTACCATTGACTCTGCTGCCAAAATGAAACAATCAAGACTAGCAGCATTACTAGGGGCACTAGGGGACCACTAGAGGCCCTAGGGGGGGGCACTGGGGCACCACTAGGGGCACTAGGGGAGCACTGGGGGCACCACTAGGGGCACTAGGGGAGCACTGGGGGCACCACTAGAGGCCCTAGGGGGAGCACTGGGGCACCACTAGGGGCACTAGGGGAGCACTGGGGGCACCACTAGAGGCCCTAGGGGGAGCACTGGGGCACCACTAGGGGCACTAGGGGGCGCCAGGGTAGCACAGAGTGCACATGCATATGAGTCATATGCATAGAGTGCATATGCATATGGGTCATATGCATAGAGTTTCTTTGGGATATCACAAAGCAGTGTCATGCTATGAAGAACATGGGGTACCTAGGTGGGTCCCAAACCACTGAGTAAGTGATAATAATGCTCATAAGTCATGGAAGCATGGTCACCCATCATCCATACACATTCTTGAGTGGACAGAACTGAACATTGTTGTCACATAACTGCAATGAATAAGTAGAGGCCGGTGGGCGGGGCCTGTGATGGAAGTAGAAGTGGGGCTCTCTCTCACTCTCTCTCTCTCTACCCTCTCTTTTTCGTTGAAACTGCCTTCGTTGAAAGCACAGCAAGGTGATTTTTTACCTATATGATAACTCCAACAGAACACCCAGCTTATATACTCTAGCCACTACCTCCCACCCTCGACCCCCACCCCCAACCCCCACCCCCACCCCCCACCCCCACCCATAGCCTGAACAGCTCACAGCTTCCCACCATTTTTTTTTTTTTTTTTTTTAATTTTTTAATTTTTTTTTTTTTTTTTTTTAATTTTTTTTTTTTTTTTTAATTTTTTTTTTTTTTTAATTTTTTTTTTTTTCAAGGTCAGGGTCAAGGTCAAGGTCAGGGTCAAGGTCAAAGGTCAAGGTTGTCCCAGCTTTTTTCAAGGTTGTCCCAGAACCCGCAAAATGTAACTACTTGTTGTGTTCACATTGATTGTATGATAGTTAAATAAGTAAATAAATAAATCAAGAACTTGAAAAAACATTAACACAGAAAGCAACAAATAAGAACAATATACACAAGTATGCTAGAATGAAATAAATTCAAAATCAACAAATTGAAGCTCACTGAAATGCAGTCAAGGTCAACCGAGAAAAACACGAAAATATTAAATATTTTCAATTTAATAATTTAAAATACCGCTATTAAAAATTTAGGCCAGAATTATGATGAAGCCAAGTTAGTTGTATTCATCAAGTAGTTCAGTTTAAAGGGGGAATATAGGGGATTAACGAGGGGGAATATGGGGATAAACGAGGGGGAGTAAAGGGGACTAGCAAGGGGGAATAAAGGGGAATAACAAGGGGGAATGAAGGGGACTAACAAGGGGGAATAAAGGGGACTAACGAGGGGGAATAAAGGGGACAAACAAGGGGGAATAAAGGGGATGAACGAGGGGAATAAAGGGGATGAACGAGGGGAATAAAGGGGACTAACGAGGGGGAATAAAGGGGACTAACGAGGGGGATTAAAGGAGAATAACGAGGGGGAATAAAGGGGACTAACAAGGGGGAATAAAGGGGACTAACAAGGGGGAATAAAGGGGAATAACGAGGGGGAATAAAGGGGTCTAACAAGGGGGAATAAGTTCCTCCCCCACTATTTTCAAACAAGTCGGAGTTTTGATCATTAGCCTGGACATATTTATATACCGTATTTAAAAATCTTATAAAAACCTTTACATTAAAACCAATAATTGTGTCTATTTGAGGCTTATGAATTTTTTCGGTTTTTTGCAATAAATATTTACTTTGCTGCTAAAAAATCTGCGATTATCACCATCGTAAAATTAAACACATGCTGCAAAATGGTGTATGACAGATAAAAGCTGTGTGAAACCCCTCATTCCACAGCATGTGTTTGATTATTCAACTTTACTGTCGTAAAATAAGTCAGCGTACTTACATCTGTCCTACACTTCTTCCACACAAGTGCACAGCACCTAAAAACAACTTCACGTCTAAGATTTACGATCACCATTTGCAAATCCCTAGCGAGTAGTGTGATACCGACTTGGAGAAGTGATAGTCACGCATATCATTCCACTACACTCGCTCTCATAGTGTGCATCAAGAAAAATCACATACCACGCGTATCATTCGACTATACGTGGTGTGAGTCGAGAAAAATCACATGCAATCACACCCTTCTGACATGTGACATTGCTGTGATCCTGTGAGTAAAACTATTTTGTCTGCCCGAGAAAAATCGACCTACCTGCTTCATTATTCACTTGCGGTACTGAGGAAGCGCGAAGCAAGCATAAGCTTTTATTACTGCTGGCAACCTGACTGCTGAATTTCTTTTTCGGTAAAAATGCAAAAGTGAAATAGACTTTCTATCTATACCTGCAGAGGTACAGACGGCTTTGAAATGCCTCAGGGCTGTTTCACTTAACGATGAGTTGGAATGTTTTCGAAACATCCCAGGGCTGTTTCCTTTTCCCATGTCTTCGAAAATTTTCGAAACATCCCAGGGCTGTTTCCCTTACCGACGACTTTGAATATTTTAGAAATGTCCCATCTAGGGTTACCCGCCTTACCCAAAACATCTCTAGGAAATAAGAAAGCAGAAGAGCAACGTTCAATAGAAACAAATTTCAACTGCCAAACTTGTCTTTCTCAAACTACTTCTCCAATCTTTTTTCTATTGTTGGTGGATTACACTCCATCATAAAACTTTTTCGTTCATAGTAGTATATATTATAGTACCATGAGAATCCGTGAGCCGTAGCAGGTATCTGTTCAATCAGATTAGATAAGCAACTTTCTCCTTGACCCTCTTTGTAAGGGTGACCAATCGAATTGGCCAGCAGAAAAGACTCTGTTCTCTGCTGTAAATTCACTTCCCGGTGGTTCGGACAAAACTGACACTGTATTTCAATTAAATATATGATTTTCATTCACTTTTGAGATACTGGAGAAATGAATTTCACTTCTGAAAAGAAGCTTCGTCAGCCAGAGGTTGACTCAAATAAAAGTGAGTGAAAACCATATATTTAATTGAAATACAGTGTCAGTTTTGAAATTAGATTTTTCATCAAGTATTTCGTCATGGAAAACATCACAGAAACTATTTTTATTGATTAATTTGTTAGTTGCTGACATTTCTAGGTATTATTTAGATTATTTCTAGTGATATAATGGTTTTTAATACATTTATAAATATATGTTTATAATTTAATTCAATGGCAAAAACATAAAAGATTAATTTATATCAGGAGCAAAATATAATTTATGCTATGAAGCCTACAAAAATACAAATTCATTATTTCATTTATATCAGGGGGAGAATATATAATGTATGCTTTGAAGCCTACAAACATACAAATATTTAATTTATATCAGGGGGAAAATATAAATGTATGCTTTGAAGCCTACAAACATACAAATATTTATTCACAAAATGATAACTTAAAACTGGTTTCTTATTAGTGCAATAATACTAGCTTGTAACTTGGCGAGAAAAAACATGACAGAATAAAAGAAGAAATAAAAAATAGTTATAAAAAAATGGTTCATAAGAAATTGGTTTACTTTCCTATAAATAGCATTTTTAAGCGTTTTTCCCTTGACGACAGATAACAGCAAGTAGCTGTTTATTTATAGGAAAGTAGCTGGTGATTTTTACTAAGATTAATTATTATTAGTGAAGTAACTCTCCTTTATGAGCATCCCAGATTGAAGTAATTAAACATTGGAATCAACGACTTTCAAAAATATCAAAGTAACTTTCCATTAAAAAAAAATTTAATTTTTTTTTATTTAGAGTCAAAGTGTCTTATCAACTTATTACCGTCGTCGATGAGTTAAAAGAGAAGTCCCAACTTCAACTTTCCAAACAAAGAAAAGTTCTGAAAGAAACTTTTATCTTCATCCGCAGTTGCTTCAGAATTACACCTTCCATTCATATCCCCTAAACAGTTCCTAATAAGTTCATAAGTTGACAACAGTTTCTTATGAGTTTATAAGATGACAACAAGCAATAAATATTTGGTTCTTTTTGTTAAGTAACATGATTACCCAGGAGACACAGCTAGAGGATAAATTTCATTCCCTCAAATAAGATAACTCACCTCTCATTTGTACCCAGGGGGTTTAAACTCTTGCAGGAGGGGTTTTGAAGTATGATATATCACATGGTAGAGAATTTCATATAACTCTCTACTAGGTAGAAAAGGTTTGAATAGGAAAGGAAGTATGAAAAGTTAAAAGTATTATTTGAATAGTTACTTTGTAGAGCGTTTTATCAAGATAAACTTGTTTGTCAACTCTGTAAAAGTTTTGCTCTCAGTTTTCATAATTTTTTTAGGATTACGTGCTGTAATCTTATCATGTCTCAAGCATATTATTTTCAGATCTTCTTTCTTAAGATAACTTTCTTCCAGGTATTCGAGATCATAATTGAATAGTTTACATGAGTTTCTTTCACATCAAAATTCAGTCTCACCTCAACTAATTGTTATAGTAATAATTATGATAACTAGTGTATAAGATTGTATAATTGTTAATCTGACTTGTCTTATACTGGAGTCTTCAAGACGTTAGATTTACTATTTTCAACCATGTTTGTTTTTACCGCTTTTTCTGATTGTATTTATTTTAAAATTGTTTTTTTTCTTTTCTGTAACCAGAAAAATTTTCTTTTTTAATACAATTTAGTGTATGTAGGAGTTTTGTATATAAATGTACTCTACATTGTTTTTTATTAAAAAAATAAAAAAAATAATGTCAGTCACTCTCAAATTTATCTACTGGTATTTTGTACTGTATTTTTTCAAATACTTACGATTACGATATGACTTTAGGTAATGCATTAGTCTGAAGAGTAGATGAATTGAATGAATAAAGAAACTGACTCAGTTGTCTTCCAGCCGTGTCTGAGGAAGCATTCCAACAATGCGAAATGGCCATCACATGAATAAGTAAGTGTTGAGTTCGTCAGTAAAGTTTATTTTCAATACTTATGTTTTCATATCAAGTGAAAAAGTAAACAGATAAGCTATGAACTTCTAGGCCCTCTAAGTGACCGTACTGTATTTGATTCTATAATAAAAATAATTAATCTAATATCAAAACTGACACTGTATTTCTATTTGAAATATGATTTTCACTCACTTATACTGGAGATACTGGAGTGATACATTTCACTTCTAAAGAGAAGCTTCATCAGCCATAATTAGTATGGAATTTTTTTGTATAGAGAACTCGTATGTTCATATCTTAACTCGATTTTAATTACTTTTTGTTTCGTCAACCTTTTAATGAATGAAAATGAAAAACTACAATAAAGTTAGTTAATTATTGGTGAATATTAAGACGACCCTGGAAATTCATGGTGGATGATTATTATTTCCTAATCCTACAATATTGGAATTAAAAATCAATTAGCAGAATTATTTTTAAAACAAATTTGTAAAATCACAAAGCTACATCAATAACACATCAGTTTATAGTAAGCTGATGCTGATGGTTTTGTAGGAATATTCCCTGGATGCAAAAACTCAATTCTTATTGATCCCTACAGGCTGAAGTCATCACACAATATTGTATTGAACGATTGTAAATTTAATGGAAATTAATTCATAATATTGTTCTGCATGTCAATATTGAATGAAAATAGCATTGGTATATAGTGAAAAATAGCAAATACACCAGATTATATTTATATCTTTAATAAAAATAAAGTGGAATTATTGAATGAAATTTCATAGTTTTCAAACAATAATATTCTCTGTGATTTCTTCAATGACGAAATACTTGATGAACAATCTAATATCAAAACTGACAATGTATTTCAATTCAATATATGATTTTCACTCACTTATACAGGAGATACTGGAGGGATGCATTTCACTTCTAAAGAGTGATGAAGCTTCTCTTTAGAAGTGAAATGCATACCCCTCTATCTAAGCAAAATTGAGTTAAAATCATATATTAATTAGAATTACAGTGTCAGTTTTGATATTAGATAAAATTATATTGACGTTTTTTCAATACATCTTGAAATTTTCTATACTTTTGTTCTGATATCCATCTAGATATCAATTTTTCTATGGAAATTTTGATGAAACAGAAAATATTTAGCATATCAGTTATTAATATGTAATAATTTTATTTTTCTAATTTTTCTCTTATAATCTTTCATTTATATGACATTTTACAATTGGATAACTAGAAAATATCTCAAATCTGTCATGTTTACCTAAAAATATCTCAATATCAATTTTTCAATAATTGAAACTCTAATCAAATATATTAAATTTAATATGCAATATAACATATCAGTTAATGTTATTTAATAATGTTTATTGTATTTCACTCCAACTATTTCTTTGATAATCTCTTATTTCTAATATTTTTATCGGAACTCTATAGCTGGGTTAAATACCGTACCTTTTTCAAATTCTCACATGAACCCTCACATCTTCACTGGTATAGTTTAAGCTCTTCCTACAAATAAATAATTGAACTAAGAAAAATTTATTTGATGTAGAAATAAACATATTTGTTGGTATAGTTTAAGCTTCTTCCTACAAGTAAATAAAACTAAAAAGAAAATATTTTATGTGAAAATAAACTCTCACTTTTCGTTGAGTTGCAATGGATGTTTCAACCTGTTGTTGAGCATCATCAGACATTGATGGTACCTGACTTTAAATTTGAGTTCGTCAGTGAGTGGCGGTTTACTTCTAAATGAAAGTATCTTTTCTTAGTTAAATTCGACTATAAAAAAGTTTTTATCACTTAAGGGTGTAGTAGATATTAAACTTGTCTGTGATTAGTTAAGACTCTGGCTGGCTTGATTCCTGCAGCCTTGAGTTCAAATCTCATTCAGCCATAGATGTTTCTCATATCTCACCCATCCATCTCATGGAAGTGATAGATATCCATCTATAATAGAATAGTTTATTTATTTTTCCTTAACGTGGCAAAGTTTAGACTGAAAAGTCTACTCTTCCACTTAACCACGTCCATGACATCTAATGAGGAAGTGATAGCCGTGAGCCGTAGCAGGTATCTTTTCAATCAGATAGAGATAAGCTGCGTTCTCGTAGGTACTGTTTGACCGATTAGATTGGCCAGCAAAAAAAACACTGTTCTCTGCTGTAAAATCACTTCCCGGTGGTTCGGAACCCACCTAAAACTGTAGGTCCAACTCTTCAATCACCATCATTCAACTCATTACCCACGCACAAGTCTTAAATTAAGATAACGGAACACGCCAATGAGGTTTTAGAACAAAATCGGTCTACTGACCAGCATAGTGACAGTACGTGAACAAGAATGACAACTGAATTAATTTGACAAGATGTTTTATACTCTAAGGAATGCTTACTATGCTATTGTACTAATCTATTGTTCTATATCCATATAACTTTAGACCTATGTAGGCTTCATCCTCAAAAAAAGTGTTCCATTACTCACGCATAAGTCTCCTAATTCAAGTGAGTGTCACCCGTAAAAGTTTTAATCTTTTTTTTCAATACTAAACAATTAAATATTTTTAAATTGTTTTTTGAATGCAGTTAAATAATTCCATATTAATTTACCTTTGATAGGAAGTTATCTGTGAGATGTCTCACGATAGTTTATAGACGTCAAATTCGCACTAAAACAGAGCAATAACTTTGTGCACACTATTCAAGAGACCGAACGCGACTGAGTGCGATATTTTCAGTTGAAAGGCGTCAAAACACAACTGAATTCGCGCATGCGCACTCACTCGACATGTTGGGGCATGTTTAAAGCTGGAAAATTCACACCTCACACCCCAAGGCTGGACATCTCAATGATCCCCGCTCAAATGAGTGTGGGATCTGGGAATTTCGTTGAATATGTATTATTGTAATGCGTGGAATTGAAACAAATTTTACCTCCCATTCACTTACTTTTGTGTAGCACTTACTTCCATGGCGCTACGACCTTTGGCGAGCCCTTAGAAATAATAATAAAACTTCTTTTTCTTCCTGGATTTCTTGTTCCATGACGAACTGCGTTGTTAATATTAACTTTTCAAGTGAATTCAACGACTTGCAGTCAAATTTTTATTAAAATAAGTAGTATTTCACTTACTTCTGTAGGCCGAACGTTTTCGAGTTGTTAAAACCCATCTTCAAGGCCTTTTTCTATGAGTGAGCTTTGGCCTCTCTCAAAACTCCTCTTCTCACAATCTGTCCAACTTCACTCTCCATCAGAGATAAGCAACAAAACTCCTGGCGCTCTTTGTAAGGGTGACCGATTGAATTGGCCAGCAAAAATACTCTGTTCTCTGCTGTAAAATCATTTCCCGGTGGTTCGGAACCCATCTAAAACTGTAGGTCCAACTCATCAATCACCATCATCCAATTCATTACCCACGCACAAGTCTCTGACCTATGTGGGCTTCATCCTCTGAAAAAAAGAGAAAAAATCCTCCAACTCCCATCACTACAAGATTGACAGTCACTCCATCCTCCCATCTGCTCCTTGGTCCTTCTCCTACAATTAATTAAGCCTCTCACTCTCTCACTCACCCTCTCTCTCCCCCCTCTCTCTCTCACACACTCACTCCTCTCTCACTCTCCCTCTCTCTCTCTCTCACTCTCCCCCCCCCCCCACTCTCTCTCACTCTCTCTCTCTCATATACTCACACCTCTCTCTCTCTCTCTCTCTCTCTCTCTCTCTCTCTCTCTCTCTCTCTCTCTCTCTCTCTCTCTCTCTCACAGAACTATTAGTTCTATGAAGAGTAGACCTCACGCCCAACATTAAAGGTGCTTGCACAGATCAACATACTCGATATACTCAATGATAATCACCATCGCAAAATTAAACCCAATCATCAGACCTGATTTAATTTGCGCAGTCTATTTCATGTCGGTTTTTAATAATAAAACACTCTGTATCACTTTACCAAGGTGTGTTTCTACTTTCATCCAGCCTGTACTTGTGTTGTTCTGATTTGATTGCTCAAATTAGATCAGATACATGTATGATGAATAATTAATTAAACTAAAACATCTCGCTATTAATTAAATTTGTATAATTATTATTTAGCCTACTTAGTTAATTCTAAGTATTACTTGTTATTATACTTAATTGGAATATTATAAATGATTTGTTTCTTTCAAAGAAATATGTTATTCTTAAAAATGATAACTTAATTTGTATGAGGACTCAACCAGATGGATCAGAGGGCCTGAGGGCTATATTGAAATCTGATTTCAATGAGGGCCTGAGGGCTATATTGAAATCTGATTTCAATAATTATTCCATATGGTGGAGAAGCTCATTTTAAAAGTCATTCCTTCTATAGAAGAAGGCCACAGTGCCATTTTTTTTTCTTTTTCAATATCCTTCAAATGCAAGCAAATTTGAAAATCTACACACATACATCGCTGGGCCTTCTTTGAAGGAAGATCCATGCATCAGAATTTTATAAAGTTTTGTTCATTACAGTCTCAAATATAGTTGTACTACATTGGATTTTACATAGATTTATACTATGTTTTATAGAAGAAGGCCAGAGTGCCTTTTCTTTTTTCTTTAAAATATTCTTTGAATAATAATAATAATATCGTGTGACCTGGCTGGCTCAGGTCTGGTGTCCTTTGAATGAAAAGCACATTTTGAAAATTGATGAAATTCATCATTTTGATATTCATTCATCAGGAATCTGAAATCTAATTTGAGCAATCAGTTGCCTCGCAAATTGAAAACTCAGCGTTGTTGATAAGATACAGGGCGCTTTTGTGGAAGACAGACATGATTTAGACTACGCAAATTTAATCAAGGGTTAGGTCTGATTAGGGCTCTACAAATACCAGGTACAGCCAGCCGCCATTACGTTCCTTAACTGAAGGAGCGAATTTCAAATGTACACTAGAACTGTATAGATGCTTGTAGGCAATACACTTATTGCAATCACTAATGTGGTGAATAATAATTAACAAGTAATCTTCATCTGCTCGAATTAATAATGCCGGAGAGTTTAGGAAAAAATGTGACTTTTAAAATAAAAAAATTATCATTCCACTAACTTTTATTTCCTTCAACTTCTAACTAAATTCCCCTCCCCCCCTCCCCCCCCCCCCACCAACACCACCAACAAAGGCATGTTTTGTGAGAATTTTGTGTTTTTAGAAAATTGGATGGAGTAATAAAAATTATGTGTAATCAAGTGGTTGAAAGTAAAGATGTATGCCTAAGCCAATAATATTCATATCATTAAATCAATAAATATTCTGGGAGGAAAGTACCTTGGATTTTATATTGTCGAAATAAGACTCCCATTGATAGATCTTTCTCGGCTAGGAACCCAACAATAAGAAAATTTGTTGTAAAATCTCATCTGGGGTATTTGTCCTGCGCCAGCTCGCTAGATAGAATAGGATTGAATGACAAAAAGTTACTTTTTACAGCTTACCATGGGCTCTTACTGTCACATATTAGGTATGCTATCTTAGTATGGGGTAATTCATCAAAACAAAACCTTGATAGGGTGTTTAAGACCCAAAAGAAAGCGGTTAGGTGTATAGAAAGAGTAAATAGATTAGATTCATGTAGGCCGTTGTTCAAGAGACATAGTCTCCTAACTGTACCCTGCTTATATGCGTATGAAGCTACCTTATATGTAAAAATGAGTAATATTAACCAAAATCTTGAGGTACACGATTATAATACAAGAAGCCGAGGAGATTATCACTTGGTGAGTCACAATAGTAGCTTATTCAAACAAAAACCTAGTTATATTGCTATGAAACTCTACAACAAGCTACCGCAGTTTTTAAAGTCTTGAAAATATAGAAATATTTAAAAACAATTGAAAAAATATTTAGTTGATAAAGCTTTTTATAGTATACAAGAGTTCATTTCAAATAAAAATTAAGCCTCACCTGAACTAATTAATATAGTAATTATGGTAACTAGTGTATAATATAGTATAATTGTTGATCTGACTTGTCTTATACTCCTTTACTGGAGTCTCCAAAAGAAAAAATGGGCTATGAAATATTTTGGAGTCAGTCCAGTTACTCCATTAAGTTAGTCCAGTAATTGTATTTTTTTATTGTTTTAATGCCAATAAGTTTCCATGTCCTAGGACATTCTATCAGCTAGAAATGCCGGATATTATTAATGCATACCGTATAAATCTATTCAGTATGGTTTTCATTGATGAATTACTACTTGATATTAATTCTCAATAGAACGCTTAAATAAACAATATTGCAAACGAACTTCTGTAAGTAATAAATTATGTATCACTTGATAGGAGTACTTTTTGGACACAAAGTCCATTTTCAACTCAAAGTATTGACCAAGTTTGAATAATGATTCATTTATACATGACATGCTGTTTTATGACATTTTCTGTTAAACCTGTAATTTAAAGAAGAAAAAACAGAATTTTTTCGATTTGCCAATCAAATTGTATACTAGATATTAAATCAATACTGGAGAATGTTCACTCATTAAGCCCAAAAATAATAATTTCACAAAATTCTCAAGACTATAAATTATTGGCAATGACTTGTGTCAATAATCAATACTATCAGTTGCAAAACTGTTTGGCATTCAAGTGGGAAAAACTAGTTAAGCTCAGAACTTTTCTTGTCAAATCAAACAAAACTCATTTATAACAATGTTACACACAAAGAAATTCAAATACAGAAATTGAAGCTAAATAAATAATACAGGGACATAGATAGGTCGAGTTCCAAAGTTAAAAAGCACAGGATGATTGAACTGAGAACTTATTTACAAAATACAAACAAAATCATGTTTTGAATTTCAGATGATTCAATTAATTTTGTTCACAATAAACAAAACTCAAGAAAGGGAACTTTCAGAATGACCTGCATAATGGACTCTTTCTTCTTGAGCTTTTGTCTCAAAGAGATAACTTTATTTTCTAGCTGGAGTATTATCTTCAGCTCCTCTGTAGCCTGAGCATGAAACATATTATTGAACCCTTTTCAAACTGAATCAAATAATAAATGAAATAAAAGTGCAAAGACTCTCTTTCACAATAAGCAAATTATCTTGATGTAATTTTTCTATTGCAGTCTGATTAGAATGTATGTATGTATACATATATATGTGTGTATGTATATATGTATGTATACATACTACATATAGTCCTATTAGCCGATTCAATGTATAATTTAATGTGTACCTGAATTGAGTTACTCAATATTAAAATTAAAATAAATATTGAGTTACTACTCAATTCAAAATTGAAATAAAATATTACTTTGAGTTGATTTAAAATGCGCCTGAATAAATAGAATTACAGTAACTTTATTACAGCCCAAATTCAAACAATCTGCATAATCCAAACTATCCACATATATTAGGATCGATGGCGCACCCAAGGGGGGTGCTTTGGGTGCTCAAGCATCCCCCCCCCCTGAAGCTAATTTCTATACAAAGATTTCAATAAAATATATACTAATAATATACAATATATATACGATGTTTTAAAGAAAAGAAAAAGTTGAGTAATTCTCAACTAAAATTAAAAATATATTCTCTAATCTGATTTACGAATTCAGCATTGTTCAAATGAAGGCTTGCTATCCTTATTAATTATCTGGTTATCAACGTGCTCAATAAGGATCCAGAAAATTGGATTTCGTTTTATGAAAACTCTTACAAAGCTTTCACGAAAATCTTTACAATGCAGCAATGAAGTAACTTAATTTTTAATACATGCATGCATGAATTTCATAATTATTCATAGAGTTCAACATTTATTAATCGAACTGTTTTTTTTTAATTTTGTTAATCAGTTCTGTTATTTCTTAAATCTTGCCAAATCAAACGAAATAGCTTCGTTTTGAAGGGATTTTTTAAAGGATTTTTGAGAGAGTAGGACTCAAGGGCACTATATTTTATAATAGACTGCCTGACAAACTACCTGTACTAACTACAAGTACCAATACTATTGCGAGGTGGAACTACCCGTAAGGGTCTCCCCACTAATGAAATCCATATGCTTATTATTATTTTTACCTTTAAACTTCTAACTTGTACTTAAAACTTTGTTAGGAAACATGTACATGACTCCCCATCACTGGGTGGGGAGGGAGGTAGGAAACACACTGGCAACTCCAATAGTTTTCACTTCCAGCAACCCCCCCCCCCCTTACCGTGGGTAATTTCAGGGTAAGCCACTGATTAGGATTATCTAGTATGGATCACTTAATACATAGGTGATTAGTTAGTTCATTACAATTCTATTTGTGTGATTGCCTTGAACAAATAAATCGATTATTTTTTTATTTAGTTAGTAAAGTTCATGAATAATACTGTTTCAGCATTAAGTGATTTAGAACTTACAACCAACCGTAGCTCCAATTCACACTTTCTTTAAAAGCTATTGTACTTTTCGCCAGTGGCGAGGCGTGGAATCCTTCACCGGTCATCGCAGGGGGGTTCTCCCACCAACGCCCAAAGGGGTCCAAAGGCCCTCCCCAGGAAAATGTTTAAAAATTCGAGGCAAATTGGTAACTTTAGAAGATTTTGTGCATCTGAAATCACTCCTCTGAATAGGCCTAACAAAAGGCAAAGAACTAAAAAGTATTTTATCCAATTGCACCTCTTGCGTAATATATATCTTCCCCAATACCATAGACCGACGATGGATAATATAGGAAAAAACGCAAAAACAGCCGAAATAATAGGCTCTGGTATGATGCACTCACTCGATTTAATTTATTAAAATAAATTTAATCATCTTGAATAATAAATGGAGACTATAAGAAGAGATCACACTCTAAAAGAAAAAGATTAATTAAATTGCAAAACAATAATAAGCCTATTGTAAAAGTTGAATAATTTAGCATACGCTAAATTCCCATTGTTTCCACAACGCTGCAACTGAAGCTGATTGTGGACTGGGGAGGAATAAGCATGAGGAGGCAGCTACCGAGAACCCACGACAGTGGCCGAGAACGCACGAAGCCTTATTCATCGCAGCCGGTTGCGATGTATCACAAGCATTACTTGAATGGTTTAAAAACTGTCGGCAGGGGGAATCGAGCCATGCGCGGGAGTGGAGTGGTGTGATCATCGATATCTATACTACTACAACTGGATCGCGCGCTGTATGTTGGAGTTTCGGTCCGGCCACTCGGCTCTCCCCCACCACTAGTCCATGTAGAAGTGCGCTGCAGCCTTACAAATGCTATGGAGCTACCGTGTACATGTGAACAAAAACTGGCATATCTTTGTTGTGACTTGATAGAATTTAATGCGGTTTTAACTATTGTATTCCCCATAATATTACAAAGGCGTTTTAAGTTCTACGTATTTTTAAGCATGATTGAATAAAAAACAGGGTAGAAAAGCCATCTATGTATAATATATGTTTCAACTGTTGAGTCTTCTCCAAATCCCGCTCTTCTTGCCTATAACTCAGTAAGATATTAAGTATAATTGAAACCTATTTACCAATTAGGCAATTATCTTAGCATAATGTAACTCTCCAGCCAAATATCAATAAAATTGTAGTGTACCAAAATTCCTCATATGGGCTAAATGCATTGCTTTAATATAAACAGGCATTTTTGACCTTAAAAAAAGAAGATATGAGTTAATAGAACAATAGTAGAATAGTGAATTATTGTATTTCAGTTTCCCTACTGACTCAGTTGTTAGAGCAAAATGGGTTAGTGGCGACAAAACGAAAAAATTGTAATCCTATGCATCATTAATGTTTATGTAGCAAGAACTTTGATGAGGATCATTTCGAAGTTGGTGGTATAAGAAGAAAATTGATGCAAAATGTGAGACCAATGAAATTCGATTTTCCTCCTAATCTACAAGAAAGCAAACCAAAATCAAGGCGCATACTATTTAGAACTCAGGCTCAGGACATTTAGAATACTCATTGGGTTTTTACTATTAAAAATCTTAATCTGGGCCCTATTGCCAGCACCAGTAAGATAAAATGTGTACGAAAATTTATTATAATTTTAATTCAACTATCTATATATTCACATATGCTATAAAATTAATTCTGTATAATATATTCAATAAAAGACCTTTTATTTAGACATTTTTCGTAAACTAGTTATGGATTTTATTTGATTAGGGTATTTATCAAATAATTTTCGACCAGCTTCGAAAGGAAATTTGTCATAAACTTGAAGTTTGTGATATAAAGGCCTAATATTTGTATTTCTTAAGTTGTGTGCATTTCTTTGTACATTAAAAGCGAAATTAGAAAGGAAAAATAGAATTATTGTTCCTAAAATATATAATAACGGAAAAGTTAATAAGGCTAAGAACTTGAAAAAATCCCAACACAAATCTATTGAAATTATTCTTACAGAATTTTCCTGCAAAACAAAGGTTATTTGAATTTTAGTTTCCAAACCACATGTGTATGTATTGTCCTGTTTAACTTTGGTATTGTCCACCAATATAACTTTACTTTTTCTTATCTATTCTTCCCTATATTTAACCTTTTTGATTGGGAAAAGTAGTATAAGCTACATCAATGTTTGAATACTCACATACACCTTTTGTTTGAACCTGTGGATATAGATTATGTTAAAACACACTGGTAAATGTTGCAGACTGCATTTACCAGTGACGAATTGGAGTCAGCACTAGATGAGAACTTGTGGCAGAACAACACCATGGAAGTTAATCTAAATTTATTAGTTGAAGTAGTATAGAGATCGATGGGTGTGATTTGCAAGGCTTTTGCGCTTCATTATACATATTGAGCGTCTACTCGTCATATTCTTATTGGTTTTTGATGCAATTTTCACCGTTTTTGAACATATTTCTGGGCTTTGAAGCCTACAAATGTCCATTATTTAAGAGTTGAGATTATTTCAATATTATAAGTCCAATTTCTCTACTCATCGCCGGATCAAACGATGACCGGACGCCTCGCCACTGCTTTTCGCACTTTTGTCAAAATGTACAAAGTGATTTTTAAGTACGGTTTGGAAACGGCTTTATATTGCGTAACTGAGACGTTCTTTGTGAAAGAAGTTTATGCGGATCTGCATAGTTTTAAAATCTAACTTCTTGCTGGTTTTTTAATTTTTGTCCGCCATCTTGGATTCAACTTTTTTTTGTTAAATGGGAAGGTGTTCATATGACACATCATTTCAGTGTGAAATTTCAAGAAAAAAAACAATGGTGTAAACCATTTTTCAATAGATGCCTTTGTTCTCGATTTATAAGCATTTAAATTTGCAATTTTGGGATAATTGTGTTAGCAAAGAAAAGGGTAGAATGCACTGCATAAAAATTTTTATTGAATTTTCCATCCATAAATTATCTAACAACCAAAATGTAATTCATTTTTAATAATACCAACATCATAAAACATTTTTCCATAACTTTTTTTTATTAACTTAATTTTGTTTTATGCAGTGCATTCTACATTTTTGTTGCTAACACAATTTTCCCAAAATTGCAAATATGAATGCTTATAAATCGAGAACAGAGCCATCTATTGAAAAATGGTTTACGCCATTGTTTTTTTCTTGAAATTTCACACTGAAATGATGTGTCATATGACCACCATCCCATTTAAAAAGATAAAGTTGAATCCAATATGGCGGACTAACATTCCAAAACCAGCAAAAGGTTAGATTTTTTTTACTATGCAGATCTACATAAGCTTCTTTTGCAAAGAACGTCTCAGGTTCACAATATAAAGGCGTTTCCATACTTAAAAATCACTCTGTATATGAAGTAGTTTCAGCACTGACATTAACGATTTGCAGTCACCATTATTGGGTGAAAAAATTTATTAACTTTCTGAGGCAATGCTTTTGGGCCATGGAGGGTCCATACCATTGCAACCACTGACTGTTGATAGACTTTTCACCACATAATAATGTCTGCAAGTTGTTAGTACTGGCATAAAATAATTTGTAGAAACTATAGTAGTCAAAATTTATTTGGATATCATGAAAGAAACATTCAAAAAATCAAATCAAATCAAATATCTTTATTCACTCACATCTTGAATACATGAAATAAATGAATAATTTCACAGTGAATATTCCCCACAAAGACAGAAGTCTGAGTGTGGAGAATGAGTTCGACATTTTTAGCAGTAAGGTACTGTACATAATTATACAGTTGACCATATTATGAATAAATGACAGATTAAAGAACAATATACAAAACAACAAACATACACAATTCATGATGAATCTTATAAATTAATATTGACCACAGATAAAAAAAATAATTAAAGAGTAACAGATTCATGTTATTAAACGTTAGATAAACCAAGAGTTCTTACAATTAAATTTCAATATCTATAGGCAGACTGAATGAGTTGTTCTGCAGCATCCCTACCAATATAAAATAACCATGTATTCAAATACCGTTTGTAGAAGTTAATGTTTAAGTCTTCAACTTGTTTCAGGTGTTTAGGGATATTTCTATACAAAACGTGACAGATGTATAGACTATTATTCTTTGAGCAGTTATTTAACAGTCGAGGCTGAATAATACCAAAGTTATTGAGGTTTCTAGTGTTGTGTGTGTGATTTAGTGGATTGAATATTTTGGTTTTATTGTTTCGGATAAAAATCAATAATTCTGTAATGTAAAGTTGTCTAATGTCAAGTACATTAAATTCCTGATAAACCAATTCTGTTGAATAGCGACAGTCTCGGTTCAAGCAGGTTTTAATTATCGCACGCTGTGCAACTGCAATGGGCTCTAAAGCAGCCAAGGAAGCTCCTCCCCAAGCCCGGATTCCATATGACAGGATAGACTGTACATAAGCAAAGTATGTTAATCTTAGTTGATAAACAGGGAGAACTTCCCTGAGCTGCCTGAAAGCATAAATTAGTTTACGCACTCGCTGCTTGAGATACGCCGCATGCGGAGCCCAGCTCAGTCTGTGATCTATTAAAAATTTTTTTTCATAATTGAAATACCGTATAAGCTTCTTCAAGGCCGGGTACCCAAATTATAAGCTACAAGTTAGGTACGGTAAGGTTTAAAAAAAAATTTAAAACAAAAACCCTTAAGAAAAAATTGCACTTATTGTAGATATTGCACATAGTATTAGTGCATTTGAAAAGCTAGGTTAATGGCTCAATTTTTTACTCAGACTGAAGATTTCAATTAGAATATAAGTTGAAGTTATAAAATGTGTAGAACTCACCTCACTAAGTCTGGAAGATGTTGTTGATCAAGTTTGAAGCCAAATTGCTCTTCTATAGAGGTATCAGTGGAAAAACGAAACGTTTGAAAGCCCTTGGCATCATTATTAGAACAGTTATTTGGTACGGAGCAAGCCCCATAATTTATTATTGTTTTTAATTAAAAATACAGTGGCGAATTCATCACACTCATGTAATGGATACGAAAGATCGAAACTCCAAGGAACAAAATGGTGACTGCGTGTACCCAGACTTTATAGATCCTTGCGCAGTTCGATTCCCGCTCAGCATAACGCATTTCGCTTCATATTTCACATATTTCCTCACGCACAAGTCTCAGACTCATGTGGGCATCATCAGTATCAAACAAAGTAATAACTGTGATTCGTAGTAGGTATCTTTTCAGTCAGATAAAGATAAGCTACGAACTCCTGAGCCCTCTTTGTGAGGGTGACCGATTGGATTAGCTAGTAAAAAATACTCTTTTCTCTACTGTAAAATCACTTTCCGATGGTTTGGAACCCACTTAAAACTGAGTCCAATTCATCAATATGGAAGTGGTAGCCGTGAGACGTAGCAGGTAAAGCTACGTAAAGCTCTGTTCCATCAGATAAATATAAGCTACGAACTCGTATGCTCTCTTTGTAAGGGAGACCGATTATATTGGCCAGCAAAAAATACTGCTCTGCTATAAAATCACTTCCCGGTGGTTCGGAACCCACCTGAAACTGTGAGTCCAACTCATCAATCACCATAAAGAGGGAATACTTAAATTTAATTTAATTTTTGACTTACATGTATGAAATTCCTTCATGTATAACTGTTACTTTATTTTTGTGATAACTTGTATTCTTTTATGAATTAATTGTATGACTATTGTTTAAATTGTACTAGTTGCAATGTATAACATGTAATAAAGATGAATATCAATATCATCCATCTCATAACCCACGCACAGGTCTCAGACGTATAAGGGCTTCATACACCGAAAGAAACTACAAAGTACAAACTACAAGAGCAATCTTCTTAAGTATTTTACATGTACGGTATTTGTAGTTTGTAATTTGTAATAAAACCTGTACCAAGAGCATGCATATTAAAGGAAGTTGAGTGAATGAAATAACCAAAAAAATATACAAGATAATCATCTCTATTCAAAAACACATAAATAAAAATTATTTTTTCAATCTAAAATACAATTACGATCACCAGCAACTACAAGAATAATATTATGTTTAAAAATATCTTACATGACCAGCAAATACAACAATAATAATTGTCAATGGAATATTGTCAAAATATATAGGCTAATATACTTATAAGCTGTATTGCATTTCTAATTGTAATTGAATTTAGCTTTTTAGCGTCTACAGTAATTGCTTTATCATAGGCTATATAGTTGTGTCCACACTTGTGCAACTTTCCTATTTATCTTTCAAAGTTTGTGCCTTGAGATATGCCAGAAATAGGATTTGAAATTCATGAAATTAGGATTTGAACTTCATGAAATTAGGATTTGAACTTCATGAAAATGGGATTTGAACTTCATGAAATAGGGATTTCAACTTCATAAAATTGGGATTTGAACTTCATGAAATAGGGATTTGAACTTCATAAAATTGGGATTTGAACTTCATGAAATTGGGATTTAAACTTCATGAAATTGGGATTTGAAATTCATGAAATTGGGATTTGAACTTCATGAAATTAGGATTTAAATGAATCAAACCACATAAAAATAGCAAGCTCAGCAAAATTAGTGTTTTAATTCAATAAAAGTTGGTTTTATCAAATTTGGGTGTTTTCGGCTACTAGGTTAACATTTTATCTTCCGAATAAAATTCTCTACAAGTTTTGAAAAGAAAAACTTATTTTACAACTAACCAAGGTAATTAACTTCAAACTTTAAAAATGTGTTTTTGGGCCGTTTTTGTTGAATATTTGTAGAATACCGTAGCTCTAGTTAAGAACTTCTTACTTTCTTTCTTCTATTTTTCAGCTTATTTTACATACAGCCTGACTAAATCACAAGCAAAATTGGGCTAAAATTTGGGACAGTTAGCCCCATCAATTTATTCATTCAGAAATTAAATTTCAGAATAGATTGATGGGGCTAACTGCTAATTTCCGCCATCTTCAACTCTGTAATGAAGCATTTCTGGACCTATGTTTATATGAACCTTTTTCATTATTTTGGTGAGTACAACAAGCTTACTGCTTGGGCTAACTGCTAATTTCTGCCATCTAAACTCTGTAATGAAACATTTCTGGACCTAAGTTCATATGAACTTTTTCCACTATTCTAGTGAGATCAAAGTTCATATGAACTTTTTCCACTATTCTAGTGAGATCATAAAGCCCACAAAGTATTGGTCCAGTTCTTGGGAGCGTTACCAGTAACCGGTAAATGTTACCAGTAGCGTCTGATTGGTTTATTTAAATTTATAGACGTTGAAAAATTTGAATAGACCAATCAGATACCAAGGGTAACATTTACCGGTAAATGAGAAGACTCCCATGAACTCAACCATTGGTAACTCTATGCAAAACACCCTGCATATTACTAATTACAAATTTTTTTTTAAAATAACCGCCTAGAAACCTTCCCATGACTGGTGGAAATTACACGCGAAAGGCTCCATGCCTCTAATGAACAAAAGTTAGACATGTGTGGACAAAATGGTATGTGGGCAAAAGGGCACAATGCATGAAAAACTTTGGAATTTCTGAAATAAAACAGTGCTCTCTGTTACGTTCAATGTCTGTACACACTCTGTCCCTTTTGCAGCAAAAGGGCGCAATGCATGTTAACTTTGTACCTGAAATAAAACTGTTTTCTCTGTTACTTTCAAAGTCTGCGTACACTCTGCCCCTTAGCATACATTCTACCTATGGAAACTATTCAGAACTATAGTTACTTTATATAAACAGTGTGGCCATTGGATGCCTTGCTTCTGATTGGATAATTCGACTACATGTGATAAATTCGGCTTATGGTGTCCAAATATTGACTACAGTGACTGAGATCTATCTCCACCTCTTTAGAGTCAATGTAGTATGAACCATATGATATCCTATTGTATTTAGGCTACGCTGGCGAGAACGCAAAGGTTTGCACGCTCACTGTGTAGTCGGAGCCATGCAGTCATGTAGAAAACATATGTTTACAATATATATAACTAATATCAAGCCTTTATAACAAGTGTTTCAAAAATGACACAACCCTGAGATCAAATGGCGAAAGTCATGCATGGTGGGGGGGGGGGGGGGTGAATTTTCTGGGCCCCAATCGATATATCGAAAAGCTTGAACTTAAAGTTGATGATTATTTATCCAATTGAAGACTACCTTATGTAAAGCCTAATTTATTGTAATATGGCTGTTTCAATGTAAGTGAGAATTACAAACACACATTAGGACTTTGTAATGATATTTTCATCTTTGACAACACATTTACTGTATGTATTACGTTATTTGTTGAATTTTGTTGAGTTAATTTTAGCTATTTTAATTTTGACGATTGCCATAATTGTAGTGTTCAATTTCAATGCAAAAATGAAGCAATTTCAATTTCAATATTTAAGCAACATTTAATTCAGCGCCAACCATCTGGCATTTATAGTAAAGCATTGATTTAGTTACAGCAGTCTTCTCATTAAATTGTATCAGATCTATATTTTTTCAAAATTATTCTGTTCTTAAGACCCTTGCAACTTATCCTTTCTGATGTTCTCCAATAGGGCTCTTTGCATTACGAAGTTGATAACAAGATTCTTATACAATGTTATTGATTAGCTTAAAACTCAAACGATATTCAAAAGAATATTTCCAGTAGAAAATCTGAAGTAAAGTTGCTACAAATGTTTTGAAATTAGTACAAATCTATTTTAAAGCTACAGGGCAACAAATTAAACATCCAACTTCTAGCATTAGAACAATATTGAATTTTAATCAAGAGCATGTTCAATATGTCATATATAACTCATAGGTTGCGTCATTTCTGAAACACCCTGTAGAGACTGCAGTTCCGTATGTAGCCCAGTGGAATAATCGACTGAGAGAATCAATAGTCAATAGTCAAAAGGGTACAATACATGTAAGCTTTGGAATTTTCGAAATAAAAGTGTTCTCTGTTATGTTCAAAGTCTGCACAGACTCTGTCCCTTATGCCTTTTGATAAAAGACAAAGAAAGAAGAGAATGGTTTAGCTTTGAGTTTGGTACAGGTCGATCGACTATCGATTCTCTCAGTTGATTATTTCACTGGACTACATACGGAACTGCAGCCACAATAGATAAACAATCAAAAATATAAATTAGAGAAAATATTATGGCGGCTGAAGGAAATGGCCAAACTGTCTATATGAAGTCACTGTAATAGAAACTATTCATAGCTAATTCTAATTAAGTACATAGTTGCGTAAAATATAATATCTTGGCCACATTTGTATCACATTCGATTATTTCTTTTCCAGCTTGACGCCCATTGGTCCGAGCAGATTGGAGGCGGGGCCTGATCCCCCCATCTCCGCCTGATACGATTCGAGAATGTTCTTCAGTGCATTCATGTCGATGTCGACCGGCTCAAAGCTCTCTATATCCGAGAAACTATCTTCCATGCCCTATAACAGAGAAAAAACATAATTATAAAACATAAAATTATAAATAAAAAAAAACAAAAATAATTTAATAACAAAAATCAAATGTTTAATAGGGAATAATCTATAAATTATCCATTTAATGGGTAGAGATAAACCTACATCATAAACAGCTACTGGATGTTATCTGTTGAAGAAACTCTGATGCTAAAGAGTGAGGGATTGAAGGAGGAGAGAACGAGGAATGAGAGGAGAAAAGAGGACGAGGAGGGGAAAAAGAGAAGAGGGGAAAAAAAGAAGAGAAAATAGGGAAAAGAAGACAAAGATGATAGACTAGGAGAAGAGAAAGAAAGAGTAGAAGAAAAATGAGGTAAAAAGAGGATATGAAGAAAGAGAAAGGGATAAAGATGAAAGAAAAAGAGAAAAAGAAGGAAAAAATGATGATGATGATGATGACAGACAAGGAAAAAAGAAAGAAGAGGAAGGAGGAGGAGGAGCATAAGAAGGATGATGGGGTGGTGAGGGAGGAGGAGGAGAAGAAGAAGAAGAAGAAGGAGAAGGATGACAGGGGGGAGGAGGCGGTGGAGGAGGAGGATGAGAATGTTGAGGAGGCGAAGGAGAAGGAGGAGGATGAAAGGGGGGAGGAGAAGGAGGTTGAGGTGGCGGAGAATGATGGGGAGGGCGAGAAGGAAGAGAAGGTGGAGGAAAATTAGAAGGTGGAAGAGGAGGAGAATTAATTAGAAGGCGGAAGAGGAGGAGGATTCGGATAATGAAGATGAGGAGAAGGATGAGGTGGAGGATTATGATAAGGAGGATGAGGAGAAGAACAAGAAGAAGAAGGAGAAAGAGGAGGTGGAGGAAGAGAAGAAGGAAGAGGAGAAGAAGGAGGAGGAAGGAATAGGGAGGGAGAAGAAAAAAGAATCAGAAAATGAAGAAAAATAAGAAGAGAAGAAAAGAAAGAAAATAAAAAAATGAGAAGAAATGAAGAAGTAATAAAAGAAGAGTAGAAAAAGAGACGATAAAATATAATTTCACAATGAGGCATAGAAACGATCTATAAACCCAGATTCGATTAATTCGGGCAACCGGCTAGCAGTGCTATATTTGATAACTAAATCAAATAAACATCAGTACCGTACCTTTCTAAAAATCTATAAATTTTAAACTTGATGACTGACAATAGAAAATGAACAAGGAAGGAAAAGAAAATGAAGAATTACCAAAAGAAGAAACTATTAAATAGAATTTGTCAATGTGGTACAGAAACGTTCTATAAACCCAGATTCAATTAAATCGGGCAGCCTGCCAGTAGAGTGACAACTGATAACTGAATCAAATGAACATCAGCATAAGTTTATCTTTCTCAAAATCTATAATAAAAATTTGAAACTTGAAGATTGATTATAGAAAATGATCAGTTACCTTTTTGGCGGCTTTGACGACTTTCTTCTCAAAGCTCTGTCCTATAGTGGTAGTCGACAGTTCCCTGTCCATTTGATCCATGTACTGTTTCAGTTCAGTGATCGGAGTTTCAGAGTTGGCATCTAAAAAAAATAACAATTTAGACTACAAAAGTGATTTAAAAAATATGAGAAAGTGTATAAATAAAAAGTATATTAAATATTCTCCGAAGGACTTACTCAGTTATTTGTTTCCCATTGATAATTTAGGAGACTACTATTATTTGCCTTCATCTTGTATGATATGAATTAAATTAAAAATAATTCAAAAATGTTTGTGGCAATTTTTTGAAAGAATATATTTTGTAAAAAAACATTAAATACTTCCAATACTTATGAAATAATTGCGCATTAATTCCCCAAGCATAATAAAAATATGTTTTAATGACACTTATTTTTATTTATTGTGACAAAATTACAATGAATGTGAAGGCGCAACAGACGCAAGTCCAAAACTGCTCTTTTCGCAAATTTTGAATATGTATATTGTCCAAAACATTGAGGTTAATTTTAACGCTGAAAACTTGGATTTACCAAAATACTCCACTCAAAAAAAAAAAAAAAGATTCCTTTTCATATGAAGGCAATTAATTTGAATGTTCCCTCAAAACAAAACACTAAAAACCGTAAATAAAATAAAATTTTGATAAAAACGTTCAAGCCGAAAAATACTAACTTGTTGCTACGGTGAACTCTTACAGAGTTCATGATGATATTTATCCTGTAATTGTATAACACTCGGCCCCTGCGCACAGGTTTTAACCTTGCAGGGACCTTCCTTATTATATTTTTAATTTAGTGCTTTTTATATTTAAATTGTATATTCAGATGTATTTCATATATATTCTTATGTTTCTTTTTTGTGAAAAGGATAAATAAATGATTTTGATTTTGATTTGATTTTGTTCATCTAATAATATCCAATTCTATGTAAATTCCATTGTAATTGAATATTAATATTTATTAATTATAAAATAAGAATTACTAGTAATGTTCCAACACAGACACACTAGAGAAAGGCAAATAAATAATAAAACGATTTACGAAAAGATATTGAAATGGCAACAAACTCAGAAGGAAATCAATAAAATTTCTATAACAAATGAATAATGTTCAAGATATATGACCACTAAGATTTGACTGTTACAATAATTAAATAATAAATAAATAATTGCAATACAAAGAATAAAACAAAATTCCCAATGTTATAAAATATATTCATGTTACAAATATATTAATTTATGTTTTTTATAATGTGTATATGCTTTTCTAAATGTATATTACTTTTGTTATTTTGCGGTAAATTATGTATTTTATTTGCATGTTTTGCACATAAATATAAATTGAATCTAAAATGGATAAATTTCTTTGTTAGATTCATGCCCCCTTCAAGAAACATTTATCAGTTCGATAACCTTATCAAATCTATAAACATTATAATCACAAGTTCTAAAACACTGAATAAATCGTTTAAATCCATAACTCTCGTTAAACTACATAAAAAAATGCGAATTCTAATTGTCAAATAAATTTAAATTATTAAAAACCTGAACAATTTCAATGTTTCAATCAGAAAAAATGAAGAAAATATTGGTAATCTAACCAGTTGGAAACAAATGAATCCGAAGCACATAAGCGAGATTATTGTTATGAAGTATTATTATTGTAATTGTATAATGTTATTAGTGTACTGACCAGTTTTGCGCTTGCCGAGATCCATTTCGGCCTCGTCCTCGTAGGAGCTCATGCCCGATCCGTCCGAATCCAGATCCCAGCTGTCTTCGGGCACGACAAAGTCCAGGATGTTCTGCACGGCGCAAGAGAAAGCCTCCTGGTCAAAGTTCACCCTCGTACTGTCCTCGTCGTCAGCCTCCGTATCCATGGCAACCGGCAGTGATGATGAGTTCGAGCATTCACCGTTTCTGCAGGAAAAAAAAAAGAAAATAAACCAAATTGAAATTATTGTTTGACGATTCTCACATAAATAACAAGAGGTATAAAGCAACTTGGGCAACACCAGCTGGAGTGGCTCTTTCACACAATTGAACAATACAAACTAGCTTATCTTACGTGAAAGATAATGTAGGTAAATTTAAAACCAATGACATTGTACATACATTTAATACTAGGCATAGATATGACTTGGTAACAACTCATGTTATACTAAGTAAAACATTAAAAGTCACAGTTACCTACAGTTTAAACTATTTAGCAAGTTGCCTTCATCCATTAGACTTTTACCAGCTAAAACTTGAAAAAAATGTTGCTAAACGGCTGAAGGGTTTCCTCAACAAATGAGTATTTCAATAATAGTGATTTTAGGAGTCTGATAAATTGACGATGCCTATTGTAAACATGTTTTATTTAGTGGCAAATAAGGCCACTTGTATTGTCTTGGTCTGTTTATAAACTATTGTTCTGTTTATGTTTAAGATTATTGTATTGTATGCATATTATAGACTAAGCCTTTTGTACTTGAATGTATTTAATGACCAATAAAATATTCTACTATTCTATTATTCGTTCCACTTTTATACTAAGCTCCTCCTATATGAAAGCACATGATTATACCTATATACATGCTAGCATTTGTATGATCTTGAATAGTGGAGCATATTATACCTACTATAAAATGTATAAAAGTGGTACCATCATTCATACACACGATGAACAGTTTTATTATTTTTTTCAATCAATCAATTTATTTACAATATCATTACAACAAAGGTCCTCCTAAACCAGTAGGTTTTTCAGGAGGTGCCATACATTGATTTAATACAAGTAAATAATATTTTTGAACAGACTAAAAAGTCAGAATTTCCAGTTAACATAACCTTCAATCCACATGACACAGTAGGCTACAACACTTTAGTGAATTAAACTAACGATTTCACTCAAAAAAAGATTATTTGATTATAAAAACTATAAATTGTAAATTTAGCACTGTTGCGAATGACCAAAAAGGAGCCAAAATATTAAATTTAGTTTAAAAACTTGGAGGTCAACATGTGTCATCTTGTTATAACTCAACATAACCTAAAACAAGCCTTATATTAAAGACCAATACTAGTCACTAATGCATGTATTTTATCATTCTAAAAGTTAATTTACTCTTCAAACCATAAAATAATATGATTTATTCACATTGTTCAATAATCATAATGAATTATTTAACTAATTTGTATACTATATTTCATGCTCAGCTGATCTCCAAATTTGAAATTTTTGGTCAACTCTGTTGGCTGCATTGTAATCTAGCTATCATTGTTCGAATAACAGAAAACTTCTACACCAAATACTGGCTCACCTTTTTACTGAATTATGTGATGGATAATGAATGATAAGACTTGAAGTTGTCGCAACCACATTTATTGAAAGCCTTGAGATACTAGTTTCGGTTGTTACAACAGAATCAATCTCAAACATACCGAAATAATCTCAAACACAATTCGGTTTGTTTGAGATTGATAGTGGTGTAACAACCGAAACTAGTATCTCACGGTTTTCAATAAATGGGGTTGTGACAACTTCGTCTTATTATTCATCAGTCACAAATTGCTGTATTTTATGATTCTAGAAGCTAATTTACTCTCCAAACCATGTATTATGATTTAATCACATTGTTCAATATTCATAACGAATCATTTAACTAATTTATATACTATATTCTAGTTGACTCTGTTGGCTGCATTGTAATCCAACTATTGTACCAAACTACCAAACTTTATACCAAACTATGTAACTTTTATACCAAATAATGGCTCACTTCTACACTGTGTGGTGTGATGGTTAGTAGCCTAATATAAAAGTGGAACAGATAATGAACCATCATTATGATAGGACGTTTGTGCAACCCGGGGTGAATCTTCCTTTCAAAAGCTAGAGCATGGACGGATGGACAATGACACGATTTCAATTTTAAGGGAAGTGATAGCCGCGAGCCGTAGCAGGTATCTGTTCAATCAGAGAGATAAGCTGCGTTCTCGTAGGTCCTGATCGTAACGGTGACCGATTAGATTGGCCAGCAATAAAGACACTGTTCTCTGCTGTAAAATCACTTCCCGGTGGTTCGGAACCCACCTAAAACTGTAGGTCCAACTCATCATACACCATAATCCATTTCATTACCCACGCACAGATCTCAACCCTATGTGGGCTTCATCCTCCAAAAAAAAAAACAAAAAAAAAAAAATAAGGCTCCGGTCCTTGATAACGTTACATGAAACTATTATACCTAAGAGAATAGAAGCTGAGAAAATATAATAACGACTTACAGAGAGGGAAATTCGGCTCCTTCGAAGCCGGAAACATGTTTTAGGAATGTGTTGATGTGAGAGGAGACCTCCATGGAGCGGGCCGCCTGTTTCCCGCCATATCTTTCCGCCATTAGTCTGTCCAGGTCTTCCACGCTCACTTGTAGCCAACTGTCATCTTTACACACAAAAAAAAGAAAGTAACAATACCACTACTACTACAACTAAATTTGATATTTTTACAATTTTGCTAACCTTTATAAATCTATAAATATAATACACAGTGATACAAATCATTTAATCAATTGATTGAGTGACATCAAAAAGCCAGTGGCAACAAAAATTATTCGAGTCATTCAATTTCATTGAGTGAAAGGTGGTTCAATTTTCACTCTGAAGCTCAATTACAAATTTTCCAAAATTGAACAATATTAATTTATTTATTTATAAAACAAAACACACATATACAAGTCATGCAGAAATGAAAAATATTAAAATACAATAACTAAAATCCAAAATTATACAAAAGTAAAACATATAAACTATTTTAAAATATATACTACGTACTATTACGTGGAGATGGAAATCCCTTCCAACTATGGTTGCCCACGTACTAGGGAGGGGTTGACATGATATTACGGTAGGAGGAAATTAAAAAGTTATCTTTAAACAAAGCACTAAAACAATCCAAATAAAGTTGATTTAATTTTGAATTATTTGAGATTTTAGAGCCAAAGTTTAGGCATGTATTTCACAAGGTTTCCTAGTAAATTAGGCACTCACCGTCGGAATCGGCTAAAGGCACATAACTAGTAAACAAACAAGAAAAAAGATACTTTAACCTAAAGCTGAACGATCTCTGAACGCACATCAGTGTTGTTTACCATACGAACGAATAAACAAACAATATTACAAATTTGATAACATTGGGCGAGTTTACTCGCTAATTGCCGGCGATTTTAAAAGCTGGCGTGTCCTGATCCATAAAACTTAACACTCACTCAATGGTATCTAGAGTTGTTGTCAATGTTATAGATAACGTATTAATTCAACGAAACTACTACTGACAAAAACCATCATTTACTTGCTCGCGACTTTTCAATCTCTTTGTAGAAGACATTAAAAATTTAACCGTTTCTAAAATGTAATGAATCATAATTAGTAAGAAATTTTCCAATTAAAAGGTGGTGACTAGACAATAATTAGTAAACAGATAATTTGCTTCAAATGAATACCGTCAGAGGTGGGAAGATTCTTCTCGGCCTTCTTCATTTCTTCGACATCGTACTCAACTGTGTCCAGAAGCCTGAGCACAATTTGCCCAATGGAAGGCTGGCATGTCGTTGTATGTGACCGGTAATAGTCTTTGGCAACCTTCTCTAGCCGACTGTACTCTTGTGAGCCTTCAAGCAAGTCCTGCAATTGAAAATTAGAAAAATAGATAAACAATTGTAAATATGATAATTATTGTATTAATATACAAAGACTTTTTGGCAAGTTTGATTTTTAGTATATAGCATAGGTATGTTTTTGTTTTATAGTAGTTATGATTGCAAATATTATGTTTTTCTTGCTGTACTTTGGAATCATTTTGCTTTTCTCTAAATTTAAGTTTGAACAATTGTACTTTTTCTGCAGAGAAATAAATTATTATTATTATTATTATAGATTAAAATATATTATAATCATATTATTTATTATATCATATAAATTGTAATTGTAATTTTTTCTTGTTTACTTGTTCTCACACCGATTTCGAAAAATATACAATATCCATCAGAATCGTACAAAGTATAGTTCTTGAACCTTTTCTTGCTACAGCCATTTTTAACGCCATATTTCTTCCTTATTACATTAGGTTAGTTTTGTTCTACTTTTAATTAAAAAAGTTTTCACTCCTAGAAGACTAAAATCATTTTTAAAATTGGTTTTGATGATCACTTGCTATTATGTAGAATATTGTTTTGAACTCGCGGCGAGCACACAAGCTTTGCTTATGCTAGTCGCGCCCCAAAAAAAATATTAAACTAGCATCAGTATAGAATTATAGAATTAAATTCTATTTGTTATTATTACAGTGAGTTACTATCTTAAATTGACAATATATTATTATATTGTCTTCATCATCAGTCAACGAACTGTAACGCTGTGTAGCAATTGTGTTGCTTTCTAAACGTCTCTGTCGATTGATGGCTTGGATGTCGCAGGAGGTTGCTGTGAGGTGTACTGGATAGTATTCGCACTCACCTAAGCAGCCAGACCCTGTTTAGTGGTGAGAGTGGACCATACAGCTTCAGACTTTGTTTCGGTGGGCTTGGCATACTGATATAAAACTGTAACCTCAGTGAGAAAAGCAATCACAAAGTAACACACTCCTCGTTTGTGTAGTAAGCTCTTTGACTACAACACAGCGTTGAGGCCTGAAGAGTCACCTACAGTCGTAATCGGCAATGGTACTATAATATAGTATATAGTAGAAAAAGAAACCATACCAGAGGAGTGGACTGAAGCAGTGATAATTCCCCTTCATAAAAAAGGTGATAAACAGGTGTGCTCCAACTACAGAGGTATATCCCTTCTAAACACAGTTTATAAAATATTTTCAAAAATTTTATTATCAAGGCTAAATCCATACACAGAAGCCATAATTGAAGAGCAACAAACAGGATTTATGAAAGGCAGATCAACAAACGACCAAATTTTTTTACTTAAACAGGGAATTTCAAAATACTGGGAATTTAATAAGAGTTTTTATGGAATATTTATAGACTTTAAGAAAGCTTATGACAGCATAGACAGGAAATCATTATTCAAGAACATGGAAAAACATGGCGTACCAGAAAAGTTGATAGGATTAACAAAACTATGCATAAACGAGTCCAAAGCTAAAGTGAAAATAGACGGAGAAATATCTGACAGTTTCCGTATAAACACAGGAGTAAGGCAGGGAGATGGAATTTCCCCCACTCTCTTTAATATAGCTGTAGAGGAAGCCTTACAAAAAACAAAGAACCTCCAAAGAGGTATTAAACTGGGAGTAGACCTAAACATAATGGCTTTTGCCGATGACGTAGTGATCCTAGCAGAAAATTCTGAAAACCTCTGCCTGTTAGCTGAAAACCTAATAAAAGAATGTAAGAAAGTAGGATTAGAATTAAATGAAGATAAAACTAAAATTATTCACTTTGGCCGAAACACTCAAAATAGAAACGTAAATTTCAACATTGCCGATTATTCAATAAATTGTGTAGACAGCTTCAAATATTTAGGAGTTACGGTAAATAGTTCAAATTCTGAAGACTGAATTCTGAAGATACAATGTAAGCTAGCAAATGCCAATAAGAGCTTAGGAGCCTGTACAAAACTTCTATCATCCAAACTGCTATCAAGATGTACAAAGTTAAGATTATACAAGACCATCATACAGCCGGTATTATTGTATGGCTGTGAGACATGGGTCCTTTCCAAAAGAAATGAAGGACGATTAATAGTTTTTGAGAACAAGGTTCTGCGGAAAATCTTTGGCCCAGTATGTGAAGATGGAGTTTGGCGCATAAGAAAAAACAGGGAATTACGTGCCCTATACCAAGAACCAGATATAATAGCCCTCATAAAAGCCAAAAGAATTAGCTGGTTAGGTCATGTGCTTCGTAGAGAGGAGGGAACAAGGCTGAAGGAGGTGTGCAAGGCCGTACCTGCAGGAAGGCGACCATTGGGAAGGCCTAAATTAAGGTGGCTTGACCAAGTTGGGAAAGATGTTGTCAGGTGTGGAGGAACAATTGAAATGGCAGAGGACAGAGAAGAATGGAGGAGGCTAATCTACGAGGCAAAAAATCGACTGAGATTTGTGACGCCCCAGCAGTAAGTAAGTAAGTAATATAATATAGTATAATATAATATAATATAGGGTTTTTTTGCACTATAACCCCGCATTTCTTAAAAATTGTCATTGAACAGTAGATTCCTAACCTTAACCGGGTCTTAAGTTAGGTTAGGTTAGGAATCACAAAGTAACACACTCCTCGTTTGTGTAGTAAGCTCTTGCACTCACTAATCATTTAGACAGTGCCTTCGATTGTTTTATCAAAGAGACTAGTTCAAAGTGGACACAATTTTAATTATAAATAGCAAGATTTATAGTGCAGGCAGGTAATGGAAAAGTAGGCTACATACTGTAATTAATTCCTATTATATTATTGTGTTAAAATTTATATTTTCACAATTTTGTATTATAATGAAGATTCATTCATTTAAAATAATAATAGAAAACTAGATGTGTTTTTTAGGTATCAATTTTGTTATTATTTTGCTATAAATATTCAGTTGTATATTTTAAACCAATAGCCTATACTAACATTTGTATAATGAGCAGAACAGATATGTTTTTTTTCAGGTTTCTTGTAGTATACATGTTATTTTTTAATTCAATGTCTTATATGATATTGGCATTTTAGAGATGCACCATCCCTCAGCACAAGCTTTGCTTAAAGAGGGATGTAACAATTATTTCATTTATGATGTTTTATGTAGATATTCATTATTATGATAAGAAGTGATGTGATTTTTGTTTGAATATATGAATATCTTATTATGTATTGTTGACAATAAATAAATTGAATTGAATCTACTATTCAATGACAATTTAAGAAATTCGGGGTTATAAAGCAAAAGACCTATATATACTTACATCCATACATTGTCTTTATCTTCTCATTCATGCTAAATTAGGCTATGTTTGTTAGTGCCTGAAATTACGTTTCAAGGTTAGGTTAGCTTGTGACTACGTTCAATATAATACAGCCTTTTCAAGTCGTTGATAAATAAAAAGGCCTCAAGTTATGTTCATAGAAACGGAAATGAGGCATCCTCAACTCAAGAGAGTCTTGAAGAACCTGAATCTTATTTTGACTTTCAAGTGAAGGAGATCTTAAAGCATACTAATGGCCAGTTGCATGAGAGAAAATTAAATTTGACCACCATAAGACGACAGAACCAGTGCAACGACTCCCTTATTGAGCTCCATATAATGACGTCATCTTACGGTGGTTAAATTTTATTTTCTTTTGTGCAACTGGCCGTAAATAATATATGCTGAAATTACGTTTCACGGTTAGGTTAGCTAGTGACTACGTTCAATATAATACAGCCTTTTTAAGTCGTTGATAAATAAAAAGTCCTCAAGTTACGTTCATAGAAACGGAAATGAGGCATCCTCAACTCAAGAGAGTCTTGAAGAACCTGAATCTTATCTTGACTTTCAAGTGAAGGAGATCTTAAAACATACTAACGGCCAGTTGCATGAAAGAAAATTGAATATGACGACCCAAAAGATGATGTCATCTTATGGTGGTTAAATTTAATACAGCCTCTTTAAGTCGTTCATAACTAATAAATCCTCAAGTTATGTTCATAGATACGGAGCCAGTTGCACAAAAGAAGATTAACTTTGACCACCATAAGATGATGTCATTTGACAGAGCCAGTACAACGACCTCCCTATTTAGCTCTGTATAGTGACGTCATCTTACGGCGGTTAAATTTGATTTTTTTTGTGCAACTGGCCGTAAATAATATATGCTCAAGGAAAGCCTTTCAAGTCTCTCTTGAGTTTCCAGAATTTATTGAAATAAATCGTTATTTTTTGACTAAAATTGAAGCAATTTTTTACCAACCTTGAAGTATCCTTTTTCTTTGAGTGACGCTTGGTAATGCGCCCATCTTTTATCAGTGCTGAGATCATCTTCCTCATCACTGCCTCCTTTACATTGCGACACAAGAATTTCAAAACCGCACGCCTGCAACAATAATCAATTCCTCAATATTCTTACAACAATAATAATAATAATAATATAATAATAATAATGTTTATTGCCAAAAAAGAACTTACAAAAAATCAATACAAATACATCAAATACATAACGAAGTACAGATGAAACAAAATAATATCATTGATCTTACTAATTACAAATCATTGGCAAAATTACTGGGCGCAAAAAAAATGAATTTTTAACTAGTAGTTCTGTGAGCAGTAGACCTCACTTGCCCAACACTCCTCACTCGAAATCGGATGACATTAACAAAAAAAGTTCAAGAGCAGTTCCAACTCAATTTTCATTGCTTAATCTTACATTGATGACAGAAACTGCATAATCAATATTGACATGTCCAAAACATTTTCAAAAAGAGCACTTACAACTCAATTTTCATTGCTTAATCTTTCATTGTTGATAGAAACTGCAATAATCAATATTTGTCCAAAACGTTTTATGCACCCTAGAAATCACCCCTTATACCTAATAAAGTGTTAGTACGCATTTTAGCAGCTCTTAATATTAACCTCCAATCATAAAAGGCTAAAATTATCAATTAACAAAAAAGTTCAAAATTTGTTCATCTCCCCCCCCATTTTTTTGTGAAGTTTAGATTTCTGCCCCTAGCTTCAAAAGGGTTCATTTTTAGAAATTTTTCGAATAATAATAATAAGCGTATGGCTTTTAATGGTGGGGAGACCCTTACGGGTAGTTCCACCTCGCCGTTTGAGCCATGTTACGGGGAACATGGTGAACCTACTATTTTAGGTGGGTTCCGAACCACCGGGTAAGTGATAATAAAGCTTGTAACATCAAGTCATTGAAGCACGGTCACCCATCCAAGCGCAGTCTTGAGCGGTCGTGACTGAACATCACGACCACTTGAACACCACGCTCACCGCATGACCAATCACCACCCAATTTTTCGAATGGAAGTCTCCAAAGTTTTAATGCTATTCCTGATAAGAATTTCCCAATTATCAATACTTGATTTTTTCCTTTTAGGGAAAAAGGGACAACTTGCCTGCCCCCCCCCCCCCCGCAACAAAACCATAAAAACCACTGATTATTAGGGTTTAAAATTTCAATATTATTCAAAGGGATGCCACCGGACCTTACCTCCCCCCTCCCCCCGGCTTAGGAAGTATTCCATACCCTCACCATGGGAGTACCATCCGTCCGGATCTAGCCTTAAAAATTATAGTAACCCTATAATTAGGTGAAATTTCAAGCACTATTTGAAGGACTTACAATTTTCATGCCCAAACTATGAGCCTGGAATGTGGGACTAGACTGTGGTGGCAGATTCCATCCGGTTCTCCTGTCGGGCACAAATTTCTGCTGCAAAAGCATTGCATAGAGACACTTGGTGAATGTCACACTGGTCATCACTCTATTCTCCGGCGGAAAGTATCGCATGGCTCGACACACCTGCAACACATACATCAACAGCTTCTATCAATAATTATCAGAATACTTCATTTTTCTATTTAATTTTCAAAAGTTATTCATTTTTATTGATTGTCAACAACACATAGGCCTACTTCATTTTTCTATTTTAATACTCAATTTTTATGGAAATAATATATTTATATTGCCTTGTAGCATAAGAGATTTAGTTTATTGAGTTACGAGGGTAAGGGACTGAAAGAGGAGGAGGAGGAGGAAATGGAAGAGGAGGGGGAAGAGAAAGAGAAATTGGAGGAAAAGGTACAGGACGAGGAGGAGGATGAGCAGGAAGAAGAGGAAGAGAAAGAGGAGGGGAATGAAAAGGAAGAGTAGAAGGTGGAGGAGGTCTTAGAAGAAGAGAAGTAATAAGGAGGAGAAGGAAGAGAAAGAGGAAGAAGTGGAGGAGGATGAGGATAAGAAGAGGGAGGAGGAGAAGGAAAAGAGGAGGTGGTATTAGGAGAAGGTGTCGGGGGAGAAGGAGGAGAAGGAGGAAGAGGAAGAGGAGGAGAAGATGGAAAGATTTTTTGTGGCAATAAAGGAAAGGAATAAAAAATTTTTTGGAGGATGAAGCCCACATAGGTCTGAGACCTGTACGTGGGTAATGAGTTGGATGATGGTGATTCATGAGTTGAGAAAAGTGTCAATTAAGAGATAAGAAAAAGTGTCAATTAAATTTGAAAATAGGTTATGTTAAATTCTAGATATCCTGCTTCAGCTGAATCGGGCAGCCTACTAGTACAATATAAACTGGAGCTAAATAATCTGTTTCCGAAAAAATCATCTCTTGCTTACCCTGACATCTATGGGATCTCGGTGACAGAATCCCATCACTGCTGGCGCTATCAGACTCGGTCTTGCTTTGAGAAGAGCAGCCACTCCAACTGGCACAAGCACATTGGATCGATGCAGATTTTCTTCTATTTTAGACGGGTACCTTGATAAACAAAGATATTCATAGTTAATTTTGTAATCACAATATTCCAATTTTTTTGGGGAGGATGAAGCCCACATAGGTCTGAGACCTGTGCGTGGGTAATGAGTTGAATGATGGTGATTGATGAGTTGGACCTACAGTTTTAGGTGGGTTCCGAACCACCGGGAAGTGATTTTACAGCAGAGAACGTGTCTTTTTTGCTGGCCAATCTAATCGGTCACTGTTACAAACAGGACCAACGAAAACACAGCTTATCTCTATCTTATTGAACAGATACCTGCTACGGCTCGCGGCCGTATTACATCAGTATGGAGTTTTTTAAATCTACATAATAAGAGAGAGTAGCTGTGTGTATGTGTATGTGTGTTTGTTTAACGGATTTCACAAATACGGCAACACTTACGGCTCTAATAATTGTGCTATTTGGAACACTAAATTTGGCACAAAGCTTCCTCTAAACATGATTTAGTGCACATCAAAGCCCCATTTTTACTTTTCCTTTCAGACTTTTCAAAATTAATGTTCAAAGTTTACTTTACTCTTTCAAAATGTGTTTAGATGCAGGAAGCTCACAGAACAGCTGATAACATGATACGTAACTATGGTAATAATACAGTTGATGCGCCGATATGTCTCATGCCAAAGCAACAGATTGGCTGTGTATCAATATTAGCTGCTAATTACCCAGCCTCATGCGAGCTTACTTATTGTGCGTATTGAGCTAATCCTGTAATACATTATTCCAAATAACTACTCACAAAACTATGCAGGTAGGTAGAGTTGCAAAGTTGCTAGGAAGGTAGTTTATTAATAAAAACACTAAACATTCGCATCATCAGTGCAGAAAGCAGTATTATTTGTGAACTTCTCTTTTCAAACAGATGAACTGTATGGTATAAACATTGTATGGTATTTCACTCACCCATCCCAATTTCGTAATTGTGTGACCAATACCATGTTATCTACCAGAAAATAAAAATTCCATGCTGAATTCCCGGGCAAGACCGGGTAAAGTGCTAGTAAATCATAAAATTATACTCTGGTTTTAAGAGGCATCAATATCTCCAGCCAAACACCAATGGTTGAGTTCATGGGAGCCTTACTGTTTACCGGTAAATGGTAAAGTACCGGAAAGTGAGGCGTCTGATTGGTATACTCAAATTTATAAAGATCTATGAACTTGAATATACCAAAGAAATAATATTTTGCCTGTTATACAATTTAATGAAGCCTTTAATTTCTGATGCTATGGTTTCCAACAGCACGGATAAGGACAAGGCTGGGGCAAACTTCACTTTACGCTTTCAATATAAATTAGATTAGGTATAGGTATTATTGACTGCAGTTTGATAATTTTAAAAATTGATAATATCATGTTTCCTGCAATTGAGAAAACATTTTACAGTAATATGTTTAAACCACGGAGTATAAGAAAGGGGAGGAAGCATGAAGTCAAAAAGATGTTGCCGACGCCATCTTGAACGACTGCTAAATCTTGGTGAATGTTTCCAAAAAATCATTTTTAGAAGCAGATAGTTTTCCACATACGATAAGAGTAGTTCAAACATAATACCTGACATGAAAGTGGAATCTTGTAAAAATAAACTAGGCCTACTTAGTTTTAAATTTGCGGTTATATAGCGGCGAATGGCGTCAGATCCCATGCAGTATGGCCTTGCTTGCTTCTTTCCTATTACAATTTTTCAACATTGGCGGTATACGTTATGCTCCCTCCACTTTCTTGTACCTTCATGGTTTAAACACACAGACCCAAAACTTGACTTTTTTGCGCAGGATAAAGCCCACGTGGGTCTGAGACCTGTGCGTAGGTAATGAGTTGGATGATGGCGATTGATGAGTTGGATCTACAGTTTTAAGTGGGTTCCGAACCACCGGGAAGAGATTTTTCAGCTGAGAACTAAGTCTTTTTTGCTGGCCAATTCAATCGGTCACCCTTACAAAGAGTGCCTAGGAGAACTCAGCTTGTCTCTATCTGATTGAACAGATACCAGCTGCGGCTCACGGCTATCACTTCCCTAGAATTGATGAGTTAGACTTCAAGTTCTAGGTGGGTTCCGAACCACCGGGAAGAGATTTTACAGCAGAGAATTAAGTCTTTTTGCGGCCAATCCAATCGGTCACCCTTACAAAGAGAGCCCAGGAGAGCGTTGCTCATCTATTCTGATTAAACAGATGCCTGCCACGTCTCACGGCTATCACTTCCCCAATTATATCAAAAGAGCTTCGTGATAAGAAATGTAATGCACCCCAGCTTGATGTCATATCCGTATTGATGTAATACCATAATATAAAACATGGAAAGCATAGCTCTACTTACCCTTCGACTCTTTTATTGATTGAATTTTGAATAGCATCAGAAGCTTTGGTAGTGGCACTGTCAGATCTGACCTGCTCAATAGCTTCAGGAACAGTTAGAATAGCTTCATCATCCTCTATGTTAGCCAATGGAATCAGATGCACGGCTCCATCATAAAGATATACCTGAAAATGTGAGTTAAATTTAAATAATCTCCAAATTTGAGACCTTATAAAATACTGATTCATAATGAATAGTAAGACGAAATTGTCACAACCACATTTATTGAAAAATATTGAGAAACTAGTTTTGGTTGTTATACCATTAATCAATCTTAATCAAACTAGAAATAATTTACAGAGAAGCTTAATATATACTGAACATGGAATGATACTATTGGCTAAGCGAGAAAGAGGCTGACCTTCATCGAAGGTTGTGATTGGCTGACAAGTCACGCCCCCTCGTGGGAGGAGTAACAAGCAAAAATACGAGTCAAATCAATAACTAAAAACTGTGAACATCTAAAAAGCAACAAAGAAGAAAAATACGAAATAAGGCTAGAATTGAATCAAATTAAAACTAAAAAAATAAAAGATCACTGAAATTATATTTTTTTAGTTTTAATTTGATTCTCTTCTAGCCTTATTACGTATTTTTCTTCTTTGTTGCTTCCTATATGTTCACAGTTTTTAGTTATTAATTTGACTCGTATTTTTGCTTGTAACTCCTCCGACCAGGGGGCGTGATTTGTCAGCCAATCACAACCTTCGATGAAGGTTAGCGTCTTTCTTGCTTAGCCAATAGTATCATTCATTCCATGTTCACAATATAATAAACTCCTCTGTACTTTAGTTTTAGTTTGATTGAGATTGATAATGGCATAACAACCGAAACTAGTTTCTCAATATTTTTTTAATAAATGTGGTTGTGAAAATTTCGTCTTATTATTCATTATGGATACCTTCCACAATATCACCTTCGCCACTACAAAGGAAATACTGATTCATTATTTTTACTAAAAATATTAAATAAATAATAAAAATATAAATAATAATATTGTGTGACCTGGCTGGCTCAGATTTGGTATCAGAGTTATCAGGTCGCACCTGAATAAGATCTCGGCCTCTGAGGTGACTTAAATATAGCTTTTAAGCAAAACTGAAAAATGAGGTAAAGTTCATTTTCAAAAACAAATCATCCTAACTTACCCTTTGGTCGCAATTTTCTGGTGATGCCCATTTTGGTAGCAAATCGGCCGCTTCAATGAGTAAAAACTCTCCATCAGAATCAACCACCCTGAAAATATGAATATTTTAAATAAAATAGTAGCCTATAGTGATAAAAATACAGTCCAAGTAACATTAGCCGTAACAGAGCTGTAGCAGGTCAAATAAGATAAGCTACGCAATCCTGGGCCCACTTTTTAAGGGTGACCGAATGGATTGGCCAGCAAAAAATACTGTTATATGCTGTAAAATCACTTCCCGGTGGTTTGGAACCCCACTTAAAGTCCAACTCATCAATTCTAGGGAAGTGATAGCCGTGAGTCGCAGCTGGTATCTGTTCAATCAGATAGAGATAAGCTGCGTTCTCCTAGGCACTCTTTGTAAGGGTGAACGATTAGATTGGCCAGCAAAAAGGACACTGTCCTCTGCTGTGAAATCACTTGCCGGTGGTTCGGAATCCACCTAAAAATGTAGGTTCAGCTCATCAATCACAATCATCCAACTCATTACCCACGCACAGGTCTCAGACCTATGTGGGCTTCATCCTAAAAAAATCAATCATCCAATTCATTACCCACGCACGAGATATTATACCTATGTGGGCTAACAATGGCTTGATATAATAATGATGTTTGTTTGGGCTGTTGTGCCACACTGAGCAAGATGTCAAGAAACGAGTAACTTTCTCACAAGCGTAGGGAGATAGATGTTTTGACTTAGTCAGCTATTTTAGATTATTCGTGTGTCTAGTCTCTAAATATCTGGCTCAGTATGGCACCAGCCTCTCTGCTTGTGAACTAATGAGCATTCATTCAATTCATTTGACTTTTATCGATGAGTACAAGTGCCAAATAAGGGCCTATGAATTTTTTAACCTTTTATGGTCTCAATTTTAAGTATTTTGACGCTAATCAAAACACAATCACTTTGCGCAGAAACGCCTAGAAATGCATATAGACATATCGAGCCATTTATTAGAAATTTAGTTGTTCTTGAGTTTAAGGTGCCTTCCGAATCACTTCACTCACCTCACGATCAGTCCAGAGATTTCTTTGGTCAACTGCTGCAGGAGGAACACAAGAAACCATTCATCCTCAATGTTTTCACCATAATGTAGTGTTCCATATAAATGTGGAGGTAGACTCTCTGTAAAGAACAACTCATTAAATTTATTATCTCTAGAAAAAATTGGTAATAATGACAATGATGTTACACCGGTGAGGAAGTTGGGTGTTGGTTATTAAAAAACTTGTTAGATAAGAAAAATCAAAATGTTAGACATTCTCAAGAATCTTTCACATTCACAGACTCAGAAACTAATTAACCAGTAAATTAAATGTAAAAAAATTACTTAACCTAGAATTTACAATATTTTAAATTTACAATATACCTATATTAAATTGCAGATAACTGTAATGAATAATTTACCTTCGTTGTCAACTAGCAGGGGCAATCCAGCAATATTCCTTGGAATGACGTTGAACTGATCCTTTTGCCAAATATAAGAAGATGCATACTTATTAACAATAGTATACACACGTTTTGTGACTTCTTCCAATGAAGAATCATTGTCTATGTCACATCCGACTGGGAACAGAAAATATTCAACGAAATCATCTTCTTTCACTATTTCGAATGCAGTCTTTGTAGAGGCCATTCTTCAATCACTCATAAATTCAAAATGTGAAGGTTTTGAGAATTAATCAATAGTAAACAGAACACCTCGAAAAATAATTGGTTAGTTTATATGCACATGGATGCTGAATACGTGAACAGCCTAGAATATTGCAAGCAACACTGTTGAAAACATCGATATATTTTCACTTTCAGTCAGAAACTTATTGATAACAACACTGAAGCTATTTTCAAAATTACTTGAAAATCCCAAATATTTTGTCCATTAAATTTTATCAATCAAATACCCGCAACTCGCAACAATCTATTCGATGTACGACTTGCCGACTTCATCGATACGGATATGGTCAACAAGCAACAATCGAATCGAGGGTCGACTAACAATGGAAACATATGATTTTGATGATTCAAACATATGATTAGTATTTCAGACGAAATTGGATGTTAGGTTATGTTGTGTTTTGTGCAATCCAGTGGTATTCAGCAATAATTTTTGATAAAGTATATTCAGTTATTTAAGTTAGCTATTTAGTCAAGCTACACCAATTCCAAGGGAATTTAGATTTCTGTGCAGTTCATGTCATTCATCAAAGTAACACGAAATACCAAACCCTCTACTAATTTTTAATGATTATGATCCAAACAATTTCTTCGAATTTATTGGGTTGAGTGATTTTTTGAACCAAAATGAGTGCTGAAGACTTTCTAGCGGATAATAATCCGTGTGGGACGTATCTATTGAAATTGGTGTCCAGGGGAAATGCAATAATAGCTGAACTACTCAGATTAAAAGATTACATCCCTTCAGTGTTCAAGTAAGTATTCCCATCTCATTAGAAGACTACCTATTATTAAATTAGCATTAGCATTTTTTAACGCTCTGAATTGAAATATTTCAAGTGTAAAAGTGCATTCATGGAATTTTAATAAATATAAGGAGTTTGTTAATCAAATTTTGATCGTTGACAAGGCCCTCTTGGGCTTGACAAACCATTTAAACTGGCATGCATGTATTTAGAGGGGCTTAAAGGCTGTATAGGAAATCCACAGCCCTGCCATAGCTTTATTGTCAGAAATGTATGGCTACAATAAAAAATACTGGTTGTTTCTGTTACTAAAAATGTCAAATAAAACATGTTGGTTTTAAAACATTTTTGTTTGTCAAAGAATGTTGGTTATGTTTGACATTTTTAGTAAAAACTGACAGATTTCTCACCAAACCAAAGATACTCAAAAGTTCAGCCTGCCTCCAACATTTCCAGTTGGGAACGCCAGGTTTGAATTGTTGTTTAACAAAAAGGGAATAAAGCATGCATTTTTTCTTGCTAAATGTACCGTATATGTTCTATGATTGAATTTTCAAAGTTTGAAGTTCTTATGACTGAAACATGAATTTTTCAGATGGGACAAGAAACAAGATCAGATAAAATATGCAGATATTGTTTCGGACTTCTCATACTTTGAAAAGCTGGATGAGTTTGATAAGAAGATTGAAAACGATATGGTGAGTTAATGTATTGTCTTATTGTATAGTTATGTCCGTATTTCTAAGTTTTTTCTTGCTGATAAAGCCCACATGAGCTTACAATTTCAGGTGGGTTCCGAAACACCGTGTAAGTGATGATAAAGATAAGAATAATAATTAATCTTTGATTGTTTACAGACTCTACAAGATCTTGACGATGAGTTTAGAGAGAGTCATATTGACATTTTGGAAAGATTCTACAATGCATTTGAGAGTATACAGAAGTATGCATCGGATTTGAATGGATATATAGAAGATCTGGATGATGGAATTTACATTCAGCAAACGCTGGAATCGGTTATTCTGTGTGAAGAAGGCAAACAACTACTGGTGAGCTGAGTTTTCCCATAATAGCTAGTATTATTGGCTTCCACGAATATCTTCTTTTTATTTTTCTTCTTCCTGATTCCTCTTCATCTTTTCCTTTTTCTTCTACTCCTCTTTCTCCTTCTCCTCCTCCTACTCATCCTCATCCTCCTTCTCCCCCTCCTTTTATTCTTCTTCTATTTTGCATGGTAGTTTTAGGTCAGATTGAAGCATCAAAAAGTTTATCAGTTAATTTATGAAGATGAGTTCATGACTGTGCAGAGTGCATGGTTTGTAAGCACCAAGGCTAAAGCACACTGCAGCCGGAGTCCGCCTGAGGTCATAACTGGAAACATCTGAGGCCGAAACACATGAACGCATACAGATAGGAGACCTCTGTTTGTTCTAAGTACAATATGGCTTATGTCCCAGCTGGAGGTCCCAAACATCTGTATGCGTTCGTGTGCTTCGACCTCTGAAGTTTTGCTGAAGTTTTGAGACATGACCTCAGGTGTCCGCTTGCAAATGGACTCTGGCTGACGTGTGGTGTAGTATACTAGGACAAAACAAAAAAAAACACAGTGTGGCCATTGGACGCATCGCTTCTGATTGCATAATTTGGCCACGTGATGCAATTCAGGGTCGAAATTAAGTGTTGACTACAGTGACTACCTTTTTACAGTCAATGTAGTATGAACCATATGAAATCCTATAGTATTCAGGCTATGCTGACGGGAACGCAAAGGTTTGCACGCGTATTGTGTAGTCGGAGCCATGCAGTCATGAAGTAAACATATGTTTACAATATTTATTTATATATTGATACTATCAAGATACAACTTATTTTAAAGAAGCAACAGGCTTTTAGTCCAAAACTATCTCTACTAGTCTGTAGTTCCGTGTACAGTAGACCTCACGCCCAAGAATACAGAGCAACATACTCGATGTACTCAATGATAATCTCCATCGCAAAATTGAACACAGTCAACAGACCCAACCCTTGATTCAATTCGCGTAGTCTATTTCATGTCTATTTTTTTTACAAAAGGTCACGTCAACAAGGCTCTGTTTTCTATTTGCGAGACAGCTGATTGCTCAAATTAGATTTTAGATGTCTGATGAATGAGTTCATAAAACAATATTAATTAAATTTGTATATCATGTACTTAGTAATCAACTGTTTTTTGTTTCTTTTTTTTTTTTTGTATCGAATCACCCACTTTGGGGAACGTTGAATCAATTATTTCTTCATGGATGCTTCTTCCAGTACTTCATTCTCTACAATGTTGTCTTTCTTCTCTCCTCTGTTACTACTGTACCTCTTTTTAGCTTTAGGATGTAATCACTGATTATACTCAATTCATCATCATCATCATCTATCACGGACTAGGCTTCTGGGGCCTGTTCCGGTGTCCACCTCTTTCTCGGTCTTCCAACGTCCCTTCTTCCATCCTGTTTTAATTCCCATGCCTAAAATGGAAGTCGATTTGGAGGCATACGAAGCAGGTGATTGGTCCATTTCATTCGGTACTGTTTGATCACATCCGCCAAGGGTTGAACATTACATTGTCTCCTAATGTCTTCATTTCGTATGTGATCCAGTCGTGTGTATCCTTGTATGCTGCGCAGGAATCTCATTTCTGCAGCTTGAATGCGTGAATCATCATTTTTTGTTTTTGTCCATACCTCACTTCCATAAGTTAGCAAAGGAATAGCCATTGTCTTGTAAAATTTAATTTCTGTTTCCTTTCTGGCTTTACCTTTCAAAGCACGATGGATAGTGCCACAAATCATATTGAATTAGCTATCTTATGAGGTATGTCACATTTATACTCAGTTGAAATAATTTATTAGAAATGAAACAAATAAATAACATGTTATTCTTATGAATGATAACTTTATTCATATGAATAAGGCTCAACCAGATGAATAACCAAATGTTACGGCCCGAGGGCTATCTATGAATCTTATTTCAATTGCATATGATGGAGAAGATCATTTTAAAAATCATGTGCTCCTACAGAAAAAGGTATAGAAGATAGTGAATATGACAAAGAATAATGTCCCATGTGAGCATGTGTCGTAACGGCCTTTACGTTTTTCCTTATAACTATCCTTTACCACAAAATTTGAAAAACCTCACACATACATCAAAACCAAATAGTTAACGCGTTCAGCCATAAATTTGTTACAAACAAACAGACAAATGCAAAACAATCAACTCGAAACAGAGACCTGTCTTCGTTCGGTCAATTACTAAATTTTTACAAGAGTCTACAAATATTTGCAAGCATATGTTATGTCTACGATTTGATTAAAATGCAACTTCAATCTTCACAACTATCAAGTTCAATTCCAACAATTAAGATGTATTTAAACAATATATACCTATTGTAACTAATATCTAGCCTATATAAATAAGCCTATAGAACTGCTGATAACGTGTTATCGAAAATTACTAGTATCGATATTGTCTAGTATAGAAACTATTTCACTGGATGGAATATCGAACTGCAGCACAAATGATTGATTTTTTGTTTTAATTTTCAGTGCGAGTCTGTTCATCTGTACGGAGTGATGTTGATCGTCGTCGATCTTCATATTAGTGGTGATATTAGAGAAAGGTTGCTCGTGTCCTACTACAGATATTCGGCTCAGCGAGCGAGCAGCAGTAACATTGATGATGTTTGCAAATTGTTGAGATCGACCGGATTCTCACTCGGGAAGCGTCCTCCCAACTATCCTGAAGACTATTTTCGGTGAGTTGAGAAATTCTATATGAATAATAAGACGAAATTGTCTATTTCTAACAGAAATTCTAATTAAGTTATTATAATTATAAGTTAATTCTAATTAAACTTACTAACTTTAGTAGCCTATATAGGCTACTTTGAATAACAAGATGATTTAAACTCAAGAGCGCTATATTATTAATACAATAGTAGTATATAAGAATTATTGTAGTAGTTTCTATTTCAGAATGTAGTTTCTCATAGTTAACGACTCTCCACGCCAACACATAATTTGTTTTTCAGTTTTGTTAAAATGTATTGGAGGGGATCACTGTAATTTATGAGCTTTATTTTTGTATATTTATTATGACAACTCCTCTGAATATTTGTAAATGTTCAGAGAAAAATAGAAATTGGAAAAAATGAATAATGAGACTACCCGCAGAGGCCAAATCCTGTGCGATGGAGCCGAGTGTTTCAAAAAAAAATTCTGTGAAACATGTTTCAGAACTTGATAAGGATTTACATAAATAACCAATTTATATCTGAATAAATCTGAAAAACAAAGGATATTTGATGAAAAAAATAGGAAGAAAGAGACAATAGGTCTCTTTTAACGTGACAGCCGAGTGCCGTAGCAGGTATCTGTTCAATCAGCGATAAGCTACGAAACTCCTGTGCCATCTTTGTAAGGGCGACCGATTGGATTGGCCAGCAAACCCCTCTACTGTATGTGAGTCAATGTAATCTCCGGGCAACACTCAAAAGTTTCCATGAATTTGGCAAAATATTATATAACTTATTACCAAATGAAGTGAAATGTCTAAAGGTTAGAGGGTTCAAAAATTATATTAAGGAAATATATGAGCTCTGTATTTATGAGGTAAAAGAGTTTGTTGACTCTTTGAGTTGTGCTGCTTCCTCAATTTTATTCTATGTCTATTAATTAAGTTGTTGTACAAAATGTTTGGCTTGACAATGAATGATTCTGATTTTGAACTTTTCAATCAATTTCCGTTTTTTCTTTAGTCGAACTCTTATCAAGAATGAACTGACTGATGTGGTGATCAAATTTCTCAATTTTTCTTTAATAAAATCAATTCATTAATCAATTTCCATCTGTTTTCCAGTCGAACTCCCATCAAGGATGAACTGATCGATCTGGTGATTGGAAGACTTCGCTCTGACGACATTTACAATCAGATTTCGGCCTATCCACATCCCGATCACAGAAGTACTGCACTGGCCAATCAGGCAGCCATGCTCTACATTTGTCTCTACTTTCAGCCGAAAACGCTTCACAATCAATCGGCTAGGATGAGAGAAACTGTCGACAAGTTCTTCAATAATAATTGGGTAAGTTATTACTAGTTATTTAGTAAAATATTGTTATGAAACGTCATGAGGAAGAGAGAAATATTTTCTGCACTGTGTCAATTAGTACTTCCGTTCTTTTTTGCTTTTTTATTTTTTTTTTTTTTTTTTATTACGTCTTGGAGACTCCAGTTGTGGAGTGTGAGACAAGTCCGATCAACAATTATACAATCTTATAAAGCAGTTACCATAATTACTAGTTACCGTAATTACTATATCAATTTTATTAGTTGAGGTGAGGCTTAATGTTGATGTGAAAGGAACTCTTGTAAACTATAGAAAGCTTTATCAACTAGATATATTTTCAATTGTTTTAAAAATATTTCTATACATTGAAAACTCTACCTCTAGGGTAAGTTATTACCAGTTATTTAGTAAAATATTTTTTCCTACAGTGACCCGTAAAATTGCCTTTTTCTGCACCATCTGTAGCACGCAAAATAGTCTATTCCTGCACCAGTGCGGGAAACTAAATTCCAGTGTGCGAAAATACTTTTCCACACTCCATATTTGCAACCTAACAACCCAAAATAGTGAACATGTAATACGCAGGTTCCCTATTCTGGATTCAAAAATAGGTTGGCTACCCTGCTTCAGTCACACAAAAACAGTCAGCTGTAGTTGCTGAAATCGATTTGATTCGAAGATAGGTTATGTGAGGAATTGTTTGTTCTGTTTAAATTACTTTATACATTACTGTAAGAAAAATTTCATGTGTATTTCGAGCGCAAAGCACAAAACTCCCACTTTTTGCTCTAGTTACACAAATAGCTATTATGAAACATCAGGAGGAAGAGAGAAATGTTTTCTGCACTGTGTCAATTGATATAAACTTTTTTGGGCGAATTTTCAGTCAATTTTTAATTAAGATTAAGTAATATTAGACCTAGTCTAGACCTAGAGAGTGAGTAAAATATTACTTATTCTTAATTAATAATAATTGACTGTAAGTCGTTAAATTCACCCAAAAAATTTAATATTAACAACGCAGTTTGTCATGGAAACAACAAATCCAATCCAGGAAGTCAATTAGTACTTCCGTTCGAAGCGATAAGAGGCACTTTTGTTTACTCCCCCTGCTCTTCCCCTCACCTTGCAGTCATCGGGAATGTTCTAGTCAACTCTTATCTGTGTAAATAGATTTTTATAGAATAATCTTGGAAAGGGAATTTATTATCTAGTGTTTTCTGGAATGTCACAAAACCTATAAAGCTGATTCTCTCTACCTCTAAACAAGCATGTCAGTTATTGTTCAAACTTCCTAACGTGTGGCAGGTTTCAGTGCGAGTTTATTCAGACCGTATTTCCAGTTTCCGTTAATACCGACCTTGTAATCCAGTGAGCGTTACTACAGACTGTGTTATGCGAACTTTTAATGTGAATGTGATAAACGCAGTATATTTTGACTGTATTATTGAGACTTCCTTTACAGTTTATGCAAGTGTACGAATACTCATTGCTATTATTGTAATACTGTGACAGACCTGTGCTTCGTAAGTGTTTTACTGCTATTTTGAGACGTTTCTTTTTGAATTATTGAACAGTTATTTGTTAAATATTTGATTGGCCTATTAACAGTTAGTGATTAATTTTGGAACAGTAATATAGGAAATTCATTGTTAGCATTGTTAATAGCATGTGATGGATGGAAAACGGATGATAAGCCAGTATATTTCAACTTCAAAACATTTTTGGAGAGCTTCTAAATAAAAATATGCCAAAACACCTTTTCCTGTTGACGTTTGTAAAGTGGCCATTCAATTCTTTTTTATTCACTCATTAATTCATGCAGAGTAGAATAAATTTATTGTAACAAGTATTGGGTGTCCATTGTAACAATTTCGTTTTGGGTATCCATTATTACAAGTATCGTTTAAAAAAATAAGATTAAAAATTACAATATTGATTTTTTTTTTTTGTAGATTACGTCTTGGAGACTCCAGTTAAGGAGTATAAGACAAGTCAGAAACATTGTAGGCCAACGTAATTTAACAGAATTATCCATAGGGTTATCAATGGGAACCTTATATTGATGCACTGGTAAACGGCTTGTTATTAATATAATAATTTCAATTCCGGATTTACCTTTTTAAGCCCTTATTTCTTAAAATAATAATTATTTAGGTCAAGTGCAATCAAATGAATTGCCGTCTTCAATTATATTTTATTTCCGCTAATTTTACCACATAAGTTCCCAAGAACTTCCATTGTTTGTATATCCTTGTTATATCCTCCAGTGATGCTAACATTCTGTTTGATGTGCTATCATTAAGAAAATTGTTGTTTTACATATTTTGTAGTTTTATTTACTTACCTCAAGTGAATTTATATTTGATTGCAGGTGATAAGTATATATATGGGCCTGACAGTGAACCTGGTTGATGCCTGGGAGCCCTACAAGGCAGCACGGCAAGCCTTAGCTAATACATTGCAGCCTGAAAATATTAAACGAGAAGCTAGCGAGTATGCCAGACAATTGGAGGTTAGCTAACTTATTTATTTATTTCAAATACATACATGAAAATGACAAATAATAGAGGTTTACAGCTAATGCCAAAACAAACCTCATTGAATACATTAGATTGTCTCAAAACAAACAAGGAAATCACAAAACAATAATTGAAATGCTAAGCTAACAAAGAAATAAAGTCAAAATACATACAATAAGAAAACGGCATGAAATAACAGCATAAAGAAAAATAATCCTAAACATTAGTTACCGTAACTTTAAACAATGAAATACCAAAATAGATAGAAAATGGCATAAAATAACAGTATAAAGAAGAATAACCCTTAACATTAGTTAACTCTAAACAAATAAATAATAGAATAGCTAGAAACAAAATAGAAGGTAGATATAGAAGTAGAGGAAAGTAGAAAACATATAATTTATGGTCTGCATCTAAAATTCCAGAGCTTGAAAACATTTTCTACTAAAACTGCACAAACTATCTGAGATGGGGTCTAGAACTGGATTAAATCTATTGTACAATCGCACAGTTCTTTGAATGAAGCAATTCGCATGGTGAACAGTGTTTATTCTATCCAAGGCGAAGAGCATATTCCATCTTGGCCTATTAGATGGAACAAAAAACTGAAATATTGAATTATGTTTGGAATATCCAAATGATTATTCAAGAGCTTATACAAAACAATTAGTAAAACGTAATCTCGTCTATTTTTCAATGACATGATCTGAAATCTAAATCTTAACCTCCTCATAGAAAAGTCGTATGGGCATGAACATCCAAACTTTTTATAAAATAAAAATCTGAGAAATTTATTTTGCATGCGCACGATACTATTAATATATGCACCCTGATATGGACTCCAAATCACAGCACAATATTCTACTCTACTCCTCACCAAAGCCAGATAAAGTAAATTGATTAGATCTTTATCTGTGAAATGTCGAGCACTCCTTATCAACATTAGTGCTACTTCATATTAAATCAAATAAAATAATAATATTGTATTCATTAAACTTGAAACTGGTCATTATTGAGGGCCCGACAGCCGACAGGGCCTCATTGAAATTACATATTATCCGTACATCCGTCTATGCCCTAGCGCTTCAAAGAAAGGTTCTAGACTCTTGAAACTTGGCAAATTATATCATACTTATTAAAGAGTTTGGTATATAGCTTAACTGGTAAAGTCACCCGGTAACTGTCAAATGTAAAGCAGGTAACCGGTAACCGGTGGCGTCTCATTGGTCTACCCAAATTCGTAAACGTTAAAAAATTAAAATAGACCGATCAGACGCCACCGGTAACATATACCAGTTACCGGTAAAGCTCCTAGAAACTCAACCATTGTTGTTTGAAAAAATAAAAACTTGTAATAAATTCACTCTCATTACTTTTCTCACTCACCTCTTGTAATAACAGCATATAGATTATTAAAGCCAAGTAGTTTTGAACAAAAAAAGTTTTATTGCGGATGATGCCTACATAAGTCTAGAGACTCGTGCGTGGGTAATGAGGTGAATGATGAGAAACATTCATGGCTGAATGAGATTCGAACCCAAGGTTGCAGAAAACGAAGCCAGACAGAACCTTATCTTATCACAGACAAGCGCTTCAACCAACTGCGTAAAAATGCAACTGAGTAAAACTTCTAATGTGATTTTCAGCAACTCATTGAAACACTCCAACACAAACTAAAAGCTGGTGGATTGAATAAGATGAATGTTTTGGAGCATATAAACAAGGATATAAACTTGGTGAGAAAATGCAATGTCACTCTAAGGTGGCTGATGCTACATACTACAAGCTCATACAGCGGTAAGTTGTTGTTGTTTACACTTTTTACATATTCAATATCAATTAAATTGAACTAAATTTGAACATTAAATAACAAAAAAATGAACTTGCATCCAAAACCACACTGAACACAAACAATTACGATCTCCCAGGGATCTACAAACTGAACTGCTCTGATTGTAACAAATTTTACATAGGACAAACAAGGAGCATTCAAACAACGATACAAAGAGCATTTACATGTATTAAATACAAAAACCGAATCGACCTTCGCCGACCACATCATTCAAACTGGACACACGTTTACTGACATCACTACTAACCTACACATCCTACATATTTTTTTGGAGGATAAAGCCCACATAGGTCTGAGACCTGTGAGTGGTTAATGAGTTGGATGATGGTGATTGATGAGTTGGAGCTACAATTCTAGGTGGGTTCCGAACCAGCGGGAAGTGATTTTACATCAGATAACAGTGTCTTTTTTGCTGGTCCAGCTAAAAAAAGCTATTTTGTTTCAGTGATGGAGGGCACTAAAAAAAGTAAACAAATCAGAGATATGGTGATGGAGGTTATTCAAAATAATTCTCGTATATTCCAATTACTTTTGGATACATCTGAGTTTGAGCTCGAGATTAAGGAACTTTTTAAAGTGGTGAGTAGAATAAACGAATAATTAGGTAATATTTATTAATGAGGAAGAGAAAATAAAATAAGATTAATATATTTTCTATTACAATTTAAAAAGTTCTCATAAGATTTTTTTTCGAAGGATGAAGCCCACATAGGTCTGAGACCTGTGCGTAGGTAATGAAGTGGATGGTAGTGATTGAAGAGTTGAACCTACAGTTTTAGGTGGGTTCCGAACCACCGGGAAGTGGTGGCTCATTTAGGAAATTTTGATTCAACACAATTCTGTAGCTGCCGAGTTATCCTTTTTTGAGAGGCATAAATGAGATATATTTCTAGAAAACTATATATTCGTTTTCGCCACACTAGGACGTAATGAGCTGTTTTTCGTGCGTCATATGGAGGCCGAAAGTGTTTGGTTTCCGACGAGGTCTGTAAATGTTTACCGCCCTAGGGCGGAAAAGAAAATGACCTTGAATGACAGCTGATCGTGTCTGGATACAGCAGTCATGATTGTAAAAATGAATCCTTCCAACTTTTATGTAAAACAAAAAGATTTAAACCATCAATAAATGTTTATTTTTTATAATTTAATATGTACGTAGTATTTAAAATGTCAAAAATGATCACTTTTTATAACTTAATATGTATTATTTTTTAGTTTTGATATCAAACAATAGAACCTTTTTATTCAACCTACAGAGCTCTGGGTGGAAATTTTGTCAACTACTACAACTGTTGGTAACCTCTCACCAAAAGGTTGGTTGGTTAGGTTTTTTGTTTTTAGGAATTTTGTCTACTACTGCAACTGTTGGTAAAGGTTACTGTTGGTATAGAAAGGTTAGTTGGTTAGGTTTTTGGTTGTTTTATGCAGGTTTTGAATCAGGAACAGGAATAACAACAAAAAACCTAACCAACTAACCTTTTGGTGAACAGTTGTAGTAGTTGACAAAATGCCCACCCAGAGCTCTGTAGGTTGGATAAAAAGGTGTAGCCGTTCCTTGTATTCTTGCTAGTTCCTTGCCTTAAAATTTCGCTTTCAAAATTTCCAATTTAACATTGTTGTTTTTTTTTTGTGGTGTGGCGAAAAATAGCGTTCGCAACGCGGGCAAAAATGTTTTGCCGGCTCTCAAACGCTTCAAGTTCTCGACTTCGTCTCGAACTTGAAAACCGCGATCTCGAGCCGGCAAACACACATTTTCGGCCCTAGGTGCGAAATATACTATTATTACCAACTTCATTCTTCATATGTATTCAAATAGAAGTGAGTGGTTAATATTTCTATTATTATTTCACACAAATAATAGTATTGTAAAATTTTCAAGCTAGAAAATAATCGAGCATCTATTATAGTAAATATTCAACAAGGAACTCAACAATCCATTTATTTTTGTTACAGCAATTCATTTTTCATTCCTGTATACTTTCATCTAGAATAGACTGAATTAATACAATCGAATCTGAGAAAAGAATAGGGATTTCAGACCAAAACTGCTCCCTTCACAAAATTCCAACTAGAGAAATCTTTGTAGGTTGGGTAGATCTAATTCTCGCTAGATATTTTCACTTGGGGAAAATGTTACTTAATTCTTTTCCAATCTAATATCAAAACGGACACTGTTTTTTCTCTTTAAATTATAATTTTTACTCACTTATACTGGAGGGATACATTTCACTTCTAAAGAGAAGCTTTATCAGGCAAGCTGATGAATCTTCTCTTTATTTATTTATTTATTTAATGTGACAAATTTACAACGAGTGTGAAGGTGCAACAGACTCAAGTCCAAAACTGCTCCCTTCACAAATTTTGAATATATGTTACATTGTCCAAAACATTGAGGTTAATACAAACTAAAAATTTAAGATATTCTGAAAACCTTCACTCGAAAAATAATAAAATTAATCTTCTCACTCAACCACTATTAATTTAAAAGTTGACTCGAAACAAAACACTAAAACATTTAAAAATAGTTAGAAGTGACATGCATCCCTCCAGTATAACCAGTATAAGTGTGTAAAAATCATAATTTTTTTAGATATACAGTGTCAGATTTTGATTTTTCATCAAGTATTTTTTTTCCTTCATTTCAAATTAATATTGTATCCTATTTCGAGTTTTGTTCTATTAGAATATGATTCTGTTTCAATTGTTTAGTTTAATTATTTATTTTAATTTCATTTCAGTTATTGCAAGAAAGAGAAAGTGAATGGGAGAAATGCAAGCAAGGTGGTATTGAAAGGATGAATGAACTTTCCGATGTGTTTTCTGGCGTAAAATCTCTGGCTAGAGTAGAACAAAATGGTGAGTGGATAAATTTCAACTTTTAGATGGATGAGAATAATTGTAATAGCTGAATTGAATATATTTAATGACTAGACTACTAATGTTTTTGAAGCGTTCATACTACTGCATAAATTATTCACTACCAAAAAATAAATATTCCACCATGATCATTATTATGGTAATTATTCAAATCATTATTCAAACAAATTTGATAGCCGTGAGCCTTAGCAGGTATCTGTTCAGTCAGATCAAGATATGCTACGAACTCCTGGGGCCTCTTTGTAATGGTGACCGATTGGATTGCAAAAATACTGTGTTCTCTACTGTAAAATCACTTCCCGGTGGTTCGAAACCCACCTAAAACTGCAGGTCCAACTCATCAATCACCTACATCCAACTTACTACCCACGCACAGGTCCCAGACCTATGTGGGTTTCATGTCCAAATTTATACACAGATTAATTGTGATTTCTTCTTTTATCACGATCTGTAATAGTATTGTTCAATCTTGATTCGTTTTTTTTTAATGTATTCATGTAGAAACTGTTTTGATTTTCATTAGAAAATCTTCTCTACAAAATTAATACGTTTTCTTTGGTGTACTCATCTTGTCTGAATAATTCTAATTAGCCAACAGTGAAATTACTAAATAATTATCATCATTAACAATACTATTGGCATTATATTAACATTAACAATAAGACAGATTAACAATGGCAGAATAACAGTTCAATGCTAATACTTAAGTTATATGTGAATTCAACGACTTGCAGTCAAATTTTTATTAAGAATAAGTAGTATTTTACTTACACTGTAGGCCGAACGTTTTCGAATCTTGGAGATCCATTTTCAGAGGCCGGATCTCCGAGAAAATGGATCTCCAAGATTCGAAAACGTTTGGCCTACAGATTAAGAAAATACTACTTATTCTTAATAAAACTTTGACTGCAAGTCGTTGAATTCACTTAAAAAGTTAATATTAACAACGCAGTTCGTCATGGAACAAGAAATCCAGGAATCTAATACTTATCATTATCATTGACTTGTTCTTCTGTGATTGAAACCTATGCTAGTATTTTAAAATATATTCCACAGATTTTACTTTCTAACTAGCTCTATAAATTCTAATACTACCAACATTCTACAGATTTCACAATCTATAGATACCACTATCATTGAACTGGTCTTCTGTCATCGAAATCATGTAATTTTTAAATATATTCATTTAGATATAGTCTCCTTGAGTTTCGATTTTATTGTGTTCTATTGTTATTGTCCATATATTTATCATGAAGGATTAAAATATCTACTTTGTTTATTTCAGAAAATCTTCAGAAGTGGTTTGCCGAAATATCGAATCAAATAAGCATTTTAAAGCTGGAGGAGCCGGTTGAGTCGAGCAATAAAATCATCGGACTGATTCAGGCTTTGGATAAAGTGCAAGGTATTTAAAATATTTCAAATTAAATTTATTTTGAAAGATTTTCTGGAGGACACGTTAAACCTGTCGATCCCGGCTGCCTAAAAGCAATCGTTTTAAGTCACTTGTCAGAGGCACTGAACAGGTGCGACCTAATAACTCTGACACCAGACCTGAGCTATCGAGGTTGCACAATATAATTACTAAAATTAGTAGAACTGGTGTTGATATTGTGAAATCTTTCCATAATTGAAACAAAACAGAAGTTGTCAAATTTCACTAAACTTAAATAATTTGAGTCACAGGACAATGGTTTCGTGTTTTACTAACACATCTTCGGCTGTACTGAAGAAGCAGGATGCCTCTTAATAACAAATTTGGTATCCGTTGATAAAATATTCGAATTAGGTTAGATTTAGAATATTAGATTTCAGTATGTTAAGGTATAATTCACTCAATTATATGATTATTATTTAATATTTGCAAACAACTTTAAGGTAGATTTACCCATATAAATATTTTTTTGACTTTCTTAGTAATGGCGAAGGTGATATTGTGGAAGGTATCCATAATGAATAATAAGACGAAATTGTCACAACCACATTTATTAAAACTTCGAGAAACTAGTTTCGGTTGTTACACCATTATCAATTTCAATCAAACAGGTTTGATTGAGATTGATAATGGTGTAACAACCGAAACTAGTTCCTCGAAGTTTTAATAAATGTGGCTGTGACAATTTCGTCTTATTATTCAATCTTTTTTGCTTTCCCAACTATCAAGTAGCTTCTGGATACCAAATTTGTTATTAAGAGGCCTCCTGCTTCTTCAGTACAGCCGAAGATGTGTTAGTAAAACACGAAACCATGGTCCAGTGACTAAAATTATTAAAGTTGACAACTTCTATTTTGTTACAATAACGATATAATTACATTTAATTGAGTGTAAAATATACTTCCATCCATTCTTAGAAATCTTGTTTTGTATATGTTCTATTCAAATCTTTATACCCTTTATTATTGAAATTTTTTATTTGTAACTAATTTATTCTTATATCATAGTGGGTTGGTAAAATCACTTTTGGTATCGTACCTTACTTGTTAGAAAATATTAGCTTATTCAAGGATTGTATTATTACTGACTTGAAGCTATGAGTGAGATTTACGTTAGAGCATACGTTTCATTTATGTTCTAAACATCTCATGAGTTGCTTTAAGTCAGTAATAATACAATCTCTGAATACAATATTATATCTTCAACTACCAATGCATTGTATTCAATTTAACTTACCTATTAATCCAATAAACTGCCCAAAACATAACATAACCTACAATGCGTTATTGTTGTAGGCAGTTCTGATTTGAAATCCAGTTTATATATTTAATGATATATAACAAGAAGAAACAAAACGTTTTTTCAAGAATTGCCGATGTGCCTTTTTTGTGAAACGAAAAGCATATTATGATGTTTATGGAAATCAGAGAAGTTGAGTGGTGCATAGGTCCACCACTAGTAATAATATAATATAATATCAACCATTATCAGAAGAAATCAGACAGATGTGGCGCCAAAATCAAGTGTTCTTAATACCTATAGTGATTTCTTCAACTGCTGTAATTACAAAATCACTACATAAATATATCAAAGATCCACCTGAAATTTACATTGCCCTGCAGAAGTCAATAGTATTGGATGCGCGATAACAAGAAAATTTTTAAGCATATAAAAAATGAATATAGTGATGATAGTAGACTAGAAAAAAATTAGTGTATATGGTATAGTAATGATAAAGTGAAAAAAAACACTAACTGTAAACACAGAAAACACAAAAATGTAACTGTATAGCAATTGTGTAACTAAATGTATATGAGCACCTTAGCAGCTTAAGAAACAATTTCAGGAAACTACTCTTACAATATTTAGTGGGTACATACTTGATCAATGATCCGTATGTACTCTTAATACCAGCCATTAGGCTGTGAGGTCGGCAATAATAATAATATAAAATTAACACATATCATTTTAAAAAGAAGTTTAGTCAATGGCTGATAGACATTGGAGTAGACATTAGTGAGAACTTAGTAAGACTGTAAATAGTTGAGCAACTGCTTTTTTCGTTCTTTTTCATGACTTATTTTAAACTTTTCAACTAATTTTCTTTTTCACTTTTATTTAATGCATTGCAATTATTCACTTTTAAAACTTACACACTAATTAATAATAACTATCATGTAAATTCGTCAGGTTCTTGGATACTCCGTTGTATTAGGTTATTATTTATTTCCATTGGAGAATGTTCATTCATCATTTAATTTACTTCATTTAAAATGTATTATCTCGTTCTCTTTCTGAAGATTACCACCAACTTACCAGCAACCATATGGTGACCCAACTGCTCTCTGAGACACGAAAACTGTTGCACCAAATGGTGCACGGAAACAATATAAAAGAATCAGTTCTGATCAACCTGCAAATTATCGGCGATTTTAGCTACGCTTGGAAAATGATCGAGACCTACACATCTCTAATGCAGACAAGCATCAAAACCGAACCATCTCTTGTGTCGAAATTGAGAGCAACGTTCTTGAAGGTAGATATTTTATCTAGTCTGTTTTTACAATTAATTCTTGTAAATGACTGCTTGTATAGTTCATAGGTACGATGTAGGGTATTCACTACTAAGAAAGGTTTGCAGAGCAGAGTTGAGCGACAAAGAGAAAGTTGATAAGAGAGCATAGCAGCGAAATCAAACACTTGCTGTGGAATTGAGTCAAAGTGGAAGAGTGAGCAAAAGCTTGTTAAATGTTGTCTCCTTGTACGTTCATTGTCGCTTCACTCTGTGATCACCGTAGTATAATAGCCTTCTACCATAGTAAAGAGAAATTAATCTATACAGAGTGTTTCAGGAGGAATCTGCAATACTGCATAAGCATATTGCTCTCATAAAAATAATGGAAAAAGTTCATATAAACATGGGTCTGGAAATGCTTCATTACCGAGCTATACAGGGTTAAAGATTTCGCTCAAAATGAGTGAAATGAACACTTGCTGGAATCCTGGGAAGGTAAATTAAGAGACTAATTCATTGTTGTGGTTATCCATTTTTCGTGAACTGCAGTAGAACTATTCATATGTATTATCTTGCTGTGCAGAACTGACCTTTTTGAGTCGCGGCGGACGCGTTTCGAACTATGTTGTTCTTCTTCGGCGCTTGGTTGCAGACTTGGTCCAAGCGCCGAAGAAGAACAACATAGTTCGAAACGCGTCCATAGTTCGTAGGTCCCGTTTGTAACGGTGACCGATTAGATTGGCCAGCAAAAAAGAAACTGTTCTCTGCTGAAAAATCACTTCCCGGTGGTTCGGAACCCACCTAAAACTGTAGGTCCAACTCATAAATCACCATCATCCAACTCATTACCCACGCACAGATCTAAGACCTATGTGGGCTTCATCCTCAAAAAAAAAAAAAAAAAAAAAAAAAAAAACGCGTCCGCGACTCAAAAAGGTCAGTTCTGCACAGAGGTCAGTTCTGCACAGCAAGATAATACATATGAATAAGACTAATTCAGTTGATTCTTATGGCTTTCCACTTGAAAAATTATATACAACTAGTTTCAGAACCGTATCTCTCTTAGTTTTTGTGATATTTCCCTTGAAACATGAAAAATAGGGGTCGAGGAACCACTTTTTGCGTTTGACGTACGTTAACTTTGTTAAATAAGAAATAACACCCAAACTTTTGAAGCAAAACTTGTAGGAAATTCAATTCTCGGAAATTTCATGTAAATTATGCCAATGAGAAACAAATAATAGTTGATGAAAGCAAATTTTATTAGGCTACAAACATTTACGAAAATGATGGAATTTCAAAATTGTAACGTTTGAATGATTATTAAAATGAATTCATGATTTTGTTTGGTTTTGTGAATATGGAATGATTCACATAAACTTAGTTATTATTTTGTATGTTTTCTTGAATTTTGAATGATGTATGAAGATTAATTTAGTTGCGATTTTCTTTTTTCCTTGAATCTGGAATGATTTATAAAAATTAATTTATGATTAAGTTTTTTAATTTTTTTTACAGCTGTCGTCTGCAATGGAAATTCCTCTGATGCGCATAAACCAGGCGCAGAGTGGCGATCTAGTGTCGGTGAGCCACTACTACAGTCACGAGTTGGTCAGTTACATCAGGCGCGTCGTGCAAATCATCCCCGAGTCCATGTTCAGCAAAATGGCCGAAATTGTCCACCTGCAAACGCACGTCATCAAAGAACTGCCCACCCGACTCGACAAGGACAAATTGAAAGAGTACGCACAGCTGGAAGAGAGAATGAAGGTTGGCAGATGTCTTTGTTAATTTTATTTTACAAAAATATTTGAAAATATACATATACATTCCAAGATTTGATTCTTCAAGAAGCATATTCACACATGGAAATAAGCCGATATAACACAGTATCCAAAGAACCGACGAATTTTCATAGAATTTTTTTTTTTTTTGAGGATGAAGCCCACATAGGTCTGAGACCTGTGCGTGGGTAATGAGTTGGATGATGGTGATTGATGAGTTGGACCTACAGTTTTAGGTGGGTTCCGAACCACCGGGAAGTGATTTTACAGCAGAGAACAGTGTCTTTTTTGCTGGCCAATATAATCCGTCACCGTTACGAACAGGACCTACGAGAACGCAGCTTATCTCTCTGATTGAACAGATACCTGCTACGGCTCGCGGATATCACTTCCCTAAAGTGATAAATAAATAATTATTAAGTTTCTCAGTTGTGCTGATACGCATATGCACCACTTAACGTCTTAAATTTCTGTAGACATCATGTTATGCTTCTCGATTCACAAAAAAAATTCACATCGGCAGTTCTTTTTTATTCTTCTTGTTCAACAGATCTCATAATATATCATGCCTCAATAATAATACTGCAGTTTTCATATAACTTGGCAGCAGTTGGGTTCTTCTACACGCTGCCAAGTTATATGAATACTACAGTAATAATCTTGGTAACCTACGTATGGTTTACAAATAGCAGAAATATACTGCCATGCAAGTGATAAAGATCACGTCTGCATGGAGGAGCATTCAGTACTCACATATTATAGAATGCATTAAAAGAAGACAGAGCAATAAACAAAATACAATAAAAAATGAATAAGTGGAAAGAAAAACTGTTACAAAAAAGCATAATGCATACAATATGCGTAAAAAAATACAATTAATTTTTTTCATGAAATTGAAAAATGAAAAGAATATAAAGAATTAAAAAAAATTGTGAAATTGACACTCATTAGAGAGAACACAATAATATTAGAAGAATATAGACCGACTTAACAGATTTAGCAAAGAAAACTATATAGAAAACTAATAAATACTGTAATAGATTCTAGAGAAAAAAGAAATTCTTAATATATATTGTCAATATTTACTCTTTTTTTCAATTTGACGATTTAAAATAATTTAAGTAAAGATTTCAACACAATTAGAAAAGAAAACGTAAAAAAATGAAGTTGATAATTGGGTTGATCAATTGAAAAAATTTAGAATCAGACGACAGCTGTGAAAAAAAAATTAATCATAAATTAATTTTTATAAATCATTCCAGATTCAAGGAAAAAAGAAAATCGTAACTAAATTAATCTTCATACATCAAACCTGGTTGATCGAGTATAATCAGCCTTTGTAATCTCCAATGTTTTGATTTTCAAACGTAAACAGCAACAGCTGTCAATGTTTTGATTTTCACTAGCCTAAACAAACCTAGAGCCTGTAGTGGAAATCTATTTTACATCATTATTATTTTTATATTCGACCCTCAAACTCTAAAATCAATAGCGATCTTACTTGGACTAAGAGGAAGCTATATACCAAGTTTCAAGAGACTAAAATCTTCCTTTGAAGCGCTAGGGCACAGACGAACGGACGGTCAATGGCACGATTTCAATAAGGCCCTGTCTGGTCCTAATATTTTTCTTCTTCTTTGGTCATCAACCCACAGGTTGGTTGGCAGCAGTACGCCATTCCGTTCTTCTGTCAGCTTTCCTCTTCAAATCCGCATATGTCTGGCACCCGGTGTCACTCATTATTTGTTGGATGTAGCTCAATCTAGGTCGTCCTCGGCGAGTTCTTCCTTCAATGACTCCTTCCAATATTCCTTTGATGAAGTTGTTGTGCCTCAAAATGTGGCCTATGAGGTTTACTCTTCTTCTCTGAATATTTTTCCAGAGAGATCTATTCTCTTGCACTCTACTGAGGAATTCTCTTGCACTCTACTGAGGACATCTTCATTTGTAACCCTATCTCGCCAGCTGATTTTTTCCATTCTCCGGTAGCACCACATTTCCAAAGCCTCTAATCTTCTCTTTTCTTCCTTTCCAATTGTCCAAGTTTCACACCCGTAAAGGGCTGTACTCCACACATAGGCTTTCATAACTCTCTTCCTTACATCTAAATTAACATTTCTACATGTCAGTAGATTTCTTTTTCCATTGAATGCTATTTTAGCAAGTTGTATTCTGTTCTTAATGTCCCTTTTGCTCCTTCCATCTGCTGTTATTTTGCTACCTAAGTAACTAAATTCTGGTCCTAATATATATTTATATATATATATATATATATATATATATATATATATATATATATATATTAATCCTAATATTACTCGATTTATGTATAATAATTGTGAATGTTTCAGGTGGCAAAACTAACTCACCAGGTGTCGGTGTTCACTGAAGGTGTGCTGAGAATGAAGAGCACTCTGGTGGGAATTGTACGAATTGATCCGAAGCAACTGCTGGAAGACGGCATCAGGAAAGAGTTGGTCTACCATCTGGCTACTGCTCTTCATAATAACTTGACTTTTAATCCAAAATCCAAGGTATGTGCTAAGCTTATGACAACAAGTCACATTCAGCATTTATTAAGGACCCTCCAGGGTCTTATTGCAATCGTTCCATTGTCCGTCTGTCCGTCCGTGCACTAGCTATTAAAAGAAAGCTTCTGAACTTTAATGATTTTTTTTGAAATTGAAATTGAACTTTATTGAAAATTGAAAATAAGTTGGCCAGCAAAAAAGACACTGTTCTCTGCTGAAAATCACTTCCCGGTGGTTCGGAACCCACCTAAAACTGTAGGTCCAACTCATAAATCACCATCATCCAACTCATTACCCACGCACAGGTCTCAGACCTATGTGGGCTTCATCCTCAAAAAAAAAAAGTTTACATCAAATTTTTGATAAGCATGATACATAACAATACACCTGTGCCCTGTAAAAAGAGAGAGAAAAAGTTATAAGTAGGTGCCTCGAGATTACTCTGTATGGGGCACCATAAGATAAAACATTTAAACAAACATAAAAATACACAATTGAGAAAAAAATAAGTTAGTTTTATGCTGAAACTCTTGAAACTAGGTATATAGCTTCCTCATAAGTGAGATCGTTATTGATTTTGGAGTTCGGGGGTTCAAATGTAAAAATAATTGAGATGTAAAACAGATCGCAACAAAAGAATATAGGTTAGTTTTGGCTAGTGGAAATCAAAACATTCCACAACTGGTTCATTCCAAATACGAAAAAAATTTAAGAACGAAGGTTGCTTGCTGCTCAGCCCAATTATTCACTTAATTTTTACAGTGCAAGCGTTGACGTTTTTATTTTCGATTGTGTTGAAATATTTTTTAAATTATTTTAAATCGTCAAATTATAAAGAGAGAAATTAGTGAGGTATGATAACTGATGAACAAGAAGAAGGAGAAACGAAACTCTTTTTCAAGAACTACATTCTCTTGTGAATCGGTATTAGAAATAGAAATATGATGTTAATAGAAATCAAAGAAGGTGAATGGTGCATATTATTATAAGTACAACTGATAATAGTAATAATTATTATTTTATGTAAAATTCGTCGGCTTTGGATACAGTGTTGTATCGGTTAATTATTATTCATTTAAATTCTACCTATTACTTTTGTGAATCAAAAGCATTGCCTTTTGAATAAGTCGGCTATAGATTTAGTATAACACCTGCAGGTTTATGAAAAACTGTTTAATTCAAATCAAATTTTAATTTAATTCGAATCAAATCTTTGTTGCCAAAATCCTGTAAATAACAATTAATCAACATAATTATTGTTATGCATTTCCATTTTTCGTGAACTGCAGTAGAACTATTCATATGTATTATCTTGCTGTGCAGAACTGACCTTTTTTGAGTCGCGGCGGACGCGTTTCGAACTATGTCGTTCTTCTTCGGCGCTTGGTAAATTTATACATTTTTTCTTTGACGCCATTAGCCAAGCAATGCTTGTTCGCTAACGACGAGTTCTATATTATACTAAATTTATATACAGTATATGAAAAAAAACAATTATTCAAAAACTTATTGTGATAAGTTCCCATGAAACTGTACATTGAGTTTTTCTTTTTTAGTTTTGAGTCTACAATTTTTATTTTCTAGGCTAGTGAACTAGGCGATAAGTTGAATCAGCTTGCTGCAATCATGGACGGCCACCGTAGATCATTTGAGTACATACAAGACTACATCGGGATTTATGGCCTCAAAATATGGCAGGTAAATGGAAATCTTACTACCAAACTTCCAAACTTCCTCACTTTCAAAAAGGGTTACTATTTTTTCTGAGTAATTGAGTATTGGCTAAGTAAAGTGATCTTGAGTCATTCTGAACTTGGATAGAAGTTCAAAATGTGCAGGCTGAACAGGAATCGAACCCGTGACCATGTGAAACATTTCAAATGTTTGCTTTCAGCTTGCTATTCTTGTGTGTTTTGAACCAATAGCCGGATTTGTTCTACTTCAAGTTCATTTAGCTTTGTTCGGGAGAAGATTCATTTTGTTATTTTTTGAGTGAAGGTTTTTAGCAAATCTTTAATTTTTAACCTCAATGTTTTGGACAATGTAACATATTCAAAATTTGTGAAGAGAGCAGTTTTGGACTTGAGTCTGTTGCACCTTTACATTCGTTGTAAATTTGTCACAATAAATAAATAAATATATTTATTTATTGACAAATAGTCAAGTTGATCTACTTCCAACTTGAAAACCCTGTTTTTTTGACATTCATGTGTCATTTTTTCAATATATCAAATCAATAACTAGGATAGTTTTAGACTTGTAACATGCTTTATAAGATTTCTCAGCTTCTTATACATGAAACTTATGCAATATATCACCTAAATGGAGGTCCTTGAGTTTTTTAATAAATTGAGTAAAATTATAGGGAAACTGTCAATTTCTGTCATTTTCATTTCTGTAACGAAGCGTTTCGGGGCCTATGCGTATATAAACTTTTTTCTTTATTTTGATGATAAGATTGAGTTGGCGCAGTACAGTATGACAGATTACTCATAAAACACTCTTTATAAAAGTCTAGATGCAGTCCTCTGTCGACGAAACTCTAGTGCTACAGAATAAGGAGATAGAGTAGGACTAGAGGAAGAAGAATGAGGGGGAAATGAATGAGAATGAGGAAAAATGAAGAAAAATAAGAATAATGAGGGAACAAATGAATAAGAATTAAGGAAAAAATAAAGATGAACAAGGACGAGAAAAATGGTGATAAAGAGGAAGAAGAAAAATGGGCGAGAAAGGAGAAGAATAAGGATAGTAATTAAGAAAAAACAGAAGTAGTAGGAGAAAAGGATGATGAAGAAGAATATGGTGGTGGTGGAGGAGGAAGAGGAGGAGAAGGAGAAGAATGTGATATATATGGTGAAGAAGAAAAAAAAAGGAAGAAGATGAAGAAGAAGAAGAAAGCGGGAAGAAGATGAAGAAAAAGACGGGAAAAAGATGAATAAGAAGACGGGAAGAAGAAATAGAAGAAAGCGGGAAGAAGGTGAAGAAAAAGAAGAAAACGGGTAGAAGATGAAGAAGAAGAAGACGGGAAGAAGATGAAGAAGAAGGGGGGAAGAAGAAGAAGAAAAAGAAGAAGATGAAGAAGAAAGCGGGCAGAAGAAGAAAACGGGAAGGAGATGAAGAAGAAAGCGGGAAGAAGAACAATGAGAAAACATATATGAAGGAAAAGAAGGAGAGGAAAAGAGAAGAAGAAGAAGAAGAAAGAGCGTAAAAGAAGCAAAGAGAAAAATATGAGGAAAAGAAAGAAGAGAATAAAAGGAGATGAAAATAAGAACAAAAGAAGGAGATGCCGAAGAAGATATTCCGATTCAACTGAGTCGGGCTACCTACTAGTTCACCTATAATTTACAAATTATATAACAAGACCTGTTTGTAAGGGTGACCGATTAGATTGGCCAGGAAAAAATACACTGCTCTCTGCTGTAAAATCACTAGCGGGTGGTTCGGAACCCACCTAAAACTGTAGGTCCAACTCATCAATTACCATCATCCAACTCTTTACCCACGCACAGGTCTAAGACCTATGTGGGCTTCATCCTAAAAAAATTACAATTTATATAAAGTTCAAGTTCACAGGATTCAAGTGATTTTGTAATCAGTGAAAAGTAATAAATGAAAGATTTTTCTTGTTTCTCTGCCCTACAGGAAGAACTGTCGAGAGTGATAGGTTTTAGTGTGGACATGGAGTGCAATAGTTTTCTGCGTGTGAAAATGCACGAATGGAAGAGCATTCATCAGAACAAGGCGATTCCGATTCCAACTTTTCCTCCGGTGCCCAGCGATCAGCAATCTGTGAATTTTGTTGGAAGACTTGCTAGGGAACTCATCAGAATCACAGATCCCAGGTACTAAACACGACTAACAAGATGGCGAGCCTACGCTGTGCCTTTTAAAATTAATATAGTGAGCATTCAATACAGTCTATTTAACTTTCTTTGTAGTGGCGAAGGTGATATTGTAGAAGATATTGAATTGTGGAGGTGATATTTTATCCATAATGAATAATAAGACGAAATTGTCACAACCACATATATTAAAAATATTGAGAAACTAGTTTCGGTTGTTACACCATTATCAATATCAAACAAACTAAAAGTACCGGTACTTCTAGCATACATGTTGAAAACGGTACTTTCGAGTCTTTCTCGGTTTACTTTGACTGCATTTCAGTAAGCTTCTAATTTTTTAATTTTAATTTGATTCAATTCTAGCCTTATTGTGTATTTTTTTTTTTTGAGGATGAAGCCCACATAGGTCTGAGACCTGTGCGAGGGTAATGAGTTGGATGATGGTGATTGATGAGTTGGACCTACAATTTTAGGTGGGTTCCGAACTACCGGGAAGTGATTTTACAGCAGAGAACAGTGTCTCTTTTGCTGGCTAATCTAATCGGTCACCGTTACAAACAGGACCTACGAGGACGCAGCTTCTCTCTATCTGATTGAACAGATACCTGCTACGGCTCGCGGCTATCACTCCCTTGAAGTATTTTCCTTCTTTGTTGCTTTCTAGTTGTTCACCGTTTTTAGGTTTTTGATTTGACTTTTATTTTTGCTTGTTACTCCTCCCACTAGGGGACTTGTTATGACCTTCAGCCAATCACAACCTTCTATGAAGGTCAGCCTCTTTCTCGCTTAGCCAATAGTATCATTCCATGTTCAGTATAAATATTAAGCTACTCTGGCTACTCTGTACTTTAGTTTTAGTTTGTTTGAGATTGATAATGGTATAACAACCGAAACTAGTTTCTCAGTATTTTTAATAAATGTGGTTGCGACAATTTCGTCTTATTATTCATTACAGTTTATTTACCCCAATATGGTTTTGAATGAATCAACTGCTTTTTATCTTGATTTTTTTCTAAATTACTACCCAGTAAACAGAGCCGTCACGTGGGGGCATTTGGCGCTTTAGAGCCAAAAGATTTATAAAGCGCCCCCCTCCCCCCCCCTTTGATGTAGACCTACATAAAATTCAACCTATCACCTATGTGTTACCAATCATGTCAAATAAACGTCCTTTAACAGTTTTATTACAGTATTTTTCTCAAACAAATGCAATAATTTGTTTGAGGGCCTGTTAATGGACATATTCATGTATATGATGTATTTGATATGATATGATGGATTGATGGATTTTCTCATGATTTCTTCATGGACATCATAGCCGTAGCAGGTATCTGTTAATTAGATAAGCAACGCTCTCCTGGGCCCTCTCTGAAAGGGTGACCCATTGGATTGGCATGCAAAAACTACTCTGCTCTCTGCTGTAAAATCACTTTCCGATGGTTCAGAACCCACCTGAAACTGTAGGTCGAACTCATCATTTACTATCATCCAACTATTACCCACGCACATGTCTCAGACCTATGTGGGCTTCATCCAAAAAAATCTAGAGGACAAAAATGTGCACATTTAGGCTAAGTTAATTTTTTAACAGACTTATGATGTGTTGCACAAAAATATGAAATACAAAAGACCAACTTCAAGAAGAGTTTTGAATGTCATAAGTTTAGGAGCCGAGGTAGGTTTGTTATCTTTATTCAGGCATATTATACATGATTTTCTGAGTGAAATGATATATAACAACCGAAACTAGTTTCTCAATATTTTTAATAATTGTGGTTGTGACCATTTCGTGTTATGTGTAGTCTTTTTTCTACAATTTTTCTAAAATGTTTATTGATACAGACAAAATACAACATATTGTGTAAGAAACAACAGATTTATAGCCCAAAGTTTTTTAGGAAACTCTACAACAAGCTACCGCAGTTTTTAAAGAGTCTTGAAAATATAGAAATATATTTTAAAAAAAACTGAAAAAATGTATAGTTGATAAAGTATTTTATAGTGTACAAGAGTTCCTTTCAAAACAAATTTAAGCCTCACCTGAATTAATTAATATAGTAATTATGGTAACTAGTGTAACATATTACATAATTGTTAATCTGACTTCCCTTATACTGCGTAAATGGAGTCTCCAAGACGTAATCTAAAAAAAACCTGTCTATTACTAAATTTTTACAAGAGTCCAAATATTTGTAAGCATAGGTTATGTTTACGTTTTGATTAAAATATATTTATTATATATAGTTATATATGTTTATTTATTTATTCATTTAACTAAAATACAGTCAATGTGAATACAACAGGCTATGGCCCAAAACTGATTTTCTCAAAATTTTAAAGTAGGATCAAAATTTTAGGTTAGGTCGCTGTTTCACTTGAAATTTCATCTTGAAGCACAATAATTATTCACAAGCACAATTCTTTTGCAGATAAAGAATATTAAGTTTTTAATTTCAAACAAAGCACTATCATAGTCCGACAAAAGATGATATAATTTGGAATTTTGACATGTTGTTGCACTTCGCTCCATAACGCCCATCACTTAAGAGGGACCAGCTCGTCAGTTTTAGGGTTAAATATAGTATGATTTGCGTAATGAATTATGTGTTTTCAGGAGTACAGTGTACGCAGAATCCGCTACAGCTTGGTTCGATCAGAAAACGCAAAAAGAAGTTGTGAATCTGAAGTTTTTCAGCACAATTCAGCGAGCAGTCAGCACTTGTGGCTTAACTGGTCTAGATCGACTCATCTCGTTCATGATTGTCACCGAACTGCAGAAATTTTTAGGGCTGCTGCAGAAAAAAGTGTTCAAAGAAAAGTCGTGGATGGACACGATGTCCGATATCGCAAAGGCACTAAGTCCCAACATACTCAATATTGGTAAGTTGAGCTTTCAACGTTTATTACTTTGGTATTTGTACTTTTATTACTTTTAATACTTCGGTGATGAGAAAAATGGGGAGTATTTAATATGAACGCTCCTTCAACTAGGGAAGTGATAGCCGTGAGCCGTAAGAGGTATCTGTTCAATCAGATAGAGATAAACTACCAATTCCTGGGCCCTCTTTGTAAGGGTTACCGATTGGATTGGCCAGGCTACCAACTCATTACCCACGCACAGGTCTCAGACCTATGTGGGCTTCATCCTCCAAAAAAAAAACAACAAAAAACACTTTCTTTTCTGCTGTGAAATCACTTCCCAGTGGTTCGGAACTAACCTGGAATTGTAGGTCCACCATGTTTCCAATAACATGGCTAAAGCGGTGTGGTGGAATCACTCTTAAGGTTTACTCTACTGTGCTATTTGTATAACAGGGAAGAAGAGAAAGATATTAAACATTTCGGGCCGTATTTATTTATTTGTATATTTATTCATTTGTATGTTTATTTCTTTATTTATTTATTTGATCATTTATTTTCTATTTTTTTATTTCTCAATTATGTTTTATTTCTTAATTATTTTTGATTTATTCATTTGTTTATTCATTTATTTATTTATCAATTAACTTATTTTTTGTTTATTCATTTAGTAATTTTTTTTCTGAGGATGAAGCCCTAATAGGTCTGAGACCTGTGCTTGGGTAATGAGTTGGATGATGGTGATTGATGAGTTGGACCTACAGTTTTAGGTGGGTTCCAAACCACCCGCAAGTGATTTTACAGCAGAGAACAGTGTCTTTTTTGCTGGCCAATCTAATCGGTCACCCTTACAAACAGGACCTACGAGAACGCAGCTTATCTCTATCTGATTGAACAGACACCTGCTACGGCTCGCGGCTATCACTTCCCTCATTTTATCTTTTTTTAATTTATTTATCTCAGTAAGCACTCAATTATTTATGAACGTTCCTTCAGTGTCTCTTGACTCGAGGGACTCTTGAAATATATTGTATTTATATAGGCATTTGGAGAGTCCCTTGAGACTCCAAAGAAACGTTCATAAATGCGGGCACTAAATTCTATTTTCCATAGTACGACACTGTTGATTTGATTTTTTTGGTCAATTATTACCATATATTCATTTATCTACTCTTATTTATTTATTATTTAGTTGTAGTAATAGTTATTTAGTAATAGTTGAATTTAAACTGTGATGTTTTCCATTACGAAATACTTGATGAACAATCTAATATCGAAACTGGCACTGTATTTCTATTTAAATTATAATTTTTACTCATTCATACTGGAGGTATGCATTTCGTTTGTAACGAGAAACTTAATCACCCTGCTTAATACAGTTTCACTTTTGATATAAGATTGTTTTGTTTATTATTCTTGGTTTCTCCTTTTCAAATTCAATTTTATCTATTCAAATTTTATTTATCCAGTATTCATTATTTCAACCCTATCTTATTATATTCTGGGGTTAATTTCACTTCTTACCATTCAGGTCATTAAGGCTCATGAGGTTCATGAATTTTCAATGAATAAAATAATAATTTTTGGCACATTTGAACTTGATTTGAAATCTTGACGTTATCTTCATAATCTCAAAATCACATTCTTTTGAAACTATAGTAAAGGGGAAATTTGAAAACTAAAAATTTAGATCAAGGGTTTTCTTACGTTGTCGAACTTTTTTTCGTAATTTATAAGTTCCAAATAGCAAAACTTGATAACTCATTGCTTTTTCGAAATCTATGAGTTCAAAGTAACAAAGCTTGATAATTTAATGAACCCTGTTTGGACATTGCCACTCTATGCCAAATTGTTAAGATGTCTCATGTATTAATTTCACGTATCTTGTTTAGAATATTATTAGTATTCATTGGTTGAGTTCATGGCAGTTTTACCGGTAACCGGTTAATGTTACCGGTGGCGTCTGATTGGTCTATTCAATTTCATAGACGTTAAAAAAATTGAATAGATCAATGAGACGCCACCATTAACATTTACCGGTTACCGGTAAGGCTCCCATGAACTCAACCAATGTGCTTGTATGGAAAACTGAGTTTTTTTCACTAGGAAACCCAGGAAAAACGTATCTGCAACTTGTGAACCGGTGCATGAATACGCACAGGATTTGGCCGCAGTACTTGGATTGTGTGCTGAGAGTAGGACAATTACAATTGCTGAGAAAGCATATTTTCTATCAGCTCAACACATCCTGCAAATTCGAGTCCAAACATCTGGCTGCTGCTTTGGAAACGCTGAATGAGTGAGTTTATTTGTTTTTCATACTTATTTATTATGTAATATAAACTTAATAAACCAACTTTTGAATGGAAATTAATTCACGTTATGGCGTGACGGCCGTTTCGCTCTGTTGTCTAGAGCATCGTCAGATGACCCACAGTACACTGACTTAAGGTATGAGTTTGAGGGTTATGTATGTTGGAATGGTGATGGGGTGGGGGATGAGTAGGCGGGAGGTTTGAAATTGGGATTATTTTGTCAAATAGAGTATGTGAGAAGAAGTTAAGTTGATCATTTAAAATGTTGTCAGGTTCCTGCTTTGCATGTTTGTAAATCTCATATTGTTCTAAAACATTGAGTTTCTGGCTTTTGTGAGTGAAGTGTAGTGTGTCTAAATTAGTGTCAATGTCTGTATAACTGTGGCCTGTTGAAATGATGTGTTCAGCAAAAGTGAAATGTGTGTTTGGGTGTGAGATGGCTCTTGTGTGTTCTTTGAATCTAGTGGTGAATGTCCTGCCAGTTTGTCCTATATAGAACTTGTTCAGTCATCACATTTCAATTTGTAAATTCCAGATCTGTTGTACTTGTTTTGAGATGTTATCTGAGAATGCAGGTGTTTTTTGAGTGAATTAGTTGTTCTGTAAGCTATTTTATATTTGAGTTTCCTGAATGAATATTAGGAAAAAACAGAAAGAACATAACCTGATCATAACCACAGCTGACAAAGGCAACATCACAGTCATTATAAATAAAACAGAAATAGACACAAAGTTACAACAATTCATTACTAATAATAAAATCATGGAACTAAAGAATGATCCCACTCCCAAATATCAAACACAAATAAAAGATGCCATCAATCATACTCAACACATCATTCCTCACAACCAGAAAAAGCACCTCAAGCACATAAATCCATCAGCACCAAAACTAAATGCCTTACCAAAAATTCACAAAGCAGATATTCCCATCAGACCTCTCATAAATCACACACATGCACCTGCACACAAATTAGCAAAACTCCTAGATAAACAATAAGACAGAACATAACATTCCATCAGCACACAGCAGTAAAAAATAACATAGACCTGATAGACAAACTACAAAAAATCCATATACCACACAATTCACACTATCTTCTCTTGACATTACAAATCTTTACACCAATGTACCCATACATGAAACACTTCTTCACCTTAAACAAATGCTCATCCAAAACAAAACACCACCTGAACAGCTCCAAGAAATTTTAGACCTCACAACACTAGTTACCTCACAAAATTACTTCACATACAATAATAAATTCTATTCACAACCTCATGGCCTTCCTATGGATTCCCCAATTTCTAGTATCCTAGCTGAAATCTTTGTCCACAATATAGAACAAAAACATATCCTACATAGTACAGACAAAATCATTAGCTGGCACCGATATGTTGATGACATTCTAATTCTATACAAAGGCAATAAAAGACAAACTGAAATATTCCACACCAATCTCAATAAAATCCTTCCCAATTTAAAATTCACCTTAGAACTTGAACACAATAATAGTATCAACTTCTTGGACATCACTATAACAAAGCAGGAACATGCATTCAAAACATTTAGAATTTACAGGAAACCCACAACAACTGATACAGTAATACATAACACTTCAAATCGCCCAACCCAACATAAACATGCCGCTTTCAATCACATGCTCCACCGACTAACAAACATTCCTATGTCACAAGAAGATTACAATATGGAATTGAATACTATAAAATACGTAGCACAACAGAATGGTTACAAACATACACTAATAGACAAACTACTGCACAGAATATCAACAAAACCAATCACTCTCACCATCACCATTCCAACATACATAACCCTCAAACTCATACCTTAAGTCAGTGTACTGTGGGTCGTCTGACGATGCTCTAGACAACAGAGCGAAACGGCCGTCACGCCATAACGTGAGTTAATTTCCATTCAAAAGTTGTTTTATTAAGTTTATATTACATATTAGTGGAAACAAGATGGATCTTCAACATCATTATTTATTATCATTCTGAAAAGTAAAATTTCGTTAAAATTCAGTCTGTTTTTTAGAATTTGTTTTATCTCAGTTGAATTTTATTTCAGTACAATACGGTCTGTGATTTTTTAAATTATGTCATATATTTCCTAACTTTGTTTTTTGGAAATTTTCATTTATTCATCTTATCCTTTCTAAGATTATCCTTTTAAATCTTCCCTTTTTTTCCATTTTCATTCAATATTTTTCCCCTTGCTTTGATACTTTTAGAATTTTTTATTTTTGTTTTTTAGAATGTTGAATTTTATTTCAATACAATACGGTCTGTGATTTTTTCAATTATTTCATATACTTCCCAACTTCGCTTTTTAGAAATTTTCATTTATTCATCTTATCCGTTCTATGATTATCCTTTTAAATCTTCCCTTTTTCCATTTTTATTTACTATTTTTCCCCTTGCTTTGATACTTTTGCTTTATAGCCAAGAATGTTTGATCTAGACATGGCAATTAATCTGAGTTTTCATAATTGTTTGTATTTCTTATGTTTTATTTTGTACCGTATTGAATTTCCTTTTTCTGTATTCTTGGTTCTCTATAATTTGTGTTGTACATCGATGTATTGTCTTGTTTGCTTAATCTGTGAATAATTTATTGTAGCTATGAATAATTTATTTTTTCATTGACATCCTCATTTGTTTTTTACTTTTAGTGTTTTTTTCTATTTTGTGAGTAATTTATTACCTTCTCATTCATTTCTGATATCCCACTTTGTTGGCTCTTCTTTCTCATTTTGTGAGTAATATTGATTAGAATGTAATTTATTATGGATCTTATCACTTACTGATTTCTACTTGGCTAAATTTTATTTTTCATTTTATGAGAAATTTATTGTCGTTTTCTTCTTATACCGATTTCGTTTTTACGTTTTTATCTTTCCTATTTGGTTCGTCAATTATTGACTTTAGTTTTCATCCACATTCTGTGAAAATTTGTTGTAACTTCGTTTTAATTAAGACTGTGCATTGAGATTTTGGTCATATTTTTTTCGAAGTTTCTTCGAAATGAATAAGTTTTTTCGTGCTGAATTTTAAGGTATTGAAATGTTATCTATTGCCATGAGAAAAATTTTTCTAATCAATTATCTTGTGATATATGGATCTTTGAAATAATTGAAATTGAACTTTTCGGTTATTGGAGGCAATTTTATTGATCTAACCTACTAATTATTTTGATTTTTTGATAATTTTTTATGATTAGAAGACACCTTGAGGAATAAAATGACATATTTTCCTTTTTATGTGAATTTAACGACTTGCAGTCAAATTTGACATTTGAATTTGAAGTCAAACCTACAGTTTTAGGTGGGTTCCGAACCACCGGGAAGTGATTTTACAGCAGACCAGTGTCTTTTTTGCTGGCCAAGCTAATCGGTCACCGTTACAAACAGGACCTACGAGAACGCAGCTTATCTATCTGATTGAACAGATACCTGCTACGGCTCGCGGCTATCAGCGCAGTTCGTCATGGAACAAGAAAACCAGGAACATATTTTCCATTTTCATCAACCAGTTTTCTATAAAATAAAATTTTGAAAAACTGAATTTTTTAAAGAAACTTATTTTGAAAAAACGAATAGTTTTATCGAAATAAAAAATATGTAATTTTATTCCCCCAGGTGTCTTTTGTTTATAAAAAAATATTAAAAGTTTAAAACAGCTTGTAGGTGCTACCAATTGCATTCAGAAACCGAACAATTTCAACTTTTAACCCCCATATTTCACAAAATAATTTATACATTTTTTTTCTGGCAATAGACACCATTTTAATACCTTAATAACATGCAACTTTATAACATAACAAAAAACCCTGCACACAGCCTTAACATCCTGATTTCTTTTTGGCTTTGTTTGTCTTCTTTTCATTCCGTGAATAATTTATTACTACTTTTCTTTCAAATTAGGATTTTCTACTTTGCTGTGTTCCAGGTCACTTATGAACGACATAAAACAGCAGTACAACGAACAAAACTTGAACGGAGAATCGCCACCATTGGAAAACAGTCTCCTGGTAACAGAACTGACCTCCTACCTGGATTGGGCTGGCATTGGAGATCCCTTCTCAAAAATCTACATAACCACTCGCAATCCGGCCTATTTCTCTCTCATGTCGTTCCTCTTTGTCATATCGCAGCTGTGGAAGATGCAGTTTGTCAAAAATATCGGTGAGTCTCTGTTTAATGTCACAATGACCTTCTGCATTTCCCCATTAATAAAATTTGAGAGATGAAATTTGGCATGTGAAATGAACTAGGAAATTGAATGAAACATGTTGCAAGTTAGTGTGTTGAGAAAAACTATCATGTTTTTTCTGTATAAAGTACTTGGGTACTAGACTATAACAACAGTAATTATTAAATTCCTGGATTTCTTGTTCCATGACGAACTGCGTTGTTAATATTAACTTTTTATGTGAATTCAACGACTTGCAGTCAAATATTCATTAAGAATAAGTTAAATTTACTTACTCTGTAGGCCGAGCGCTTTCGAATCTTTGAGATCCATTTTCAGAGATCCATTTTCCTCTGAAAATGGATCTCAAAGATCCGAAAGCGCTCGGCCTAATTCTCGAATCTTTGAGATCCATTTTCAGAGATCCATTTTCCTCTGAAAATGGATCTCAAAGATCCGAAAGCGCTCGGCCTACAGAGTATGTAAATTTAACTTATACTTAATGAATATTTGCCTGCAAGTCGTTGAATTCACATAAAAAGTTAATAGTATTTATTATTAACTTTTTGTTGTAAATTTAACGACTTGCAGTCAGTTTTATATTGTGAATATATAGTAAATGTACTCACATTTTGGCCGAACGATTTTGAGGTATTGAATCTCATCTCCAAGGGTTTGGATGTGAATACATTTATTATATATTCACAATCTAAAACTGACTGCAAGTTGTTAAATTTACAACAAAAAGTTAATATTAACAACGCAGATCGTTATGGAACAAGAAATCCAAGAAAGTTATTATTGAAATATTCAACAGAATGTGAACCAATCACTTCATAAAAATGTTTTTTTTTTTTTAATTAATTAAAAGTAAATTGTTTGATTTTTCAATGGATGGGTACCTTTTGCCAACGATACTTGTAGAGAATTATATTATAGAGGTAGAATTTTATCAATTATCTCATTCTATAGCATATCAGAAATATTTGACATCACTGAAACAATGTCAGCGAAACCAGGATTGTTTTGACTTCCGTCGTGGAATGCGACCTATTTAGAGGTTTTTAGTCTATAACCCAATAGTATTCGTCGGATATTATATTATAAACGGAGTGGCCGTAGCCGAGTGGGTTAAGTGCTGGTTTGCTAGCCCAAAGGTCCCGGGTTCAATCCCAGTTCTGACCGAAAGTTTTTACCTCGGGCCACTCCCGTGTTTCGGAGGACACGTTAAGCTGTCGGTCCCGGCTGCCTAAAAACAGTCGTTAAGTCACGTCAGAGGCCCTGAACTTATTCAGGTGCGACCTGATAACTCTGACACCAGACCTGAGCCAGCCAGGTCACACGATATTATTATTATTATTATTATTATAAACTCTATTTCGAAAGCAAATCGAGCTTTGTAGTGTATGCGGCCCTGTTCGCTGTCCATTTAGTCCAAATCAGTGTTCTAGGCAACCGAGGCTTAACACATGAAGCATGAGGCTTAACACGTGATTCATGAAGTCACGTTGTATCGTAGTGTTATCTATTTCTATGGACTTATTGTATAGCACCTACCTGGGTTATTCTATTAATTTAATTAACATTAATTTTCTTTGACATTTCATATTTTTCGAAATTCACAGGTAATCTTGTTTGGAAAAAGACTGGCGAACCATTGGATGGAGTGCCCTTCATTGTGGGCCTTCAAACACTGTTCAGACACTTCCATCCTCAAGTCAGGTCTCAGTTGTTACTCTACTTGGGGCAGTACGTCAATTCCCATGTGGATGCGTCTGTTAGGTGAGTTTGTATCCATAAACCCTCCTTGAGGATCCCTTAAGTCAAGGTAGACTTTAAAATCTTATTTTTTTGAAGGTATTCTTCACCTAACCTTGAGGCTTCAAAAACTTGAAGCAGACTTGAAAAGTCTTGAGTGAGTGCGTTTAAATATACTCATGAACCTACATTGAAGTTCCTCAATACAAGTTAGAAAAGTTTTGAGAAGCCCACATAGGTCTGAGACCTGTGCGCGGGTAATGAAATGGGATGATGGTGATGATGAGTTGGACCTACAGTTTTAGGTGGGTTCCGAAACCACCGGGTAGTGATTTTACAGCAGAGAACAGTGTCTTTTTTGCTGGCCAATCTAATCGGTCACCGTTACAAACAGAACCTACGAGAACGCAGCTTATCTCTATCTGATTGAACAGATACCTGCTACGGCTCGCGGCTATCACTTCCCTCATAACTCAAGGGAGACTTGGGAAGCTAAAAGGCGTTGAATTGTGTTAGATCTGGAAAATTTCTTTAAATGTGGTGATTGCGTTTAATTTTGTGATATTGATTATCATTGAGTACAAGGAGTATGTTCCTCTGTGCAAGCACCCTCATTCTTGGGCGTAAGGTCTACTGTTCATAGAACTACTAATACCATTAGTTTGTAGTATATTGTAAAATAAACAACAGGCTATTATTCTAATTCTCAATTCGTTCCTGTTTCAGCTCTGGAAGCAAAACAACCGACTTATCGTCTGAAGTGACAGTGACTATCGCTTTCCTGAAAAGTTTCTGTACATATTCGGGACTTCCCCGTAGTGCTATCACTGAACATATTCCTGACCCAATCATCGATCTATTTTCCAACGGTTTCAACTCAATATAGACTGATTTTTTTACATTACTATTTATAGTGCAATAATAATTCGTATGCTTTGCATGTATCATTACTCCGTTCTTTGATTATATTTATATATATATACGGCCATAGTCTAGTGACATTTATATTATTGTAAAACATATATAATTACTATAAGCAGGTTGCACGATTCAATTGAATCTGGATTTCTAGAATATGTGTCTCTACAAATTTAATTTAATATTATCTTTTTCCTTATCCCTCTTGTTTTCCATTTTTTCAATCTTCTCCTTCCTCTTCTTCTCCTTTTTTTGTTTCTTATTCTTCTTCTCCGTCTTCTTTTTTTCTTTCTCTACCGTACTTTTTTTTCTTCTTATTTTTCTCCTTCTCAGCCTCCTTCCTATTCTTTTTCTTATTTTTCTCCTCAACCTTCTTCTTATCTTTCTTCCTATTCTTCTATTTTTCTTTTTCTTATTCTGTTTCTTCTTCAATAATTATTTATGTTTTTATTATTTTAATAATGTTAAAATTTTATATTTATTAATAATAATTATTTAGGTTATATTTTCCTGTGGAACTTCTGTGTCACAAGATCGAGAAATAATATTTACTTAGTTAACATAGAATAAGGTCCATATATATTTTTTTCGGATGAAGCCCACATAGGTCTGAGACTTGTGCGTGGGTAATGAGTTGGATGATGGTGATTGATGAGTTGGACCTACGGTTTTAGGTGGGTTCCGAACCACCGGGAAGTGATTTTGAACTTACCTTGAAACTTGCTTTAATCAAGGAGGACTTAGAAACCCTTTTCAAGTCTGAAGAAAGGTTCCCTTAGTCCTGGCACAAATAGACTGCAGCTTTTACTTTGCAGACACAGCGTTCATTTTTGTCAAACACATAAATAAATTATACTTCGCACATAGAAGCGAGGTTGTGTTGCTAACTATTACTGTTGAATTATCCAATGAATTATACATCAATTTCGCTTCTACTTGCGCAGTTCCATTTATTTATGTGCTTCACAAAAACTGCGATATATTTGCGTTAGGAGAAACTGACAGAAATCCATATCGATATCCATAGTCATATCTATATAAATAAAATTAGAGTTTTGTCTGTACATTTATCAGAAATATATATTTTTTTGCTATTTTTACGTTTTATACATTAAAGAAGCCAAAACAAGTCTTATCTCAATTTCTGTCTGTCACGGCCCCGAAGGCATTTTACGCGGCCTTCTCCTGAAAAACGAGAGCATCGTTCGGGATTTAAGTTATTTAACAGTATTGAAAACTATTTTGACAATGTCTTTAGCTATAAAAAACTAAATTAACTTTTTTTTCAATCAATCAATCATTTTTATTGCCACAAACATTTTCAAATGTTGAAACAATCGTCACAAAATCAGTTATAACAATTTACATGTCTTAAACAGAAAAATAAACGTTTAAAAACCAAGTATTGTGCGATTTTGGATACATTTCTTCTAAGTTTCATTCATTACCGAGAGCATCGATCGGGATTTAAGTTATTTAACAGTATTGAAATTTTAATGTAGAATAGTCCCGAGATGGTTCCTGTGAAGGTTGTGAGTTCAAAAGTCCTCGCTGAAGGACACAAAAAGGAGAAATCTATCCTTAAAGGAACAGCTGATATAAATCAACTGTTTTTAATCATATGGTGGGCCTTATGGTCGTTATTTACGCTGTCTACAGACTTGTGTAGTCGGAGCATTGCAGTCATGTAGGAAACATATGACTGGTGAATCAAAGCTCATCTTATATGTATCATTTCTTTGTTGAAAAAAAACAAAATTTTCGAATTTAAATTTATCAAAACAAAAATTAACATTTTAGGAAGGTGCGGTTTGTGCTAGGCTCTTGGGAATTCGCCAGGTAGCACTATTATAACTAAAATACCGTCGCAACGCACGGGTGAACCGCTAGTCCTATATAATAAACAGCTACTTGATGTTATCTGTCGATGAAACTCTAACGCTGGTGAATAAGGGATAAAATAGGGATATAATAAGGGAAGGAGGTGAAAAAGAAGAATGAGGGGGAAAATGAAGAAGGAGGAAGAGAAGAAAAAGGAGAGGGTGAAGAAATAAAAAGAAGGAAGAGGAGAAAAAGAGAAAACAAAGGAGAATAAAGAGAAAGAAAAAGAAGAGAGATAAGAAAAATGAGACTATTAGATTAAAATTTGTAGATAGATTATTACACATTCTAGAAACCCAGATTCAATTGAATCGGACAACCTGCTAGTCTTCAATAATAAACACAGATCATCTTAGAGCTGTTCTGATTAGTGGTGAATATATAGAACATTATTTTGTACCAACATACTAAATGTTAGTCTACTATGTTGTTCCATTTTTCTATAATATTATGATACTAATGTATCAAAACTTAGGTTTTTATTAGTATTTCTCAGCCAAGCCCATAACTGTAGTTAATTCACTTTTTAAAAATTGAGTTTTAAAAACAGTTTCATTCTTTAAAACAGTTTCATTCTTAAAAACATATTATCATATTTAAATGATACATAATGATGAATATATTATTTTTCAAATTAATTCCAGTGTAAATACCATATAGGATAGTGTATAATTTTATATAATTTTTCAAATAATGATACATAATGATGAATATCATATTATTTTTCAAATTAATTCCAGTGTAAATACCATATAGGATAGTGTATAATTTTATATAATTTTTTAAATAATGATACATAATGATGAATATCATATTATTTTTCAAATTAATTCCAGTGTAATTATCATGTATAGGATAGTACATCATTTTATATAAATTTGTTATATTATCAAGATTTGAATAAACTTTTGAAAAAATAGTTGTCTGATTATATTATTTATTTCCTTCAAATACATGTAACAAAGTTTAATAATCAAAAAAGAAATTAGTTTAAAATCAAATTTTAATAACAAAATAATCGTCCGAAATGGATAAACATGAAAATAGACAGATAGAGCTGGTTAACTGCATGTCTTTAATAAAGGTGAAGTTAGGATTCTAAGCCCTCTCTTCATCTCAGCATATGACAAATTTCTTTCAGGATAGGTATACCAATAAATACAGGTGCGTTTATATATTTTATGCATGCGTATCTTCTTAGTAATTGTGATGGTTATATTGTGTTAGATATTTATCTATATAATAAGAGAGAGTATGGGTGAGTTTGTGTCATGGATTTCTCAAAAATGGCAACGATTGGGGACACTAAATTTGGCACATAGCTTTCTCTAAACTCGATTCAGTGCATCTTGAAGCCCGATTTTTTATTTCAATAATAATAATAAAAAGAATAGTTAAAATTCATAGATAGTTAAGTAAAATTCATGGAAAAGTGTCAAGATCGTTTGAGATAAAGACTGGGGTTAAGCAAAGGTGATGGATTGTCACCTTTACTATTTAACATTGTACTGGATAGAGTCATGGAAGAATGGGAGAAGAAACTAGAAGAAGAAAGACACTGGAAGCCAATCTCACTGGGAACTAATAAATATAATTTTACAATGGCCCCTTCTTGGCTTTTGCAGATGATCTAGCAATTATGACGGATTCTTATGAAATTGCAATAAAACAGATAGAGACTAAAAGAATGTGCAGAAAAGGTTGGCTTACAAATATCCTTTGAAAAAACAGTGTTTACAACAACAAATTTAAAAGTTACTAAATTACAAACCAAATATGGTACAATAAACAGGGTACCGTACTTTAAATATCTAGAAGTTATCTCGGAAAAATATTCACAACAAGAAAGAATACAGAAAGTTCGTAAAGGCCTAGGGATGGTGCAATATGTCTATAATAAAAAATGTTTATCTCTTCATACAAAAATTAGACATTACAATACAATGATTAAACCAGCAATTTTATATGCCAGCGAGACCCTGTCCCTGAACAGGTAAATGGATATGGAAAATCTAAAGAAGGAAGAAAGAAAAATAGTTAGGAAAATCCTTGGACCAAGGCGTACCGAAAACGGATATAGATTACAGAGAACGTCTAAAGTTGAAGAATATTCTAATATTAAAGAGACAGATATGAGGAAAAGACGCCTTAAATTTTATGGTCACATCATGAGGCTTCCAGACAATAGACTAACAAAAAGAATTGTAAACTATGTAGCATCACTTGTCAATGGAGGAGAATGGATACGAAATGTTAAAAATGACCTAGTACTGGCCAAAATAACCAACAATGAGATTTACAGTAGAAAAAACTTCAGAATAAAACTTTATAAATGGGAACTTATACCAGAGACAAAACATCCAAGAGTTTGAACAAATTGTACTGAAGAAAGAAAAGCTGAATTCGCACAAAAAATAAACAGCTGGTGGGCAAACAAGAAAAACAAGTCCAAAAAATGAACCAACTTTACTCAGCGTCTTCCACTTTGGGAGTTTTACGTCTAATAATAATAATAATAAAGATAGTTTATTACCATTTCCAAAACAATAAAGGATTCTTTTTCCAATAATATACTATAAAAAATTATTCTAATCTATTACTAATAACATTATTAAGTAGAAAAAATACAGGACGAATTGAGAACCTCCTTCTGTTTGGCAGTCGGTTAAAAATATGGCACAACCGGCGGAAGATGAACTTGAGCGCAAGCAGCGAGTTCAAAAACATAGTAGGCTACAGTTATAAAACAGCGATAAAACGAAGAGAAAAAATATTAATATTCATCAAATAGGCTAGTACTTTTCTTTAAAATTTATTTTTTCTATCTCTATCTTTATAATATTTTAGAAATTACATGTAGGCTATGTTGTTTTCTTTCAAGCTAAGTTAAGGAGGCAGTTATGGGTGTAAGCCTGTTGCCTCCAAAGAGATTGTATTGAATAAATGAATAAAATACTCCTTTCGCAGGACCTGCAAAACTTAGCGAATTTCTGTATTTTTTCAAATATTTATGAATATCTATAGGCTATATATTTTTTTAATTTCTGGAAAAAAACACGAAGCGTTCTGTACTCTAGGGACCCCAAAACAAGTTTATATCGAGGTTCAGGGTGAAAGTAGCACATCACGACCAACTGCAATATTTACATTTCAAGAAATTCGCTCAAACCCAATAAAATATTTTTTTTTGGAAATTTCAAAATGGATGGTTGTTCTGCCTCAATAAAATTGACTTATTTTAAAGCGTAATAAAGAGCATCAACACAGAGAATCAATTTTAGAAAATTTCAAAATTCAAAATTTTTGCCCTTGCCCAATTTTGCTAATTTACGTACTCAATCAGGGTTTTACAGGCATTTATATGTTTGATGTTTCCACCATATTCGCTTTTATCACCAAAAAATACTGATAACTAATCACTTTTTTCATATTGCACAGAAATTGACAAATTAAAAAATTTTCGACGCCATTTTGAAAATGGCTGCTTTTCTCAAAACGCACTGGTTTTTCGAGGTGGATGAGTTCAAATTCGGATTCAGCGCCTCAAAAACCATAAGGAACAGTCAAGAAAAAAAAATATTAAAGTTTTTTCCTGAAACACTTTTTTAGCACCAAATAACTAACTCCATAGGGCAAGATACAGCTTTTGACAACAATGGTTTTTTCTTGATATCTTGAAAATTTGTTGAGCTAGAAGGCAGTGCAATACCTTAAAATTTTTGACTCCATGAGCTCTATCTTAAAGTCTAACAATAGAACTAAAATTTTCAAATACAACCCTTTTTTTCTTGAAAACCCCTAATTTTGGCGGGAAAAGGGGGTTAACCTTTTTGGTTTTTCCTGGCTATATATATAGATATATATATATATATATATCTACATATATATATCTACATATATATATCTACATATATATATCTACATATATAGATATATATATATATCTACATATATAACATTTTGTGCCACTATGATTTTTGTACTCTGGGGGCTCCAAAACAAATTTCCATCATGGTCCCGGATGAAAGTCGCACATCACGACCTGCTGTAATAGCTGAATTTGAAGAAATTCGCTAAAATGAATAAAATGACAATCGAAACTATAGTACCTACATTTCTTGAGTTGTTAATTAATGTGGTTGAGACAACATGTTATTATTTTTATTATTTTTTTTTTGTGTATATATTTTTTATTATGCATGTGTTGGCAGACATGTGTGTATTATTTAAGTTCACTGTCATACCGGTACTGTATTAGAAATATTATATTATTTATTTCATTTGTTGATACAGTCAAAATACAACTTATTGTAAAGAAACAACAGGCTTTTAGCCCAAAAATGTCTCTATTACTAAATTTTCACAGGCCTCCAAATATAATTATGTAAGCATAGGTTATGTTTACGTTTTGATTTTTTTTTTGAGGGTGAAGCCCACATGGGTCTGAGACCTGTGCGTGGGTAATGAGTTGGATGATGGTGATTGATGAGTTGAACCCACAGTTTTAGGTGGGTTCCGAACCACCGGGAAGTGAAATATAACTTGAATTTTCTGGAAAAGACAATTACCAAGTTCAATTTAAATGATGAAGAAAATTGATTCTGAAAGTACATTTTTAAATAAATATAATGCGAAATTTAATGAAATTTAGACGAAGTTGTCACAACCACATTTATTAAAAATAGTGAGATAGTTTCGGATGTTACTCCATTATCAATCTCAGACAATCTGATTATTCATTTTGGATATCTTCCACAATATCACCTTCACCACTACCGTACAAAGAAAGTTTTCCGTAAGAAATTTGTTGAAAGATGAAATTAGAAGATTCCAAGAACATCCTACAGCTAGAAGAGGTAGGTAGCCTACTGTAGTATTCATATAACTTGGCAGCGTGTAGCAGATGGGAGGACTTGCTACATCTGAACCCAACTGCTGCCAAGTTATAATTATGAAAACTACAGTACAGTACTTAATGTAATATAAGAGGAGAAGGCAACATCGGAGAGAATGAAAGAGTACTGGAAGAAGCGGAAAGAAGCATCCATGAAGAAGTAATTAATTAATTCAACGTACCCCAAAGTGGGTGATTTCTTCGAAAAAAAATCAAAATAATTGATTTTGAAAATATCAAGATTATTTTTTCTAGTGGTGTCAAATGTAAATTACTACTGTATTTTAAGGCTGTGCGCAGGGTTTTTGGCCATAATTTTTTTCGAAGTTTCTTGTATTGAATATTATTAGGGCTTTCCAATGTTACTTATTGCTGTATAAGAAGAATGTTTTTATTAAATATTTTGTGAAATATGGGGGTTCAAAGTTGAAATTTTTCGGTTTTGGGGGCAAATGATCTCACCCATGAGTGATCTTGAACTTTTGATAAATTTTTCATAACTAAAAGACACCTTGAGGAATAGAATGACATATTGTTTATTTCAATCTAACTCACAGTTTTTTCAAGATAATTATTTAAAAAATTGAAATTTTTTACAGATTTTTAAAAACGTATTTTTAAATACTAATTGGTTGATTGGAGTAGAAAATATTTTGTTTAATCCTCAAGGTGTCTTTCAATTACAAAAAAATTATCAAATGTTCAAAATCACTAATACGTGAGATCGATTGCCCCCCAAAAGCGTGAAATTTCAACTTTGTACCCCCATATTTCACAAAATAATTTAATTAAAAAAGATTTTCTCACAGCAATAGATAACATTTCAAAGCCCTAATAATATTCAATACAAGGAAATTCGAAAAAAAAATATGACCAAAAACCCTGCGCACAGCCTTAAAGGTCCATTGTCAAGTGGGAAAGAATTTATTTTGCTTTAGATGAATATCATAAAAGAAACAAAGTGCATTATTTTTTGTAGATTACGTCTTTGAGACTCCAGTTAAGGAGAGTAAGACAAGTCAGTTCAACAATTATACAATCTTATACACTAGTTTTACCATAATTACTAGATCAATTAGTTTAGGTGACGCTTAATTTTGATGTGAAAGGAATTCTTGTACACTATAAAAAGCTATAACAACTGAATATTTTCTCAATTCTTCTTTGAATATTTCTATATTTTCAAGACTCTTTAAAAACTGCGGTAGCTTTTTGTAGAGTTTCCTACCAATATAACTAGGTTTTTGTTTGAATAAGCTACTATTGTGACTCACCAAGTGATAATCTCCTCGGCTTCTTGTATTATAATTGTGTACATCAAGATTTTGGTTAATATTATTCGTTTTTACATATAAAGTAGCTTCATACACATATAAGCAGGGTACAGTTAGGAGACAAAGTCTCTTGAACAACAGCCAACATGAATCTAATCTATTTTCTCTTTCTTTACACCTAGGCTTTCTTTTGGATCTTAAGGTTTATGGTTCAGATACTTACCTAATAATATTCTCACAATTCCGGTTTAGCGCTTGTCCAGCTTCCCAGAATGCCTTGAATTGTTTTACGACTGCAAATCGTAAAACTGTGGAAAATCAGAGCAGCTGAAACGGCTGATTGCTAAAGTACCCCGGCAATAACTCTGCTTGATGATTCTGCTATTCAGGGAAGCTATTGTTCTTCCATTGTCAAGATATCGCTCCTTAATATTATTTTGAAATAGTCGAACAAAACTTTTAAAAATTGTGCTAGTAGTTCAGTAGAACTGATAATTTCAGTTTCCTTTTCAAATGAAAAGTTATTTAAAGAAATGCTCTCTCCTATTGATCTACTTTGAACTTCAACATTGCTATAAATCTGAGAGAAGATTCGAAAAGAGTTCAGTTGTCGTAGGTCACCTGATCAGAGCCTTGAGAAAATCTTTCGATTTTTTAAACCACATTATTTTTCTCAATTTTTTATTAAATCGGAGAGAAAATTTGAAAAGTGTTTAGTTTTCGTAGGTCACCTTAAGAAACTCATTCAATTAAATATTTACATATTTAATTTTTTTTAAATATTTAAATTAGTCATGAATAAGTTGTTTAGTTTCGTTTCTATTTTAGTTACATTTGTTAACACTGATTGCAGTCAAGATATAACATCGATCAACCAAAATGATTTGAATTTTTCGAATCACAGTGATGACTTGAATAATCTGGTAAGTGAATCTTATAAAATTATCGACTATTTTACTATCAACTATCAATTATTTGAAGATTGTTTGTTGTTTCAAGTATTAATGCAAGTTTTTTATGCGATTTATTAGGATACGGTGCAGGAGAGAGGTGCAGATTTTTAATAATTCTTGTATGTCCACTAGTATATATAATTTATTGAATTTCAAACCTGCAATGCATAAAATTTGAATAGCTTAGGCTTAAGGTTACGCACTTGACCTTAATTTTTTGTAGGTAATGGGCTATTTTATTTCAATTTTCCGAATAGTGACTATTGGTCTACTGAAATTGTATCTATTACCTAGAGAAATAATTATTTTTATTTACCAATTTTTGTGATGCTTAAAGTTGAAATACCAATATAAAATATTTAGAAAATAATGTATTATATGGAAAAAAAATTTGTGTTGATAAAATATATTTTGTGTTATCCATAGGGCGGTGTTGAAGAGAGTAGTAGATTTTTAATAATTCTTGATGTATGCTCACTAGTAATTTATTTCATTTTAAACTCGTAATAAATAAAATGTCAATAGTTCAGGCCTAAATTTGCACCCTAAACTTACTTTTTGGTGGTTTTTTCAATTTTTTGAGTAATTATTAAGCTATTGAAATTTTATCATTAATTTAACATAACACATCATTTTTCTAGGTTATAGATAAATGATAGGTGATATGCTAAAATTTCAATAGGTTAATAAGGATTTGAGTTAAATAAACTATTAACCTTCAAAGTTGAAAATATTAAATAAAATGTTAAACCTTATGATCAAGTTAGTTTGAAATGACTGACAATTGAATAAACTGACAAATATACATAAACAGAAATAGCAATTAAAGGAATTCGAAATTAATAAATTCTGCTTATGATCAAATTTAATAGGATTAAACCCTTAAATTTACAATAGTCATTAACTTGGAAAAAAATACCTAGAAGTATTAATTATTCATCTTTTACCTAGAAAAATTATTATGTTAATTATCCAATTTGTGTGGCACAAACGCTCAAAATTGAAATTAATATAAAAATATAGAGAAAATAATGAAATAATAGAATATAATAGCAAGTATCGAGCTAAAAAAGCAAAACAATATTATTTGTGAAAGCTTTGGTCTGTCTACGCTAGGCCTAAGCGTTCAATCTTTAAAAAAAATCATTAAAGAAAAATATTCAATACATTAGATAACACCTCAAGACATTTATAATTATTAATTTCACATAAAACTTAAAATACGTAGTTTAGTGTATCTAAGTAATATGTTTTCATAACTTGAATCTTTCTTTAAAAAAACACTTTTAAGTAGAAATTAACTCACGTTATGGCGTGACGGCCGTTTTGCTCTGTTGGGTCGTCTGGTAATGCTCTTGACAACAGAGTAAAACGGCCGTCACGCCATAACGTGAGTTAATTTCCACTTAGAAGTGTTTTTAAAGTTTCTATTACATATTAGTGGAAACAAGATGGATCTGCAACATCACATTGAATCTTTCTTTTGATATTCTTGAATGCTTGTAGAAATAAACATAAATAACTTACTGCTGTTTCAAATTATTGTAAGCCAGCTATATATGGTGCATCTTGAGAATGGCATTGGGGAGGGAGAAACAAACGGTGCTGCCAACCTACTACTATTATATTTAGAATTCACTGCATCTACAGTAGGCTACAGTATTCCATAACATAAATTACCATAATAACCATACGCATGCGCACTAGAGTCCTCCTCCTTCATGTCAACCGATGCCATACTTGAGGTGGGCCAACTTTAATATGAATCAAGGTTGATAAAAAACATTTTTATTTTCTATAATGTATTTTCATATTATTACATCAGGGTATAACTATACATCAAAGTTGATAGAAAGCATTTTCATTTTATACATGTTCATAATATGTTATGCCGTAATGAGCTTTTGATAACCTTAACTGTACAAAATATAGAAAGACATCACTTTCTGTTTGGGTAGCCTACTACATCAAGGTTGGTATAGGAAGAATTTTCATTTCATATATTTTCTTAATATTATTATATAATGAGCTTTTGATAGCCTTGACTACACAAAATATGGAAAGACATCGTCTTCAGTTTGGGGTATGTTATTGTCATCAGTGAGCAACCAATTAGTGGTTACTGGTGAGAAGTTGAAAACATCTGGCTGAGACACATGAGGAATGTCCGCGAAAGGACTTGCACTCCATTTGAAAACAGGCAACAGATTGTCTGTGCCAGTTGTGGGTCCAGCAACGGCCTTGAATTTCAGCTCTTTAAACATGGCGTAATTAGTGATTTTCGCATCAATAGCGCCGAAAGGTTTTTGAATTTGCGCGCCAGAACCGTTGGCCGGATTCAAATCGGCTCTAGCAGCTATCGCTCCAATCGCACTATACGGCGGGGTACAGTTACAATGAGCAAACGGATCCCTTGTATAGTCGTTAGATCTCATCAGTTTCATAAAACTTTCCATATCTTTAACTTTAACCTGATCTCGAGCGAAAATTTTAGGGCGTGGTGCAGCAGTATATGAAAACCAACTACCGTTTGTTTTTAACATCTCATCGTAGCCACTCATTTTGTACACGTCTGGGTAATAGGGAATGTTGTAACTGCTCCAATACCCTCCGTTCAAGTAAAGAAATTGGTTCGTCACGTCTCGGAAAGCATAATAATGTGGTAATTGTTCGCCTAGCCACAATGCACTAGCGGAAACACCATAACCTGGTCTGAATTTGTTGTAGTTGAAAACCATCCACTGATTATTACAACTTCCACTGTTGAATGCCTTGAATATCTCGTGCCAAGATTCTCCGCTAACAGCAAGTCTGTTTGCTACCGTTGATCGAACAGCTTGCCATAGTATACCCTTCGGGAAAAGACCGTTGAAAAGTGAATCGTTAAATACGTCATCAGTTGTTTCCATCACAGCCAATCCTGATGCAATTAGGTAAAAATCGTCAAGCGAAATAATAGCTCCTGGGTAAGAAGATAATGAATACTCATACCCAGGTATTATTGTGGGGTCGGACGCACTTTTCTGGTAACGCAGTGTGTATTTCTTCAAAATTCTCAACATGTCTGAATAGTCGGTCCATGTGTTGTGGCCAAAGTAAACGTCGCTGTTATCAGGCATAACTTTCAACATTGCCGAACCATGATCTTTATCTGTGGCAGAAAAAATAGGCCTATGTATTAAGTTTTTTAATATTGATAATAAACTAGTAGTTCTGTGAACAGTAGAACTCGCGCCCAAGAATAAGGGTGCTTACACACAGAGACAGAGAAACATACTAAAGTAAACGCACATAGAATTGGCGGGTGATGGTGGCGCCATCTGTTGGTGGAGTTGGTAATATCAAGCTTTAAATTAATTGCATATGCATAATATATTCTAAATAATATTGGAGATGTGTCAATCATATGACTAAATCAGGTTTGTTTTACGTGTTAGAGAAAAACAAACAAATACTCTTTCCTGGATTTCTTGTTCCATGACGAACTGCGTTGTTAATATTAACTTTTCATGTGAAATTTAACGACTTGCAGTCAAATATTTGACTGCAAGTCGTTAAATTTCACATGAAAAGTTGAATATACTCTTTAATCTGTGATGTTTTCCATGACGAAATACTTAATGAACAATCTATTATAAAAACTGACACTGTATTTCACTTTTAAATAATGTTTTACTCACATTTATTGGAGATGCTTGAGGAATGCATTTCACTTCTGAAAAGAAGCTTCGTCAGGCTGACGAAGCTTCTTTTCAGAAGTGAAATGCATTCCTCAAGCATCTCCAATATATGTGAGTAAAACATTATTTAAAAGTGAAATACAGTGTCAGTTTTTATAATAGAAATACTCTTTACTTGTCCAATTACAAATATTCAGCAAAGGCTTAAATTGGTGCTACTCGTCTTTATTTCTTATTTTTGATAAATATTCTATTTTTTAATTTTTATATATTTAATTATAATTTACTTTATGATGACATTTCAAAAGGAAACAAACACAAAGCATAATAGTTCGAACGTACTTTTTTACTGCTTGAAACTTACCAATACCACCAACAGATGGTGCCATCATCAACCGCCAGTTCTATTTGCGTTTAGTGATAATGTGTACTCAATTTTTATTATTACTATTAAATTCATGGCGTTAAGCTGCATCTTTGGGCCGTGCCCAAACAACATGCCATATGTCAATACAGAAAATGTCATTAGTTACAGAAAATAGATTAATATTCATGAAGTTTATAACATTTATATGTTGCACCCCAGGGCAAGCGCAATTTGTCCAGATTAATACAAATGCTGATTAACAACTCGCTCACACATTTCACGAGCGGTCAACCATATGTCAATGACGATCACCATCGTAAAATTAAGCACAATCATCACACCTTGATTCAATTTGCGTGTTCTATTTTATGACTGATTCCCACGAAAAGTCACTCTGTATCACAAAGGCTGTGTTTCTGTGATGTTTTCCATGAAAAATACTTCATGAACAATATCAAAACTGTATTTTTTTTTAAATTAAGATGATTATTCACTTATACTGGAAGGATGTATTTCCCTTCATTTACGGCATTCATTACAAAAACACAATGAAGTAAAGATACAACAGACAGAGCCCACTACTTCTCGGCTGATGAAGCTTCTCTTTAGAAGTGAAATGCATCCCTCCAGTATAAGCGAGTAAAAATCATAGTTTAAATAGAAATACTTTCGGGAAGTGATAGCCACGAGCCGTAGCTGGTATCTGTTCAATAAGAGAGATAAGCTGCGTTCTCGTAGGTCCCGTTCGTAACGGTGACCGATTAGATTGGCCAGCAAAAAATACACTGTTCTCTGCTGTAAAATCACTTCCCGGTGGTTCGGAACCCACCTAAAACTGTAGGTCCAACTCATCAATCACTATCATCCAACTCATTACCCACGCACAGGTCTAAGACCTATGTGGGCTTCATCCTGAAAAAAAAAAAAAAAAACAGTGTAAGTTTTGATATTAGATTGCGATGTTTCTATTTTCCAGAAATCTGATTGTTCAAATGAGATTTCACATATCTGATGAATGAATTTATAGAATAATATTAACAAAATAAATATTAATTAGGGAAGTGATAGCCGTGAGCCGTAGCAGATCTGTTCAATCAGATAAAGATAAGCTGCGTTCTCCTGCACACTCTTTGTAAGGGTGACCGATTAGATTGGCCAGCAAAAAAGACACTGTTTTCTGCTGTAAAATCACTTTCCGGTGGTTCGGAACCCTCCTAAAACTTTAGATCCAGCTCATCAATCACCATCATCCAACTTATTACTCAAGCACAGGTCTCAGACCTATGTGGGCTTCATCCTTGGAAAAAATGGTATAATAACGTTTACTAACACTCCTTACTCAAAAGGGAATGTTTTTGAGAAGGTTCAAGAGCACTTTCTACTCAATTGTTTTGCTCAATTTTTATTGATAAACGAAACTGCAAAAATCAATATATGAAAAGTCAAAATTTTTTGACACTCTCTAGTAATTACCCTTACACCTAATGGGTTACTATGCATTTTGAAAAATGTTCAAGAGCACTATTGACTATAATCTCTTGCTCAATATTTCATTGATGATAGAAACAGAAAATCAATTTTTGAAAAGTTCAAAATTTTCTACGCCCCCTGGGAATCATCCCTTATAACAACGAATAAAGGGTTATTATGCAGTTTCAGTAGCTCTTATAACCCAGTCAAACTAGACAAAAATATGACCATCGAGGAGAAACAATAATTGATAGTGGAATGGGGTTTTCGCCAATCGCTTCCTCTAACCTTGGGTAATAACATACCAAAAGTCCCCAATGGTAGGGGGGGGGGGTGAGCTGGCCCCTCCTCCAGAAAATTCGTCATAAATTGAATTGAAAATCACATATTTCTACGCATTTCTACTAATTTTCACATTTGTGTTTAAAATTTCCTGGGAGGGGGGCTCAAGCCCCCTGAGCCTTTCCACCCCTTATATTCGCCCATGGGTCTAACTAAAAATAATTTTCTTTCATGTATAATAAAAAGTAACATCACAATAATTTTTGTAATTATCTCATTCAATCTGTACTTTATGTGACTATTTTTTTCGTCATGAGTAGACTTAAATTTTTGGATAATTTTTACTAAGTATAAATTCTATTAGAGATTTATTGGAAAGAAAGAATAATGTTTATCAATATATATTTTTTTTAAATAGATGAAATTATAAAAATTCTTCATTGATTGATATTAAGATAGTGGTCAAGAAGACTTCATAGTGTTAAGTCCACCTAATAAAGATTTTTCATTTCATATTCATTTAAAAAATATGAATAATAGATTCAAAGTGAAGCTAAAGGATCTGTTGGCTACACAGTAAAACTCACTTTAAATTACTGGCATTTTAGTAAAAAAAATTGATTTTTTAGGTTGCTAGTTCAGATTACTGACGTGTATTATTTATATTCAATCATTTAAAAAAAATGTTCTACACATAGATAACGAACTCCAAGCATAATATGTCTTAATAAGATAGTATAGCATAACTGTGTATATCACATGTTGTTTTATATATAAATATTATATATATATATATCAGTCATTGATAGCAGCCATTTAATTTTTTTTTACCAGAAAATATATATCTATATAACAGCATGTGATATACACAACTTATGCTATATACTAATAATAATAATAATAAGTGTATGGCTTTTAATGGTGGGGAGACACTTACGGGTAGTTCCACCTCGCCGTTTGTGCCATGTTACGGGGAACATGGTGGACCTACTATTTTAGGTGGGTTCCGAACCACCGGGTAAGTGATAATAAAGCTTGTAACATGAAGTCATTGAAGCTCGGTCACCCATCCAAGCGCAGTCTTGAGCGGTCGTGACTGAACATCATGATCACTTGAACACCACGCTCACCGCATGACCAATCACCACCTGCTATATACTATTATTTATTAACACAATCATATTAAGCTTGGAGTTCGTCAGTGGCGTAACTAGAGTCGACTTATGGGGGGGGGTTTACCCCCCCCCCCGGTCAACCACTCTTACTCTCATCAAAAAATCATCTCAGAATATAGATATAATATATATTATACAATAATCATGTAGGGTAAAGGAACCAGAAGCTGACGACCCCCCCCCCCCCCCCCCGCCCAGCTGACATATCTTCATATTTTTTCTTATTAAGGCCATAGTGGGTAGTTTTGAAATTCAAACCATTGAGAATTAAACTGGTATTTTGTGCATAAACTGGTACCATTGAATCATGTGCTAGGCATCATTTTTGACGGGGAAAAATACTTTGAGTATAAGCTGTCAGACAAGAATCCTTTATTTATAGGTGGAATTCTTTAGGAAATATCGAAGTAAGAGTGTTTGAAAATCTCAAAGTACTGTCAAAATAATCATTATTTAAAATTAACTAATGCTTAGAATGCTAGAGCTTGAATATATGTTGATTATACCCTGAGTTAACCTATTAGGGGATGATTTTCATATTTTATGTTAATTGGGGGGATGTCAACGTATTAAGTATATTTTCAACACATACACAAGTAGCTGACATGGTATGTCAGCCACTAGGGACCATGTCTGAATTTTTTTTTAAATTATTGTTGATATCTTAGGTTTTATATGTATGATTACCATTTGATATATATAAAATCAAATTAGCTCATTCCTTACCTGATACGTATATCAGCTACTGGAGATGATAAAAATAGGGGTGTCAGCTATTGGTATAGATGTCAAGTGATTTTAAAATCAAATCAAAATTAAATTTGTATCGAAATTTATTCCAGTTGCAATTAGTCATGAAAATGACTTGAATGAATTTTTTTCAAATTCAAATACTTTATTCACTTGAATAAAAATATTAAAAACATATAATACCGTACAATTAAATTTTTAAGTGTATTCCTCATTAGGCTATAGCCTGTGTGGAGGAATGGTTTGTCTCTCAACATCAGAAATTATACAGTAAATAAGAAAAGACAATAACAATATATTATAAAATAGAACAAAAATACTGCTGCTATGAACTAATGACAGTTATATATACTATGCAAAAATATAATAATTATGAAGAAAAAAGGGATAAAAAAGATATATTCTGAAAATGTTTGTATTAATCCAGACAATAGTTCCAAAGTTAATAGATAATATTCATGAATTTATTTAGTAAGGAGGTGTCAGCTACAGGTTCCTTTACATTAGCTTCAAATTAAATAAATAACCTTTCTAATTTTTACTTTTTCCAATTGTTTTTTAACATTTTTTTTTAATTTCTTCCAAGCAATGGGGGGGGTTACGACCCCCAAAACCCCCCCCTCGTTACGCCTATGGAGTTCGTTATCTATGAATAGAAAACAAGTGATAAATGATTGCACTATTTTGCAACTGTGCAGGATCTATGTTATTAGTATATCTATGGTTCTACATTAGTAAAATTCAATGATCAGCAGTATAGAATATCAAGTACAGTGTGTTTAAAAAATGACACAACCCATGGGGTATAATAATTTAATATGACATGCCCAAGTTGCATATGATTAAAACTCAATACCGGTATTGTACTAACGTTAGGGAGTTGAATGTTTCATTGGAAGCCCTGTAGCTAGATTTGTACTAATTTCAGTACAACTTTATAGCAACTTTCGTTCAAATTTTCTTTGTGACTCCACTTTAAATAATCTTTTGAATGGTTTTTTAGTTATTTCAAGTCAATCAATTTCATTGTATAAGAAAGAAATCAACTTCGTAATGAGTGGCGGATCTACGGGGGGGAGAGGGGAAATCCCCCCCCCCCCAAACGCAAAAGAAGAAGAGGAAGGGAAAGGGAGAGAAGAAGAGGAAGGGAAAGAGAGAGAGAAGAAAAAGAAGAAGAAGAAAGAAAAAAGAAGAAAAGAGGAACAAATGGAAATGATAGAAAACAGTGAAAAAGTGGAAAAGAAGTAAAAGGATAGAAATTGGTAGGAGAGAGATGAAATTAAAAAAGACAAAAAAGGGGAAATAAGGATAAATAAAAAGTAGAAGAAAATGAGAGTTTTCAAAGTTGCTGACAAGGGAGAAAATTGAGACAGCAATACCTGACCAACAATTAATTTTCTATTGAAAATATTGTGTACCGGTACTGCAGTACTTGGTCTGAAAATGATGCCAGTTCTGAAAGGTTTTCTGGATTACTATTTTCTGTTTTTCTGGCTGAGAACTACTATGGCAGAAAAAGCTGACTTGTTTTACTAGCACTGCTTTACATTCACTCAGATAATCACCCTAGAGCCTAGACCCCGAATCTTCAAAATATTGTTGGAATATTTTATTTTGGCTGAATGAATAGTTTTTCAATTGCAAATAATGTATGTAATTTTTCTTGTTAATTTCATTTTTCATTAACAGTTTGTGGCGTAACTATGGGAAGGAATCAGGGGGACATCCCCCCCTAGACAAAGAAAATTTGGAATTTTAGCACCGGGCCACCCCCCACCACCCTCCACTGGTGATACCCATACCCACTCAAGCACTCAGATATTCCCCCCCCCCCCAAAAAAAAAATCTGCTGGATCCACCCCTGTTCGTAATACAAAAAGAGCCCTAAAAGAAAACTTTACTACTTGGAATAATCGTTTAAATGTATGTTAATTGAGTTTCAATTCAATCAATTATATTGTATAAAAATTTTGTTATCAACTTCGTTTAATACAAAGAGAAAACATCAGACAGGATAAGGTCCAAGGATCTCCAGAATAGAATCATCTTGAAAAAATAATAAAAACTTAAAAAACACTTTTAAGTGGAAATTGTGACTCACGTTATGGCGGGACGGCCATTTCTAATGTTAAGTGTACTGTGGGTCGTCTGACGATGCTCTTAATATCAGAGTGAAACGGCCGTCAAGCCATAACGTGAGTCACAATTTCCACTTAAGTGTTTTTCAAGTGGAAACAAGATGGATATTCAACATCACATTGAAAAAATAGATCTGACACTATTCAATGAGAAGACAGCTGTGACTAAACTAATACTTGACTAATACATTCCGATTGTGTTAACAGTTGACATTGAATTAAATTATTTTGGGAATATCCAATTCTGTGAACTGCAGTATTCATGTTTTAAACATGGCAAAAAGATCAGTTCTGCACAGCAAGTTAACACATATGAAAAAGTTGAATTTAAACTGTGATGTTTTCCATTTTCCAAGATGAAATACTTGATGATAACAACCTTGTATCAAAACTGCCTCTGTATTTCTATTTAATTATAAATGAGGCTGATGAAGCATCTATTTAGAAGTGAAATGCATCCCTTCATGTAAGTAAAAATCATAATTAAAATTGAAATACAAAATCAGTTTGATATTAGATTGAATTAAATGTTGCTCAAATATCGAAAATTCAAATGAATGACTTCACTATTTCATCTTGGTTGCATCATTTTTTGAAACACCCATTGGTATAGAATAAAGTATCAATTGCATAGAACAGAGAGTCTTTCTTACCTAAGACAGAAGATGCAGATGCTGAAGTTTGACGCGGCTTTCGGTTCTGGAATCTCATGTATGGTGTCGATTCAGCTTCAGCCATTTTATGTATATCACCAAGTTCCTGATTGATGTTTAACCACAAAATATCATTGAATCCGAAATGATCGAATTCCGTTTTGGCATTGTAGCCATGCATCATCCCGCTGATCTGCAGATAGAAAAGTTTCACTTGAAACCAATAAGGATCGTTGCCAAATTTTCTCAACTGCTGGGAAATCCATTTCGAATTTCTCTTCACATAGTTGTCCATGCTATAGAAGATCGTCTTATTTTGATAGTTGTACGTACTTTCAACTATATTCTTCCACCGGCTGTAGATCAGATTTGAGGTTAGGTAGCCTTCAAGAAAACCAACGTGAAAGGCTTGACGTTGACTTTCCGATTTCATATTAGTAGGGCAGACTGCCGATTCTGGCGCAGTTTAACGGCGGTTAACTAACCATGATTAAGTTTTAACGGCGGTTAACTAACCATGATTAAGTTTTAACGGCCGTTAAATTTAACCTAACTTAATTTAACATAGGAAACCCTAATTTAACGGCCCAGTTGAATTTTAACGTCGGTTAAATTTTAACGGTGATTAAATTTTAATGGTGGTTAACTAACGATGGTTAAATTTTAAAGGTGATTAACTAACGAGGGTTAAATAAACAGACTGAAAAATTCATATGAAATTAAATTTATGTAGCTCACCAAGGCGTTCCAATTGCATGTATCAAGCACTCCGATGAATAAAATAAAAAAAAAATAAATAGAAAAAAATAAATAAAAAAAAAATTAATTATCATTAATATTATCATGGAGTAGGGGGAAAATGAGAGTTCAAGGCCAGTTTTCTTTAACCTTAAATTTAAGGTTAACCTAAGTCAACCCACCCAAACCTAACCTAACCTGAAATAGGTAAGTCAAAGTCGAATCAACGCAATCTATCCGATCTCCAAAATTCCCATTTTCACGGGAGCTAAAAATCACGAAAAAATTTGAACATTTTAACCCCTGGAGGGAATTTAAATTTGAAGACGCCATCTTGTTCAGCATTTCAAGACACCCCAAATTCATGTATCAAACACAATTTTCCGATCACGATTAATTGGGGAAAAAATAATAGAATTTTTGGGTGTGGTCGCCTCGCTAAAAGTGGTACCGGTTCCGTCTCAGTTTTTCTTTAACCTGAAATTTAAGGTTAACCTAAGTCAACCCATCCAAACCTAACCTAACCTGAAATAGGTATAGCAATACCTTGCGGTATAGTCAAATTCAAATCAACGCAGTCTATCCGATCTCCAACATTCCCATTTTCACGTGGGTTCCGAACCACGAAAAAATTTGAACTTTTTAACCTATGAAGGGAATTTCAATTTGAAGACGCCATCTTGTTCAGCATTTCATGGCATCCCAAATTCATGTATCAAATACCATTTTCCGATCACGATTAATTGAGGAAAAATAATAATAAAATTTAACCTTAAATTTAAGGTTAACCTAAACCAACTATCCAAACCCAACCTATCCTAAAATAGGTGTATAGTTTAAGTCGAATCAACACAATCTATCAGATCCCCAAATTCCCATTTTCACGGGAGCTAAAAATCACGAAAAAATTTGAACTATACCGCAAGGTATTGCTATTTCAACCCCTGAAGGGAATTTAAATTTGAAGACACCATCTTGTTCAGCATTTCAAGGCACCTCAAATTCATATATCAAATACAAATTTTCGATCACGATTAATTGGGGAAAAATAATAATAAAATTTTTAGTAAAGTTTTTCTTTAACCTTAAATTTAAGGTTAACCTAAATCAACTATCCAAATCTGAAATAGGTATAGCTGTATAGTTGTATAGCCGAATCAACGCAATCTATCCGATCTCGAAAATTCCCATTTTCACAGGAGTTGAAAATCACGAAAAAATTTGAACTATACCGCAAGGTATTGCTATTTTAACCCATGAAGGGAATTTTAATTTGAAGACGCCATCTTGTTCAGCCTTCCAAGGCACCTCAAATTCATATATCAAGTACAATTTTCCGATCACGATTAATTGGGGAAAAATAATAATAAAAGTTTTACCTTAAATTTCAAGGTTAACCTAAACCAACTATCCAAACCTGAAATAGGTATAGCTGTGTAGTTGTATAGTCGAATCAACGCAATCTATCCGATCTCGAAAATTCCCATTTTCACGGGAGCTAAAAATCACGGGAAATTTTAACGGTGGTTATAACAAAAATTTTAATGGTGGTTTTAATGGTGGTTATAGCGGAGATTAGTCACCAACTGATTAGCCATCTTTTTTCTTTATCACTAGCTTTATTATCACTTACCCAGTGGTTCGGAACCCACCTAAAATAAAGTTTATTAGATGGTTCTTGTTCAAATTTCCAAGGCAATTAAATTTCATGTATCAAATACAAATTTCCAATAATAATTAATTGGAAAAAAAAAATGTAATGAAATTATTTAATGGTGGAAAGCTAAACCTAGCATGTTTGTGGTATAGCTGTATAATCAATTTAATCTAACATATCCCGAAAATTCCAATTTCAATGAGAGTTATACTGCAAGGTAATTAGAAAAAAAAACACTCCTTCCCCCCTCTATCATAATTCAAGCTGCAAATCAAATTTAATCTATTGTGACCTAGGTAAGTTCAAACTATAATTGAGCCTATACTATATCACAACATATTGCTTATAAGGAAAATCAAGAGTTGAAAAATCACAGAACCAAATCTGCTATTTTATTTTCTTGTTCAGTCTTCTCAAGTAGCCGTTCTTAATGAAACACAGGTTGGTGTGATAATAATGCTATTATTGGTAACTGATGAGATGGTAAATCTATTAATTTGAATGATAACCAATGAGATGGGAAATGGGGTATATATCAATACTGGTGGCTGACAAGATAGCTGATATTTCAATCAAATTGGGAAGGTAGAAAATAAAGTATAATGTGAAGACTTATGGATCTTTATACACTCCTCACCTAATATCTGAACAGTGGGGATCTATTATGTCTGGCTGGGTGGAATGACAATGTTAAGGTATATAGCTAATCTTTTAATTGAATTGATTATTAGAACTATTGGAGAGTATCAATATAATATGAAGGCTTGTGAATCCACCTTTTCCACATCCCACTTCATGTGTGAACAGTGAAGACCTCTGATAAACAGTAAGTTGGATAATAATGTTATTATTGCTAACTGATGAGATGGTAAATCTATTAATTTGAATGATAACCAATGAGAAGGGAAATGGGGTATCATATTATTGGTGGCTGATAAGATAGTTGATATTTCAATCAAATTGGCAAGATAGGAAATAGAGTATAATGTGAAAGCTTATGAATAAAGCTCCTAATCTACACCTCACCTAATGTCTGTGAGAATGTTAGGGTATGTATCAATATTATATTATTTGTGGTTGATAAGATGGCTAATATTTCAATTTCAATGATGATTTTACAAGATGAGAAATATATCAATATCATATAGACAAAAAGGCTAATTGAATTGCTGTCTGATGAGATGATTGATGCATTAATTACATTTGTGTTTGAGGAGATATACTAAAATTCAGGTATAGGTTTAATTAAGATGAAAATCTGCACAAATCTTATTCAGTTCACAAAATCGGTTCAAATTCAAGCCAGCACTATATAAAGGCTTGCAAACCACATTTTTTATCCAGTATTCACTGGCAATTTGAACAGTAGACACCTCTCTTAATCAGATACAAGTGCATGGAAAAATAATGCTATTAAATCATTGGTAACTGATAAGATGGGTAATATAAGTTGGTGATTGAGGTTGATCTATTAATTTAATGAGATGAGAATGATCTGCACAGCTGGATATAGTTTATGGAGGCACATTTTATGTTTCATGATTCAAATGTATCTTTGTATTATGTATTATATACAATTTTCTGAATGAATTTGATTTGATTGGATATATATCAATATTTGTAGCTGACAGGATAGGTAATATTTCAATTAAATTGGTAATTAGCAAGATATGAAATAGAGTATATATCAATATAAATACTGTATAATGTAAAGGCTTTTGTAAATCAATCTCTTCATCCACTTCTCACTTCATGTCTGTGTGGATCTATCATGTCTGGGTGGGAGGTGTTAGGGTATATAACAATATTATTATTGATGAGTGACAAGATTGTAAATCTATTAATTTCAATGATAACCATGAGAAGAAGAGTTTATTTCAATGTAATATTATTGGTGACTAACAAGAAGGTTAATTGATGTCTGATGAGAGAGTAAATCTATAACAAGAATGGTGAGTAATACGGTGACTAATCCATTCAATGAAGTGATGAGATGGCTAATCTCAGATAGATATTTATTTAGAAGTTCAACTTTCCAAAATACTTCTGTCAATTCTACTTGCTTCCCAATTTATTAATTGAATTGATAACTGATGAGATGACATTGGTTACCAAGAAGATATGGTAAATTATACTGGATGTGAGGGTGTACATGTATTATTGGTGACTGATAAGATGGTTAATTACACTGCTAACAGGGGGATATAGCAAATAGTGATATACCAAATGTTAAGGTGAATAATATATTTTATTATTGATCACCAATAAGATGGCTAAACCATTCATTGAATTGATAACTGATGAGATGATTAACTACACTGGTGGCTGAGGAGATGGTGGGATATTTATTTGAACTTGGGTCAGTTCTACTTACCAAGGTAGTTCAAATTCATACATCATACACTAATTTCTACAGTTCAAATATTCAATACACCTACACTGTGAGGCTCTCCACACTCCACCCATTCTATTAATTTCATTGATAACTGATGAGATAGTAAATCTATCAATTGGATTGGTGAGTGAGGATATAGTAAATAGGGATATATAATGTTGGAGTATATAATATTATTGGTGAGTGACAATATAACTAATCTATCAATTATATTGGTGTGTATGCAGATGAGGAAGAGGTTATAATATATACATTGATATTATATTTTATTGGTGACTGATCTATGATTGAAATGGTGGCTGATGAGATGACTAATCTATTTATTATTTCACTGTTTCATGAGAAGGGTGGTACTGTATTGATGGAATTGGTTGATCAAATTTGTAACTAATAAGATGGATTGATTTAAATGCTGATGAATATATAGTAAATGGGTATATTATATTAATGGTGAGTGAAAAGACAGCTAATATTTTAATTGAATTGGAAACTAATAAGATAAGCAAACTATAATTGAGATGGGGACTGAAACACATAAAAAGATGTTTATTTTATTGGTTTCTGATTCAGTTAAAATGGTGGCTAACTAGTTTATCATTGATCTCCAAAAAGATGGAAAATAGTGGATGATCTCACATGCTACCTAATGAAATTCTGAATGAATTTATTAAATTGGCTGCACAAGAGGTGGTGGATGTACCAATTGAGTTGGTAACTCATTATATGGTTAATTTACTAATTAGGCTACATCAGCAGCTGAAAATGACAAACCTTTTGAATTTAAAGATGGTGGGGTACTTATTTCAGTCCAACTTTTCAAAACATGCATCCCTGTAATTTCTACATGCTTCTCAATTTATTAATCACATTGATGACTAATGTGTAGAAGGTTAATCTATTAATTCAACTGACAATGTGGTTTGTTGAGGAGATGGGAAATATAGGGTATATATACTACAAGTTGACAATGTAGAATTGGTTGCTGGGAAAATTCTTAAGTACATTAATGACTGAGGAGATGGCAAATAGGTTTATAGCAAATGTTACAGTGTCCATATTGTATTACTGATGACTATTGTATTAATTACATTGAAGACTGAGGGAATGATAAATATATACTAAATTTTAGGATATATATATATAATATTATTAGCAAGACCGCAGGATGTTTACAGTTTAAATTCCCCAATACACCTATAATGCATGCCTCTATCATTTCCACATGTTTTCTATTTATTTATGGAATTAGTTGTTGATGATATATTAGTTACATTGATTACTGATGATATGGTTGAATATGTATAAATGCTGAATGCTAGGGTATATCATTTGTGACTAATATTTTCATTAAATTGGCAACTGATGACTAATCTATTAATTACTTTTTAGCTCAGAAGCCTTCAACTGAAGCTCAAATGAAGCCTCCAACATTAATTATATTTGATTTTTTTTTGTATAATTTACATTAAAACGAATGGAGGTGTGAATCTCTTGAACAGAAACTTTTCATCTACTGAACTCCACCTGAACTACCCTGGGTCTGGGGGGTACCCCCAGACCCCACCCATCCAACCTGTAATCAAGTATATCAGTAACACTATATTGGGTATGAAGTTGAAATACACAGAGGAATGCAACTCAAGCAGTCTTGTCCATTGAATACCTATCAGGGTCCCCTTTCCACCTTTCCTCAAGTATATATCAATGCTTATCTTATATTAGATGTGAAGTTGAAATTGTTGGTTGAAGACTGTTTGAAAAAACCAATGATTTAGATTAATACATCCACATCTACATTTGCATGGGTTTAGGTACCTACACCTACACACCTACATAGATACCTACACCTACACACCTACATAGGTACCTACACCTACACACTTACATAGGTACCTACACCTACACACCTACATAGGTACCTACACCTACACACCTACATAGGTACCTACACCTACACACCTACACACCTACATAGGTACCTACATTCACACACCTACACAGTACTAGGTACCTACATTTACACACCTACACACCTACGCAGGTACCTACACCTACACAAGTTTAGGTTTCTACACCCACATACATTAAACTAGGTTTAGGTACCTACATCTACATTTGGATGGGCTCAGGCATGAGGCTCATGCCTGAGTCCATCTAAATGTATATGTAGATACCTAAACCCACATAAATTAACTCAGATTCAGCCACCTACACCTACACAAGTTTAGGTTTCTACACCCACATACATTAAACTAGGTTTAGGTATCTACATATACATTTAGATGGACTCAGGCATGAGGCTCATGCCTGAGTCCATCTAAATGTATATGTAGATACCTAAACCCACATAAATTAACTCAGATTCAGCCACCTACACCTACATGAAAAAACAAATTAACTAATGATAAATCTGAAATCAATAAAAGTTGCAATGATAGTAATTGTTTAACTGATTGTATAATACATTCAGAAGTTTTAAGACAAAAACGGTTAGAAAGTTATAGTTTTCATTGAAAGTTGTATTTTAAAATTGAATGTGTTACCTCAAATGTATCCATCTTTGCATGCAAGTATAGATTGGATTTTGAATTGATTATAGGGTGGAAAGGGGACCCTGATAGGTATTCAATGGACAAGACTGCTTGAGTTGCATTCCTCTGTGTATTTCAACTTCATACCCAATATAGTGTTACTGATATACTTGATTACAGGTTGGATGGGTGGGGTCTGGGGGGTACCCCCCAGACCCAGGGTAGTTCAGGTGGAGTTCAGTAGATGAAAAGTTTCTGTTCAAGAGATTCACACCTCCATTCGTTTTAATGTAAATTATACAAAAAAAAATCAAATATAATTAATGTTGGAGGCTTCATTTGAGCTTCAGTTGAAGGCTTCTGAGCTAAAAAGTAATTAATAGATTAGTCATCAGTTGCCAATTTAATGAAAATATTAGTCACAAATGATATACCCTAGCATTCAGCATTTATACATATTCAACCATATCATCAGTAATCAATGTAACTAATATATCATCAACAACTAATTCCATAAATAAATAGAAAACATGTGGAAATGATAGAGGCATGCATTATAGGTGTATTGGGGAATTTAAACTGTAAACATCCTGCGGTCTTGCTAATAATATTATATATATATCCTAAAATTTAGTATATATTTATCATTCCCTCAGTCTTCAATGTAATTAATACAATAGTCATCAGTAATACAATATGGACACTGTAACATTTGCTATAAACCTATTTGCCATCTCCTCAGTCATTAATGTACTTAAGAATTTTCCCAGCAACCAATTCTACATTGTCAACTTGTAGTATATATACCCTATATTTCCCATCTCCTCAACAAACCACATTGTCAGTTGAATTAATAGATTAACCTTCTACACATTAGTCATCAATGTGATTAATAAATTGAGAAGCATGTAGAAATTACAGGGATGCATGTTTTGAAAAGTTGGACTGAAATAAGTACCCCACCATCTTTAAATTCAAAAGGTTTGTCATTTTCAGCTGCTGATGTAGCCTAATTAGTAAATTAACCATATAATGAGTTACCAACTCAATTGGTACATCCACCACCTCTTGTGCAGCCAATTTAATAAATTCATTCAGAATTTCATTAGGTAGCATGTGAGATCATCCACTATTTTCCATCTTTTTGGAGATCAATGATAAACTAGTTAGCCACCATTTTAACTGAATCAGAAACCAATAAAATAAACATCTTTTTATGTGTTTCAGTCCCCATCTCAATTATAGTTTGCTTATCTTATTAGTTTCCAATTCAATTAAAATATTAGCTGTCTTTTCACTCACCATTAATATAATATACCCATTTACTATATATTCATCAGCATTTAAATCAATCCATCTTATTAGTTACAAATTTGATCAACCAATTCCATCAATACAGTACCACCCTTCTCATGAAACAGTGAAATAATAAATAGATTAGTCATCTCATCAGCCACCATTTCAATCATAGATCAGTCACCAATAAAATATAATATCAATGTATATATTATAACCTCTTCCTCATCTGCATACACACCAATATAATTGATAGATTAGTTATATTGTCACTCACCAATAATATTATATACTCCAACATTATATATCCCTATTTACTATATCCTCACTCACCAATCCAATTGATAGATTTACTATCTCATCAGTTATCAATGAAATTAATAGAATGGGTGGAGTGTGGAGAGCCTCACAGTGTAGGTGTATTGAATATTTGAACTGTAGAAATTAGTGTATGATGTATGAATTTGAACTACCTTGGTAAGTAGAACTGACCCAAGTTCAAATAAATATCCCACCATCTCCTCAGCCACCAGTGTAGTTAATCATCTCATCAGTTATCAATTCAATGAATGGTTTAGCCATCTTATTGGTGATCAATAATAAAATATATTATTCACCTTAACATTTGGTATATCACTATTTGCTATATCCCCCTGTTAGCAGTGTAATTAACCATCTTATCAGTCACCAATAATACATGTACACCCTCACATCCAGTATAATTTACCATATCTTCTTGGTAACCAATGTCATCTCATCAGTTATCAATTCAATTAATAAATTGGGAAGCAAGTAGAATTGACAGAAGTATTTTGGAAAGTTGAACTTCTAAATAAATATCTATCTGAGATTAGCCATCTCATCACTTCATTGAATGGATTAGTCACCGTATTACTCACCATTCTTGTTATAGATTTACTCTCTCATCAGACATCAATTAACCTTCTTGTTAGTCACCAATAATATTACATTGAAATAAACTCTTCTTCTCATGGTTATCATTGAAATTAATAGATTTACAATCTTGTCACTCATCAATAATAATATTGTTATATACCCTAACACCTCCCACCCAGACATGATAGATCCACACAGACATGAAGTGAGAAGTGGATGAAGAGATTGATTTACAAAAGCCTTTACATTATACAGTATTTATATTGATATATACTCTATTTCATATCTTGCTAATTACCAATTTAATTGAAATATTACCTATCCTGTCAGCTACAAATATTGATATATATCCAATCAAATCAAATTCATTCAGAAAATTGTATATAATACATAATACAAAGATACATTTGAATCATGAAACATAAAATGTGCCTCCATAAACTATATCCAGCTGTGCAGATCATTCTCATCTCATTAAATTAATAGATCAACCTCAATCACCAACTTATATTACCCATCTTATCAGTTACCAATGATTTAATAGCATTATTTTTCCATGCACTTGTATCTGATTAAGAGAGGTGTCTACTGTTCAAATTGCCAGTGAATACTGGATAAAAAATGTGGTTTGCAAGCCTTTATATAGTGCTGGCTTGAATTTGAACCGATTTTGTGAACTGAATAAGATTTGTGCAGATTTTCATCTTAATTAAACCTATACCTGAATTTTAGTATATCTCCTCAAACACAAATGTAATTAATGCATCAATCATCTCATCAGACAGCAATTCAATTAGCCTTTTTGTCTATATGATATTGATATATTTCTCATCTTGTAAAATCATCATTGAAATTGAAATATTAGCCATCTTATCAACCACAAATAATATAATATTGATACATACCCTAACATTCTCACAGACATTAGGTGAGGTGTAGATTAGGAGCTTTATTCATAAGCTTTCACATTATACTCTATTTCCTATCTTGCCAATTTGATTGAAATATCAACTATCTTATCAGCCACCAATAATATGATACCCCATTTCCCTTCTCATTGGTTATCATTCAAATTAATAGATTTACCATCTCATCAGTTAGCAATAATAACATTATTATCCAACTTACTGTTTATCAGAGGTCTTCACTGTTCACACATGAAGTGGGATGTGGAAAAGGTGGATTCACAAGCCTTCATATTATATTGATACTCTCCAATAGTTCTAATAATCAATTCAATTAAAAGATTAGCTATATACCTTAACATTGTCATTCCACCCAGCCAGACATAATAGATCCCCACTGTTCAGATATTAGGTGAGGAGTGTATAAAGATCCATAAGTCTTCACATTATACTTTATTTTCTACCTTCCCAATTTGATTGAAATATCAGCTATCTTGTCAGCCACCAGTATTGATATATACCCCATTTCCCATCTCATTGGTTATCATTCAAATTAATAGATTTACCATCTCATCAGTTACCAATAATAGCATTATTATCACACCAACCTGTGTTTCATTAAGAACGGCTACTTGAGAAGACTGAACAAGAAAATAAAATAGCAGATTTGGTTCTGTGATTTTTCAACTCTTGATTTTCCTTATAAGCAATATGTTGTGATATAGTATAGGCTCAATTATAGTTTGAACTTACCTAGGTCACAATAGATTAAATTTGATTTGCAGCTTGAATTATGATAGAGGGGGGAAGGAGTGTTTTTTTTTCTAATTACCTTTGCAGTATAACTCTCATTGAAATTGGAATTTTCGGGATATGTTAGATTAAATTGATTATACAGCTATACCACAAACATGCTAGGTTTAGCTTTCCACCATTAAATAATTTCATTACATTTTTTTTTTCCAATTAATTATTATTGGAAATTTGTATTTGATACATGAAATTTAATTGCCTTGGAAATTTGAACAAGAACCATCTAATAAACTTTATTTTAGGTGGGTTCCGAACCACTGGGGTAAGTGATAATAAAGCTAGTGATAAAGAAAAAAGATGGCTAATCAGTTGGTGACTAATCTCCGCTATAACCACCATTAAAACCACCATTAAAATTTTTGTTATAACCACCGTTAAAATTTCCCGTGATTTTTAGCTCCCGTGAAAATGGGAATTTTCGAGATCAGATAGATTGTGTTGATTCGACTATACAACTACACAGCTATACCTATTTCAGGTTTGGATAGTTGGTTTAGGTTAACCTTGAAATTTAAGGTAAAACTTTTATTATTATTTTTCCCAATTAATCGTGATCGGAAAATTGTACTTGATATATGAATTTGAGGTGCCTTGGAAGGGCTGAACAAGATGGCGTCTTCAAATTAAAATTCCCTTCATGGGTTAAAATAGCAATA
>OX418220.1:4747064-4949050 GCA_948455865.1 Conomelus anceps
CAGGAAAAAGATGTTAATCCCATTGGTATACAAAAGATGGCAACATACGTATTCTAGTTCTAATTTACTAGGTTAGGTTAGCTTATGTTAGAGCCGCCATTTTATATACACCGATGGGATTGACATATTTTTCCTATTAACTTTTCATGTGAAATTTAACGACTTGCAGTCAAATATTTGTTAAGAATAAGTATAACTCACTTAATCTGGCCGAGCGCTTTCGAATCTATGAGATCCATCTTCAGAGGCGTGGGTTCCTAGTTCTGAAGATGGATCTCATAGATTCGAAAGCGCTCGGCCAGATTAAGTGAGTTATACTTATTCTTAACAAATATTCGACTGCAAGTCGTTAAATTTCACATGAAAAGTTAATATTAACAACGCAGTTCGTCATGGAACAAGAAATCCAGGAATATTTTTCCTGTCGTTAAGAAGACGAATCTGTATAGTACCGTAACCGATTTCGTCTGTAGGTGACTCTTCAGACCTATATAAAATACACACATTATCTTTTGGTCAAAAGAGCGTTCTGGAATAGGAGGAGGAGGTGGTGTAGGAGGAGGTGGTGGTGAAGGAGGAGGAGTAAGAAGAGGAGGTGGAGGAGGAAGAGTTTGAGGAAGAGAAGGATGAGGATGAGGAGGAAGAGAAGGAGGAGGAGGAATAGAAGAAGGATGAGAAGGAGGAGGAGGAGGAAGAGAAGGAGGAGGATGAATAGAAGAAGGATGAGAAGGAGGAGGAGGAGGAAGAGAAGGAGGAGGAGGAATAGAAGAAGGATGAGAAGGAGGAGGAGGAGGAAGAGAAGGAGGAGGAGGAAGAGAAGGAGGAGGATGAAGTTGAATGGGAGGAGGAGGAAGAGGACCACCCAACTGATAGAACTACTAGAGGGAATTTTCAAAAATTTCCCAGAATAACCCTCGAACAGGGTAAACGGGGGGTAAAAAGGGTAAAAAGGGGATTAAAAGAAATATTGTCATAGATTATTTTATTATTAGTAAACCCTCCTTCACCTCCTATTATTAAAGAATATAGTTCTTGGAGCCTTCCCCCCCCCCCACCCACTACAACATCCTGGGTGACACCCCCCCCCCAGACTGACTCTCTATTTACGTCACTCATTGTCTTATATAAAATATTACATTAATTTTTATTATTTCGATATTTAATTTGAATTGTTTAACATGAGTCAGAGTTAATAATTTTTAGTAAATCATAGCAAATTAGGCTTTTGATCTTTTCCATCACCAAGCCTATACTTCATTTCTTGAAGTACCAGTAACCACTATAGTGTAATTTGTTGAGCCAGCAACTGCGTGTGTATTAAGTTACATTATTTATAGGAAAAGTGATATAAACTATAATCTTAACACGCATAATTTTATTTATTATATTACTCTAAGCCAAGGAGATGATCACTTGATGAGTCATAATTTATTCGAACAAAACCCCAGTTATACAGGTAGGAAATTCTGTTTCTAAAGAATCTTGGAAATATTAAAGTTCCTACCGTATTTTTAAAAAAATTGAGAAAATATTTAGTAGAAGCTTTTTATAGTGTACAAGAGTTCCTTTCAGATCAAAATAGAGCCTCACCTCAACGAACTTTAGTTGTAATTGTCGTAACTAGTCGTAACCAGAGTCTTCAAGATGTAATCTTATAAAAATAGTAACTTTTCATGTGAAATTTAACGACTTGCAGTCAAATAATTATTTGTATTAAAAATTATTTGACTGCAAGTCGTTAAATTTCACATGAAAAGTTAATATTAACAACGCAGTTCGTCATGGAACAAGAAATCCAGGAAAAAAATAGATTATGAAAATATAATTTTATGATGTCCTCGAAGCCTAACAATTGAAAATAGTTGACAAGGAACTGCCATGTTGTTTTTAGAAGTTGAAGTGGAGTTTTATTACCTCTTTATGATGTATACAAGAATGTATAATTTCATAAGTACTAAACTAGAAAATTATGTAAATTACGTGAAGGATGCAATAAAAGGTTAACTTATTTATTTATTACACAGCAATGGTGGTCAATTAATACGATTCATTATTCTTTATTTCTATGAATTTTTCGGACTGTCCATTCCAGTTAATGTAGAGTTTAGTTAGCAAAGAAAAACACTGTTCTTTACTGTAAAATCACTTTCCGGTGGTTCGGAACCCACCTAAAACTGTAGGTCCAACTCATCAATCACCATCATCCAAATCATTACCCACGCACAGGTCTCAGACCTAAGTGGGCTTCATCCTCCAAAAAAAATTAAGCCTTCAAAAAAATTCCAATAAATGAAACCCCTCTGTGCAATTTATTTTCAGTAGGCCGTAAGAGGAAGGACCAGCAGCAGAGTGGCCTGCTGGGTCTGGCAATGGCGATGAAGGCGTCCATGATGTCGATGGTGATGGCAGGCGTCGCGGCGATAAGCGGCAAGGCGCTAATGGTGTCCATGATGGCGCTCGCCTTCGCTGCACTCTCCGCACTCAAGGGCCACGGCGAGAAAAGCACCACTTACGAGGTCACTACTTTTACACCCACAAACAATTTAGTTCTTTAGTAATTTATGAATCTACCTTGAGACTTCCTTAACTCAAGGTAGACTGGAAAATGTTTTTTCCTACAGTGACCCGAAAAAGTGCCTATTTTTGCACTAAACGTAGCACGCAAAATAGTCTATTCCTGCACCAGTGCGGGAAAGTAAATTACAGTGCGGGAAAGTACTTTTCCGCACTCCAAATTTGCAACCTAACAACACAAAATAGTTTGCATGTAATACGCAGGTTCCCTATTCTGCTTTCAAAAATAGGTTGACTACTCTGCTTCAGCTGCGAAATAGTTGTTGTAGAAATCGATTTGATTCGAAGATAGGTTATGTGAGGAATTGTCAGGTTATGTGTATGTCCTGTTTTGTTCTGTTTAAATTACTTTATACATTACTGTAGGAAAAATGTAATGTGTCATATGAGCACAAAGTATTGTTTCTGCACTCAAGAAACTTTTTTCACTCGCCTTCGGCTCATGAAAAAACTGTTTCTCTTGATGCAGAAAAACGCTATTTTGCACTCTAGTTACACAAATAGCTATTCAAGTCTCCCTTGAAAAATAAGGAAACTTTAGTTGAGTTTCATAAATATTGTAATCAGCAAGAATTCTATACTATGTAATTTTTTATGTAGATTAATGCCCGGTTTCTGAGTTGTTCATTAACTTAATAGACCATTAACTCAATGCTGGAGCAATGGGTTAATGATCCATTAAACTCAATGAACAACTCACAAACCGGGCATAAGTCTTTGAGACTCCAGTTAAGAAGTATATAAGTTCGAAGTCCGAGTTATAAAATTAATGGCAAAATACTTGAACAGTCTAATATCAAAATTGACACTGTAGTACTATTTAAATTATGATTTTTAAGAAAAAATCATAATTTAAATAGAAATACAATGTCAGTTTTTACATTAGATTGAAAATTAAATTTTTTAGTCATTTTACATTTTTAGCTTCGAACTAATAAGACAAGTCAGAAGTTCATAAGGGTTCCAGCCACTGAAAGCTGTGTTGATCTGCGCTAGGCTGTGCGACGACAGCTTTCAAAACCGAACCAATGGTTTTCAATGAATGCCTAGCAACAGCACAGCACAGCTCAGCGCAGCACAATTTCCAGTGGCTGAGCGTTCATTGAAAACTTTTGGTTTGATTTTAAAAGCTGTCGTTACATATATGTTAAAAGATTCATAGCAAGTATTATCAAATGTTGCTACTTCGAACTTATAAATCTCGAAGAAAAGCTCAAAAACGTGAGAAAACCCTAGGTCAAAGATTTTAATTTTCTGTGATGTTTTCTATGACGAAATACGTAATGAACAATCTAATAACACAACTGACACTGTGTACTTCAATTTAATATATTGTCTCTACTCACTTTATATTGGAGATGCTAGAGGAATGCATTTCCCTTTTGAAAAGAAGCTTTAGAGGCTGACGAAGCATCTTTTCAAAAGTGAAATGCATCACTCTAGCATCTCCAATATAAGTGAGTATAGACAATATATTGAAATACAGTGTCAGTTGTGATATTAGATTATTAATTTTCAATCTAATGTAAAAACTGACACTGTATTAATTCTGTTTAAGTATGATTTTTTCTTAAAAATCCTAATTTAAATTCAATTTATTCATACACACACATAAACAGACAAAATGAATACAAAATTGAAGTTTGACAAAGACATAAAAACAAGACTACAATATTAAAAGAAATAACTGGCTCTGTGGTGGGGTGTGCTGGAAGGAGGAGAGAGGGGGAGAATACCCAGCCAACTATGGTTTCCCATGTACTAGGCGGGTAGCAGAAAGATAAATATAGAGGGAAAAGAAAAGGAGAAGACTTAGTGGGCGGAAAAGAAGGGGAGAGAGAGAGAGAAATTGAGAGAGAGAGAAGACAGAAAAGATAAGCGAGTCTACAATCTCATATCGATATCGGTGCACTCAAAATCAAAAGGCATGGCAAACATCAGTCAGAGCAGAAACTCGTACCGTATCTCAGACAAAGAAAATAATTTCTAGAAATCCAGACATTTATCTCTTGTTTAGTTTTCGTAACAAATAGAAATACAGTATCACTTTTGATATTAGACTGTTCGTTCATCAAGTAGCCTACCTATTTCTTCATGGAAAACATCACAGATTTTAATGTTCAACCTTTCAAACTGCCAAAATCATGACGCTGCCATCTATCTAGGCTATTGCTGGGTTTCGTCAAGTCTCACATGCATAAATTTCAACTCAGTGAAGAAATGCATCATAATATCAGTGGAAATTTACTTGCCTATCCAATACACAGACATTCCAACTTTGAGATGAATCAATAGACCTATTATGCCGGAATGAGATTATTCAATACATTGCCAGAAATCAATGGACTCCATCTACTTGTACCGAAAAACAGTAAAAACAAAGTTGATTAAGAAGTGCTGCTATTCGGTTTCACATTCTAATGAATTTTGATTTCGTCTTTGTTAGTTTGAACTTCTGAGTGTGTTGTGTATTTCTAAAATATTATTTTAATAATCTTGAATACGCTTATTTATTTATAAATAAAGGTTTAAATACCTGCGTTTTGATATCCAATAATCTGCTTATTTATTAAAAAAAAAATAGAATTGAATAGAATAGTCTATTAACCTTAGAATACCACAGCGAGATACATAGGCACTTCAAAAAGTATAGATAACAATATAAAAACATAGTCAATATTTAGTTAACAAAATACAAATAAACTACGGTACTAGTTCTGTGAACAGTAGACCTTAAGCCCAAGAATAAGGGTGCTTGCACAGAGGAGCATACTCAATGTACCCAATGATATTCACCATCGCAAAATTAAACACAGTCATCACACCTAACCCTTGATTCAATTGGCGTAGTCTATTTCATGTCTGTTTTTCACAAAAGGTCACTCTGTATCACATCAACAAGGCTGTGTTTTATTTGTGAGACAGCTGATTGCTCAACTTAGATTCTAGATATCTGATGAATGAGTTTATAAAGCAATATTAATTAAATTTGTACATCGTTTACTTAGTAATCACTTGTTATTATACGTAACTGGAATATTGGAAATGATTTGTTTCTCTCAAACAAATATTTTATTCTTATGAATAATAACTTTATTCGTATGAATAAGTCTCAGCCAGATGAACCCGAGGACTATCTATGAATCAGTTTCCAATTGCATATGATGGAGAAGCTCATTTTAAAAATCATATGTTTAAGGCATGTTCTGTAGAGAAGAAGGCCTAAGAGCCTTATTTTTTTCCTTTTGAATATCCTTTAAATGCAAGCAAATTTCCAGAATCCCTAAACATACATCGCTGAGCATTCCCTGAAGGAAGATCCATGCAAAATCTCATTGAATTTGGTCCACGCGTTTAGCTGTAAATGTGTTACAGACAGACAAATGCAAAACGGTTGACTTGAAACAGAGAGCTCTCTTTGTTCGGTCAATAATAAAAAATCTCACATGTTTACAGAAAATCCTGTGCTATCCAGCTACCAGTAAGGAACTTTTTTAAATCTTAAAAATCTTTATTCAATAAAAATTTTCAACAATAAAAAGCACCCTTTTCTTATTCACAGATCTCACTTCAAGAGGCAATTTTTCATAAAACCAGACCCACTTCTCACTTCTTTGTAAAGTAAATTCGTATGGCTTTTCGTGGTGGGGAGACCCTTACGGGTACTTCTTTGTAATTTCACCCTAGGAAGATCAACCCTATCCTTATTTACAAGCTCCCCTGTTAAAAGGGAAATTTCCCAAAACATGATGTTATGTAACGATTGTAAATAAATAGATAAATTAAATTCGACAGAAAATAGATCGAAGATCTCTGAAGGCAATTTGGTGTACTTGAAAGGTCCAATAAAGTAATAATGTATTAAATTTTGTTTTCACAGATAAAGCAAGCCTCCGGACATCATGGGCATTACAGACGCAGCTTCAATGAGCAAGAACATTATGAAAAGAGCGCGTTTAACGGCTACAAAGATACAGCTCAGTGAAAAAACAAGTGATACTCATTCCTTGGTAGAAAATCAGCTCTGACATTGTTGCCAAATCGTGCATCTACAAGTGATATTCATTCCTTGACAAAAGTTCAGCTCTGACATTGTTGCCAAATTGTGCATCTACATGTGATACTCATTCCTTGGTAGAAAAACAGCTCTGACATTGTTGCCAAATTGTGCATCTACTAGTGATATTCATTCCTTGACAGAAGTTCAGCTCTGACATTGTTGCCAAACTGTGCATTGTCTTCATAAATAATGTATAGTATTAATCAAGGTAAGGTTAGGTTTGGTAGGTAAGGTAGGTTAGGTTTGTTGAGATCTCTTCTAATTCATTACATTGATACTGGACTCGCCATCTCATCTGAAACATGCTATAGATTGGTTATTCACAACACAATAGACAAAATTGCCTACCATTGGTTGTGTTCCTGCGAGCTATACCAGTAACCGGTAAATGTAAGGCCCTTATTATATTATACAGATCCACTTCAGTCGCATGCCACAATTTAGGTTAAATTACATCAGCTGAGCGTTTGACCAGTCTCAACAATGTCAAAGTAGACGAATGTAAACATGTTTGGAGCTACAGCTGATTTTTTAATCAAATTTACCTGGCTAATGTAATTTATCCTGGGAGGACACCATTTGTATGACTGTCGTTTTGACTAACCTAGAAAACAAAGGTCATCTTCTTATTTGTGGTGGTTCAGTCATATATAGCCAGGTTAGGTTAGGTTTGGTTATGGCAGTAGGTTGATCAAACTGTTAGGTCCTAAAGGATACCAACCATTTATCCTTAATATTGTGGCACACAACTGCGACTGAAGTGGCTCTTTAAGGTTGTAACCAGTGGTGTCTGAAAGGTCAATTAAAAATGTTTAATGGTTATGAATTTAAAGAGACCTATCACACATCCCTGGTTACATTTACCAGCAATTTAGAGGGCTACCACGAACATGACACCACTGTCTATGCTAATAAAAGAATAAATGTGACTACATATTGTCTGAAATACTTATCACTGATAAGGTGTACACTGCAAAACTGTATAAATTAGCATTGAACTATGTAATACTTATTATATAAATGCATATATTTGCTGTACTGTACATTAATAATTTGTTCTCCCTTATATTGTCGTCTCTTGTTGTCAATAAATTTTTTTTATTCATCTAATACTAGTCGTGTTACCTACCCTAGAGTAGTACCTTAATATCGATTTATTTTGGAATAGAAAATTTTGTAAGTAGAACATTTTTATCTAAGTTATGAAGTACATATTAGAAAATAATGATGCTGACTGTTCATGCCTGATCAAACCCGTTGCATAATGAAGCTACTTCAACACTGGTGTCACATTTTGATAGGCCAAGCAAAGCTCAGGATTTCTTCAGTTCAATATCGAAATCAATAATATACAAGTCATATTACATTTTCTGATTTAAACATTGCGAAATTAAACTTGAGCATATTAGATCATGTTAGTTTGTGTAACTTATTTATTTATTGATGTAACTAACAATCAATGTGAATACAACAGGCTATTGTCCAAAACTGATTTTCACAAAATTTCAGAGTAGAATCAAAATTTTAGGTTAGGTCTCTTTCACTAGAAATTTCACCTCGGAGCACAATAGTTCACAAGTTTCTTACAGAAAAAGAATATTACTTTTTGATTTCATTTTAACAAAGCACTATCGCACTCCAAAAAAAGTTGATATCATTTTGAGATTTATGAGCCAGAAATCTTCACTAGTTATCATAAATTATCCATTATCCATTATCCAATTTATTGGAAAGTAAAAGTAAGATATTTGTAGCTGTAAATATAATAGGTATATATAACGATTGTATTATTCAGCCTTTATTTAAGCCACTCGTGAGATCTTTACAACACTCGATTAGTTAGTGTCCTAACTTATAACTCACTTTTGACGTAAAGGCAGTAGTAATACAATCGTTGCATACACTTTTTTTGAGGATGTAGCCCAAATAGGTCTGAGACCTGTGCGTGGGTAATGAGTTGGATGATGGTGATTGATGAGTTGGACCTACAGTTTTAGGTGGGTTCCGAACCACCGGGAAGTGATTTTACAACAGAGAACAGTGTCTTTTTCCCGCCAAATCTAATCGGTCACCGTTACAAACAGGACCTAAGAGAACGAAGCTTATCTCTATCTGATTGAACAGATGCCTGCTACGGCTCGCGGCTTCATAACGACTACTTAAATTTTTTCATAACTACTACTAGTAGTTATGTGAACAGTAGACTTCAAGCCCAAGAATAAGGGTGCTTGTACAGAGGAACATACTCCATGTACTATCATGTACTCAATGATAATCACCATCACAAAATTAAACACCATCATCAGCCTTATCCTTGCTTCAATTTGTGTAGTCTATTTCATGTCTGTTTTCCACAAACGTCACTCTGTATCACGTCACAAAGGCTGCTTTTCTATTTTTATCCAGCCTTTACTTGTGCTGTTCAATACAGCTGATTGCTCAAATCAGATCAGAATTCACATGTATAGAACCATATTAATTTAATTTGTACTACAGCAAAACCTGTCTAAGACGGACCCCTTGTAAGACGGAAACCTGCTGAAACGGAATGTTTCATCCGGTCCCTAGGAATTTTTTACAGTATGCTCACCCTGTCTAACCCGGAAACCTGCCAAAACGGAAATTTTTTTTCAGTCCAGTGGAATTCCGCCTTACACAGGTTTTACTATTATTATATACTTGGTAATCACTTGTTGTTATACTGAATGTATTTATTTATAAAATCAAAGTATTAGAAATGGTTTGTTTCTCTAAATAAATAACATGTTAGTATCATAATATATGGAGGCTATCTTGAAATCTGATTCCAATTCCATATGATGGAGTAGCCCATTTTAAAGTCATAATGTTTTCTACAGAAGAAGGCCAAAGTGCCTTTCTTTTTTTTTTCTTTTTCAAATATCCTTTAAATGCAAGCATATTTTGAAAATCCTTACATATACATCGCTGCACTTTCCTATAAGGCACATCCATGCAAAATTTCACAGAAATTGGTCAACGCGTTTGGCCGTTAATGCGTGACAAACAAACAAAGGCAAAACGGTCGACTTGAAACTGAGACCGCTCTTCGTTCGGTCAATTATCTATCTAAAAGAAGAAGTATTATCTAGTTCTAAATTAATTTCTTTATTCATTTTGAAAAGTAAATAATTTTAAAGGTGTGTATCCACATGTAACATGAGTCCTAAAAGTCCGTTTAAACGAGGAAACTAATAATATTAATTAGTTCTACAGTTGTTATTGCCATAGAGTTAAACTCTATCACTGTCAAATCTAGCTAGACCAGCTGCAAACAAAAACTAAAAAAGGGGACTGAATTGGAGAGAGTAGTGAATATTCAATAATAAACAAAATACTATAGAAATATCAATTTTTTTTTAATTTTAAACGTGTAAATAATTTTCTTATTCATCAAATAAAACTTATGAACTGAATCGTTGTAAAAATCAGTAATGATCACTTCAATGCATCATCTAAATTTGATCATATCTAGAAGAGAATATTACAAAAACATAACACTTAGATCTAATTATACTAGAACGCATACATGCATTACAGTATATCTGTTACAGAGTCAGAAGATTTGACTACAATAGCAATACAGTCTTAAAATTGTTATAAATTATTTACATTGTTATCGTACACAATATTTACAAAAATTCATCATTCATAACTCCTAAAACGGAATTATGATCGAGAATTCATATGGTAAAAATAAATACAATCACTTGAATATAGTTATATTGATACATAATTCCTAAAACGGTATTATGACGTTACAAATAATTTTTAGAAAACACAAATATAAGAAAAAGCTTAACTATAAATTCAAACATTACTAATACTATAAAATACAATAAACCTTTATAAGCACCTTTTATTCGTTATGAAAAAGCATTATTTAGGTGCGACCTGATAACTCTGACACCAGACCTGAGCCAGCCAGGTCACACGATATTATTTAGAGATAACAAAATTACACTAGAATTTTGCTAACTAAACAGCAGCATTGCGACATTAAGTGGACTGATTAAAAACAAAAAAAAAAAAAAAACAAAAATATTATCAATCAATTGTAAAGTACAGCATGAAGCAAAATATATAAATTATATTTATATCAGTTACATGATATTTATTTAAGGAACAAGTTATATTACAGAAAAATATAATTTAAGATGAGATTAAAATTTTTTTTAAATAATACATTTTTCTTATAATTTGGCTATAAAACTACAACGGTAAAAAATTATGCAATAAATATAATAAAATGGGAAACAACCTATTGTTTATTCTGTATATTTAAAAAAAAATATTCAACTAATAGCCTGTTATGAATTATTATTGTTTTTAATCTCATTTGCTTTATTTGAAACTTTCTGTAAATATATGATGTCCTATAAGGAGTGTCCGTAGCCGAGTGGGTTAAGTGCTGGTTTGCTACCCCCAAGGTCCCGGGTTCGATCCCAGTTCTGACCGAAAAATTTTACCTCGGGCCACTCCCGTTTTTCGGAGGACACGTTAAGCTGTCGGTCCCGGCTGCCTAAAAACAGTCGTTAAGTCACATCAGAGGCTCTGAATTTATTCGGGTGCGACCTGATAACTCTTGACACCTGACGTGAGCCACACGATATTATTATTATCTCCTATTAGATCTCATTAGCTTCTGTGACATTTTCAATCAACAAGATGTAACACTGCAACAGGGATAAAAGAACAGTAGCTTTCCTATTGTTATAATCAAGGTATTTTAGCTTACCGTCACGATATCATATCGTAAAGCTACTGGCTACCTATAGTCTGTTCAGCGAGACTACGGAGTGGAGTAAACAAACATGTGCGTGCGTGCAAGCCGAGACTCAACGAAGCCCGATTCACAGATAGCCTAGTTTTCGAAACGCATCAAACAGGCAACAGGCCTACCCATTGAAAACGACTTTCAATAATCATTTTCTAACACCTTCTTGGATAATACTTATTATTTATTGTAAATGGAAATAGATAAATGAGAATAATGAATTATATGAATGAGATGGCTATTTTCTTATTTTCAATGCTTAAGTAATGTATCCAAACATTCAGCAATCACTGGTAATCACTATTATTAGAATTGTTCATAAATTTGTCGATTGAATTATTTTTACCTATACATTTGAAATTAAAATACTGACTTGATAACTGAATTTAAAATCTAATATGTTCTTGAAATAATGCAATAATAATTTATTTATTTCACAAACTGGAAGTGCGACATCAGCTGTTGAATGAACAGTAGTTGGCAATGAATGTGAATAGGCCGACCGACCGATGCCAGTATAATTCTCGGAATTCCTCACTCACACACATGCAAAGTTTGTTTACTTCACTCCGTAGGCTCGCTGAACAGACTATAGGCAACATGGAATTACATGAGCTATGTGAGTTTGTGATTGAAGACAATAATTTATTAAAGCCATAATGCTAACAAACAATTGAAAAATAATAGAACATTACGATATAAAAATTAACTATATAGATATTGTGACTATATGCAAAAATTCCCTAATATTCAAGTATTTTGGTCACTGTATATTTACATCACATGAAAAATGATTTAGAACTAGTAAACGTTTTTGCCAGATAGTTCCAAATAGATCTACTTTCTTCATTGTACCAAAAATATTACGATTGTTCAATAATACAGCAAAATCAATGTGAAAACAAACATTGATCTTTCAAGAATAATTCTATCATTTGAAATTAAAAATAGCGTATCTAGTCTGAGATAAGCTTAGCGAGATAAAAATATTGAGTTTGAACTTTATGCTTAGTAGGTTAAAAACATATTAGTTTGTAAAATGTTATACAAATAAAAATTGTATTGACTTTGGGTGTTAAGATAGACATTGTTACACAGTTGTTCTATTTTATAACAGATCATTGAAGATTTAGACAAACTATTTAAAAACAAACTTGACTCAAAATTTACGAGACTAAAGTCAAAGTCCAGTTGACAGGCCATCAGCTGATGAATTGAATACAAAACAAATCTTTTTTTTTGTAGATTACGTTTTGGAGACTCCAGTTAAGGAGTATAAGACAAGTCAGTTCAACAATATTATACACTAGATACCATAATTACTATATCAATTAGTTGAGGTGAGGCTTGATTTTGATGTGAAAGGAACTCTTGTACACTATAAAAAGCTTTATCAACTACATATAAGTCTAGATTACTAGTTAGCGATTACTCTACTGCAATAAAAATGTCTTCGTTTAAACCTTATCAACAGATCTGTAGAGATTATATTTTGAGAATAAGACTTATAAATTTTGCAATTTAACATATAAAAGAGTCGTGAAAAGAGACCCGGATGACGTCACTGTATCATCTGAATGTATCTTGCTACTGCGCATCATGCTGTTGAACACTAGGTACCTTGTCTTCTAAATAACTTACCTTGGTTTAAACCATTTAACCAGATCTATAAAGATTGACACTATACAGATTGTATTAAATGGCTGATTAGCCTTTGTGTAGATTTTTATATACAAACCAAGATTAAAAAATCATATTTTAATAGTTATTTATGTATTAAGAGCGTGAAGCGCGACTTTATCGCTCGAGCCAAAACATTTACAGTAATTTTGCGAGAGCGATAAAGAAGCTTTACGCGCGAATTGCATACGATATTTTTCCTAAAACTGCAGTTCTGGATTCCAACACAATAAAAGCTTGTAGTTTGTAACATCACAGACCATGCGCGGATTTGGTTAGCGTACGCCATTGTTGAGGTTATGTGAATTTCACGGATTCTGTGATCCACCAATGAGAGGGCATCAAAATCAAAACAGAAGCGTAAAGAAAACAGCTGGCGAGCGTAAAGTACTTTACCGCTTGCTGAGCAGTAAAGAGGTATTTTACAATTAGTTTTCAGTACGTAAAGAACTACTTTACGAGCAGTTGTAGGAAAAATAATTGATAATTATAATATACTGTAATCTTGTTATATATTGCTGATAAAACCTAGCACTTATTATGGAGTTAAAAACAAAACAGGAATTACTACTATTTAGCTACAGTTTTTTGGAACTACAGTTCTATGTGGGTTCCGAACCACCGGGAAGTAATTTTACACCAGAGAACAGAGTCAGTTTCCACCTCCGTAGTGTTAATAGGTTATCAGATTAATGTCTCGCAGGACAGACCAAGAATCAAGATAGCGTGTTATTGAAAAGCAAAGTTGCTAAAAATTTAAAACTGACTGCAAGTCGTTGAATTCACCTGAAAAGTTAATATTAACAACGCAGTTCGTCATGAAACAAGAAATCCCGAAAAAATAAAGGTCAACTTCCAACTTATTATTTGAAGCGGATTTTGTATAATACAATGTATTGTAGTTTTCATATAACCTGGCAGCAGTTGGGTTCAGATCTAGCAAGTCCTCCCATCTTCTACATGCTGCGAAGTTACATGAATACTACAGCAAATGAATGTAATAGCAGGTTATATTATATAATTAACAGTCGTTAAGTCACGTCAGAGGCCCTGAACTTATTAAGGTGCGACCTGATAACTCTGACACCAGATCTGAGCCAGCCAGGTCACACGATATTATTATTATTTTTCAACAGAATATATATTATTATAAACTATACTTCGAAAGCAAATCGAGATTATATATTGTAGTATTTTCCGGCGTTATCTGTTGTCCATTTAACAAGTTTTTTACGTCACTAGAGTACGTACTTTATTGACTCACTTGTAAAACACAGACAGAAGCTAGGTAGGGTTTTAATCGTGGAGGTGTAAGTAGGGAGCATAAGGTATACCGCCAATGTTAAAAAAGTATAGAAATAAAAGCTACAAAGGCCTCCCTGCATGGGATGTGACGTCATACGCCACTATATCACCGGCAATTTCAAACTAAGTGATCACTTTTATACGATTTCACTTTCATGTCAGATCAAATGTTTAAACAGCGCTTAACATCTGTGGAAAATCATTTTTGAGAACATTTATCAAGATTTAGCAGTCGTATTGATGGATTTAACGCTAATTTATGGATTTAGCCTTTAACCAGCGGTAGAGTGGTGGCCATCTTTAAAGATAGCTATGGTAAAGTGCATTGATCATCATAGCCCCGGTTGCAGAAACGTCCTATCATAATGATGGTTCATCAACCGTTTCACTTTTATACCCGGCTACTATTCATCACATCATTATAGAAGTGAGACATTATTTGGTATAAAAGACTTCTGTTATTCGAGAAATGATAGCTAGATTACAATGCAGCCAACTGAGTCAACTAAAAATGTCCAATTCCGAGATCAGCTGAGCATGACATATAGTATATAAAATAGTTAAATAATTTGTTATAAATATTGAACAATGTGAATAAATCTTACCATTATATGGTTTGGAGAGTAAATTATCTCTTAGAATTATAAAATACATGCATTAGTGACTAGAATTTGCCATTCATATAAGGCTTGTTTTAGGTTATGTTGGGTTATAACAAGATGGCGCATGTGCGTGAATGATGGTACCACTTTTATACATTTTATACAAGGTACATGCTCCACCATTCAAGATATATAGATCATACGAATGCTAGCATGCATATATGTATAATCATATGCTTTCACATGGCAGCTTGGTATAAAAGTGGAACGAATGATGAACCATCGTAATGATAGGACGTTTGTGCAACTGTGCCAATCAGCCCTCCATTCATGGATCCATGAAAAAGAGGAAACATGGCTTCAAATGTATGAAATTAGTTACACCTTTTAAACATGAAAGATATTAGGATATTAGCCTGGTAAAAAAAGAACAGAGAATGAACCATCATCTTAGGACGCTTCTGCAACTGGGGGATATATATATATATATATATATATATAACAACTACAACAACGTTGGTGTGCATCTTTTTGGACAGTTTTGTTGGATAGACGATTGACCTGGGCTCCATACATTGAGAAAATATGTTGTAAAATTTCATCTGGGGTATTTGTCCTGCGACAGCTTGCTAAAGTGCCCGAGAAAGTACTTCCTACACGGAATCGGGGAAGCGAACTTCTACCACCACAGATGCTCTGTATCGTAGTCACGTGGATGTGTGAATGAGTGGTGAGACTGATCTGCGCACAGCTGAATGCGCAATGTCACTTTCTCTGTCATCGTTGTGATGAACAGAACGACTATCAGCTCACAAAGCCAGCCTGTTAGCAAGACATGCTGGTGGCGAGCGCTGAGAATAAGAGAGAGAGAGTCCAGCGAAGGGGAGTAAATTCTGCTATGTGGTGGGAGTGAATTGTGAGGTATAGGTCATCGGGCCTCTCTCTCTGTCATCTCGGCTGTGATGGAAGTATTTTCTCGGGGACTTTAAATTGAATGACCAAAAAGTTACTTTCTACAGCTTAGCATGGGCTCTTACTGTCACGTATTAGGTATGCTATCTTAGTAAGGGGTAATTCATAAAAAAAACCCTTGAAAAAGGGCTCAAGATCCAAAAGAAAGCGGTTAGGTGTATGGAAAGAGTAAATAGATTGGATTCATGTAGGCCGTTGTTCAAGAGACTTGGTCTCCTAACTGTACCCTGCTTATGAAGCTACTTTGTATGTAAAAAAGAGAAATATTAACCAAAATCTTGACGTACACGATTATAATACAAGAAGCCGAGGAGATTATCACTTGATGAGTCACAGTAGTAGCTTAGTCAAACAGAAACCTAGTTATATTGGTAGGAAACTCTACAACAAGCTACCGCAGTTTTTAAAGAGTCTTGAAAATATAGAAATATTTAAAAAACAATTGAAAAAATATTTAGTTCATAAATATTTTTGTAGTGTACAAGAGTTCCTTTTACATCAAAATTAAGCCTCACCTCAACTAATTGATATAGTAATTATGGTAACTAGTGTATGTATGTATGTGTATAGTACCATAACCGATTCGACTGTAGGTGACTCTCCAGACCTCAACGCTACGTTTTAGTCCAAAGAGCGAACTACACAAACGAGGAGTGAGGTAGGAGTTGGTTTCCTCAATGAGATAACAGATTTGTATCAGTATGCCAAGCCCACCCAAACAAATTCTGAAGCTCTATGCTTGACAGACCACTCCCACCTTTACACAGGGTCTGGCTGTACAGATGAGTGTGTATACTATTTAGCACACCTCTGAGCTACTTCCTGCGTCCAAGCCATCATTCGACAGACATGTTTGGAAAGCAACACAATGGATGTGTATAAGATAGTATAATTGTTGATCTGACTTGTCTTATACACCTTAATTGGAGTATCCAAGACGTAAACTACAAAAAAAGTCGTAAGTGAAGTAAAGCCTCCTGATAGCCGTTCAAGATGGCGGCGGCTACACTTTATGTTGCCTCCACTCTCTTCACCAACATGAGGGTAGATTACATACCTTCTTGACACAGATAGAAGCCTGGTAGTGTTTTAATCGTTGTCGAGATCTATAATATTGTTAGAGGACGAAGCCGCGCGCACCTGCTCGCTGGCGTCCTGCAGTCGTTTGGCGAGGTGCGCGGCCGCTTCTGGGTCTGCGTGACGTTTGCGTTGGCGTCCGATATTGGGACTGCTTGGGCTGGTGGCTGAGGCTGGAGCGGTGGCGGATGTGGGAGCAGTGGTGGGAGGCGGCGGTTGTTGGGAGTCGTCGTCTGTTGACAGGTCGATCACGGCCCCCCCACCCCCGCCGGATCTATCCGGAATCGACGTCGTCGTCGTCGTCGTCGTCACCATCCGAGTCGGACTCGTCATTAGTCTTAAACCCCCTGCTGCTGCAATAGAAAAGAAATTGATAAAGAAACGGCAATGGCTAGGGCAAGTTATGCTAACTTTATCGCTTCAATTTTTTTGTTATTTTTAAGATAAATTTTTTAGCAACTCTCAACAGCGGGCAAAGAGTTATCTTTTTGCTGGTGATGCCTAGAATTAAAGACAAGTTCTTTATTCTTTTCTTGAAAATATATATGTAAGTATATGTGTATTATATTATATACTTTTTAGTTTTTTATTTTTCAAATGCATATATATGTATATGTAAATTGTTTCTTTCTTTTTGGCAATAAATGAACTGAATTTAATGCAGGGTGATTTTCAAGTATGGAAATGGTTTTTGGGCAATACAGTTATCGTTACGTCGCGCACAAGTAAATGGTAGTTTCTGTAAATGGCAGTTTCATTGAATTAAGTATCAACTCATTTATTACAAAAGCACAATGAAGTAGAAGGAAAAGATCTTGTTTGAAGGGAAGTGTGATAGCCGTGAGCCGTAGAAGGTATATGTTCAACCAGTAAGAGATAAGCAGCGTTCTCCTGGGCACTCTTTGTAAGGGTGGCCGATTAGATTGGCCAGCAAAAAAGACTCTGTTCTAAGCTGTAAAATCACTTCCCGGTAGTTCGGAACCGATTTAAAACTGTAAGTCCAGCTCATCAATCACCATCATCCAACTCATTACCCACGCACAGGTCTCAGACCAATGTGGGCTTCATCCTCTAAAAAAGAAGTATTACTGGAAAAGTGGCAAATCTTATACCTGTTCATTTCTCAACTCATAAGACGAATAAATCATTTGTTAAAACGGTTGATGGATGGTTCATTCCTGGAAATATAATTGAAAAAATATTCTAGGCAAATTCTTTCAAAAAATTCTACTTCTGTGTTACTTCTTTATTTTCTTTATTACTTTCATTCTGTTTCCTCAAATCTTAAATTTTTAATAATGTTCATCTTTGTTGCGTATTTTTTCTCTTTCCTTTGAATCGAACTATTTTTTTTTTTTTGAGGATGAAGCCCAAATAGGTCTGAGACCTGTGCGTATGAGTTGGATGATGGTGATTGATGAGTTGGACCTACATTTTTAGGTGGGTTCCGAACCACCGGGAAGTGATTTTACAGCAGAGAACAGTGTCTTTTTTGCTGGCCGATCTAATCGGTCACCGTTACAAACAGGACCTACGAGAACGCATCTTATCTCTCTGATTGAACAGATACCTGCTACGGCATCTATTGTATTAACTATTAACTTTAAATTGTAAGTTGAATTAACTATTCATCTCTCTTCATCCTTGAAACATGCTCTTATGTAAGGAAAAATTTAAACAGTTTCAATCGTTATGGAGAGACACACAATCACAATACTCGCAATTCCAACCTAATTTCTATGGTAATGCACAGAACTGCCCTTTTTGAAAGATCTCCTCAGTTCATTGTCCCAAAAATGTATCATGTTTTGCCTATGGAGTTAAAAAATATAAATAGCCATTAACAGTTTAGAGTCCGTGTTTCGGAGGACACGTTAAGCCGTCGGTCCCGGTTGCATATAAAAAAAAGCAGTCGTTAAAAAAAGCGGCGAGGTGGAACTACCCGTAAGGGTCTCCCCACCACGAAAAGCCATACGAATTTACTTTACAGTTTAGAGTAAAATTTAGGGATTGGCTGATGAACAGGTCTTTCTACTCGGTAAATGAGTTTTATGATTTGGCAACATGATCTATATATGTTTTAGTGTTTATGTTTTTATTGACTTTTTGACTTATCCTCTGTCTGGCATCTTGATCAGATGTAATTACAGTTGAACCTCTATATAACGAAGTCGATTATCCTGAGAAAACAATCGCTGTAGAGAGGTATTCGTTATTGAGAGGTTGTTGTGTCAAGAATACTGCCACCCCATCTTACAGATCTTATAATATATTACGGCGGTAATTAAATGAATACACAATACAATATCGCGAGAGTAGATAGGGTGAGGCCAACGTTAATATAGAAATTTGACAATTCATGCTGTTGAAAATAATAAAAAACATGTTATTTGAATATGTATAGAATGTAAGAGCAATCACCAATTAATTTCTAGGAAGCATGACTTGAACGTAGTGGAATTTAATAGAAGTATACTCAGTAGCAAAATTTTTCAAGTGCCTTTACTAAATTTATTTGAATAGTTTTTACACACGAAACTATCAGATTTAACACAGCATAATTCTGTGAATAACGTATGTAGGATGGAAGGATGGGAAAGTCCAGTAGACGGTACAAAATGATGAGTTCTTAAAATTCTATTTTTAGTAGCCTGCATTCAATTTCCGACATGTGTTTCAACCTCTACTAACTGTCTATCTTCTACCTACCTGAATCTATCATTATTTTTGGTTTTATTGACCTTCCTCCTGAAAATAAACAATTCCTTGGAAATGAATTTGTGGGCTTCCTATATGAAGTGAAGAGAAAAATTCGTTGTTGAGAGGTCCAAAATTCGTTACATAGAGGTAAATAAGCAGTAAAAATTTTAAAATGTCATGGGACAAGGTAAAAATTCGTTTGTAGAGGATTTCGTTATTTGGAGGTTCGTTATAAAGAGGTTCGACTGTTTTACTGTGTGTATATATATATATATCTATTGTAACGTCTGCATCAATACTATTTAAATTTGTATACTTCAGATGCATTTTTATGTTTCTGATGTTGATATGCTTCTTTTATATGAAAGATGAATAAATTTGAAATTTGAAATTAGCGCCATTCAAATATGGTTTTAATTCAGCTAATGTGAGCGTTGACTTGCCAATACACTTCCATCTAAATTCAGTGAAATTGAACATCTGGCTCATTGCATTACTGAATTGTTGTTTGGGGGAAATAATATTTGATAACTTTTAAAAATTACCTGCATCATTTTGATTGAGCTGTTGCAGACCAATTGTTGCCAACTGCAAAGTACCGCCTCCATCCAGCTGACTGCCTGTACACTGGGTTAGGTTGGCAACAGCCACCAAACCGCCACTATTTGTTGACATAAAGTTGGCACTATTGGTGGCGAACTGTTGAAACTGGTTGGAAAACGCAATTGGCAACACTTGCACCAGTTGCTGTGTCGGCTGGAGACAGTTGGCTACCGGATTGTTGGCCTGTGGTTGACAGTTGGTAGCACTGGCGATATTTGTCATTTCTATGTTCTGCTGTGCGGCTGATGTGTCGTTGGAAGTTGCAATTGACATCTGTTGGCAATTGCTCTGCATACCGTTATTCATCATACTAACCAGCGCTAGCGGATTCTGACTGAAACTGTTCACAATTATTGGGCCCGATTGGAGGTCGGCCATATTGGTCTGCTGCGCCGGGACTGGGTCTGTAAATTGAAAAATAGCAAGGATTAAAAAAAATGATATGAATTGAATACTGTCACTTCATTCCATTACATCGTTTCTATTTTCATCCAGCCTGTACTTGTATTGATCAATGTAGCTGATTACTCTCAATATATCAGATTTCACATGTCTAAAAATAGTAGTTTATGCAACGATTTTATTTTGACCCATATTAAGGCACGAGTTAGATGTAAGTTATAACACGAGCGAATGCGAGTGTTATAAATATCTCACGAGTGCCTTAATGGCCAAATAAAATCGTTACATACACTATTTTATCTACGACCACTAGTATACATTTAATTAAAACAATTTCATTTTACCTGTGACCGTTCAGAGATACCTAACCTCTCGTCTCAAATATGAGAAGTTATAGTAGATTGTTAGGTTAAAGTAGCTGGTGTAGTAGTTTGATGAAATCAGCTGATAGTTTCACAATATTGAATTACGATATTGATTCCATCAAAAATGCTTCTGATTGGTCCAGAACCCGTGTTATAATGTAGAACCTGTACTATAATGAGCTCTTTATGCAACGGGTCTCAAAAAGCATTTTGAAAAGACAGCTGTTTTGGCATCAATTGTGAAACTGTAATGTATACATTAGTACATGGTCGTAGATAAATGAATTTATGGAGCAATATTAATTGAATTCGTATAATAATTATCATTTACTTAGTGTAATCACTCATTATGCTTGTGTATAATACACTACCATCTTGCTCGGGATGCCAGTTTGGAGTTTCTCTTTTCTGGTAGATAACTCACGTTAGTGGTCACAAAATTTCGAATTTTTTTATTGCTGATGATGCCCATATGAGTCCGAGACTTATGCGTGGGTAATGAGGTGAGTGAAACACATAGATGCCAGACGGAGGAGCGGGATTCAAACCCACGACCGCTGAAACGACAGCTAGCTGAAGTTGCAACGCCTCAACCAACTGGGAAGGGTGAGTGAAAATGCAGTTCAACTGTTTGAAAATCGACACAACTGATAATAATTGATAATTGATTTTTATTGAGTCAAAATACAATCAATATAACATAGGCCAATTCGATTAAACATATCAGATAAATTATTATGAATAACAGTCAACACATTACAGAACAAACATAGTATAGTAGAAATACTGACAAAGATGTATGAGAGTTTGATTGAGATTGATAATGGTGTAACAACCGAAACTAGTTTCTCGAAGTTCTAATAAATGTGGTTGTGACAATTTCGTCTTATTTTTCATTAAAGATGTATGAGCTACTTAAGATGTAAGGAGTTTGATTGAGATTTATAATGGTGTAACAACCGAAACTAGTTTCTCGAAGTTCTAATAAATGTGGTTGTGACAATTTCGTCTTATTTTTCATTAAAGATGTATGAGCTACTTAAGAACTACAGAAGTATTATAAGACAAACGACCAAATAAAGCCTAATCATTCTAATGATAGCTTATGGAAATCGATGAATGCTACATAAATATTCAGCCAGCGGCGGGAATTAAACCAAGGACCGCCTAATTCCTGGGCAAGTGTCCTGAATGCCTAATGAGTTCAAGAAAGATCAGATAAAATCTCAGAAATTATTCTAAGAGACAATCCAATTAGAAGCTAGCACGATCTCTCTCCATGGCCTCCTCTAATAAAATACACAAATAAAATATTATCAACCCAACTTCCTTAATGATTAGTCAGTTTTATGATAGAAATAGATTTCAGAGTTGTTTATGCTTAGGGGACTTTAATATTAACACACTTCCTCCTACACATCACCAGCTAGATGATTACCTCAATGTAGTGAGTGAATATGGAATTATGATGTGTATAAAAACAAGTGAGAGCTCAGAATCGGTGTCATGCATTGTTCATATAACGATTAATTTTAAGAAGCCTGCCGCATCTTTAGTATTCCATGCAAGTATTACAGACCATTATATGACTATTGCGATAGAGCATTACCATGAACTAAAAAATCAAGATGAAAAGTCAGATCAGTAAACATGGAAGGGTTGAAAAAGGACAATGCAGTAGAAAAATAGGAAATTGTATTCAATAGTAATGACACTGGTAATGCTTATGAGATTCCCATTTAATTACTACAGAAACATATTAGTAGTTTATTCCCAAAAGCCATTAGAAACACAATTTGTGCAACAATCCATGCAATTAATAGTTATATGTAGCTTCAATTTAAAAAGTATAGCAGTCTGTCAAATGTCATTTCGTTCGCTGTAATCAGCAGAGCTCAGTGAATTGCTACAGTTCTGGTCAGAGTAAAGAGCACAAATTGCTAAAAGAAAACTTATTCCTGTGAAGCCGTGGATAACAAGGGACTTAATTAGAGCCATTCGTACAGGAGATCTTCTCAATAGAAGAAGGAAAACGTATTGCAAACTTATCGCAAATTAGCTGAGCAGTACCGTCGTTATGTCTAAATATATACTACAAACAGAAAATTGTTAATGCAGGGTATAACCTCAGGGAAACCTGGTCGATGATTGAAAATAAAAACATTTAAAATTGACTTACCACTACTGATCACCATTGGTTTAGTCTGATTGGTTTCTGCAGATGGATTTGCCATTCCTTCCTAAAATATGAAACAAAAATTTTCAATGAAAAAAGATCGGAAACACAAAAATATAGAAAATGATACCAAACATTTCTAAAGAATAAAATTTTAAAAACTTAAAAAACACTTCTAAGTGGAAATTATGGCACACGTTATGGCGTGACGGCCGTGACGTACACCCTACTAGAGTGTACTGTGCGTCGTCTGACGATGCTTTTGACAACAGAGTGAAACGGCCGTTACACCATAACGTGTCTTAATTTCCATTTAAAAGTGTTTTCTAAGTATTTATTATATTAGTGGAAACAAGATGGATCTTCAACATCATAATAACATTTTATCGATAGCAGGATACGAAAGCATGAAAAACATTAAAAAACTAACTGCATGAAAGCATTAATAAAAAACTAAAATATAGAGAATGATAAGAAACGTTTCAAAAGAATAAAGCTGTGTCAATAGCATAAAATTGAGTAGCAGGAATACAATCAAATATTTAAAATAATTATTAGCCCTGTACAAAAAGAGATTAATGTTTGAAATACAGAACAGAGTAGAGCGAGAAAAACTGACATTTTTCAAATAATTATTTTTGGAAAATTTGTATACAAGCATGCCACTTGAACATCGACCTAGATGGAAATTAAACCAATGAAAGGATCAGTTAATATAACCAGATTTCCGATGTTAGTTGGATCATGAACAGTTCCTCAGTCGTTAAATTATTCAACAGCTATTGATTCAATAGCGGTCCTGAGGCTTGTTTCACACATACCCGGCAGTCAGGTAACCGATGTTGTTTACCCGGCATAATTACATTGTATTGTTATTGCAAAAATCGGGTAAGTGTGAAGCGCTCCATATGATACAATTAACAGCTGGGTGTGTCATTGCAAAAATCGGGTAAGTGTGAAGCGCTCCATATGATACAATAAACTATCAGCTGGGTGTCAACAACCGACTGCCGGTATGTGTGAAACAAGCCTTAGGGCCGCTATTACATCAATAACTACTGAATGATTTGCTGAACGGCTGAGAAACCGAGCATGGATTAGACAGATAATTAAGTAAATGCGTATGACTATTAATGGTGTGGAGTTTCTTACGGATAGTTCTACCTTGCCGCTTGAGCCCAATTATTAAAAGCATGGTAGACTTACAAAATTTAGGTTGGTTCCGAACCACCAGGGAGTGATTTTTACATCATACAATAGAGTCTTTATGGCTGGCCAATCCAGACCGTCACCCTTACAGAGAGTGCCCAGGAGAGCGTTGCTTATCTTATCTGATTGAACAGATACCTGCAACGGATACATATGCACCTTCTATGGCTTACACTTCCCTGATTTTTCCTAATTCCAAGTTAGATCAAGGTTCCCATACAGATAATTAGGTACAACATAAGCTATATATATTTTTTTTATCATATTCTTATTCTTAAACGAAAGATAGTTGACAGGGACTACTGAAGAGAGTTTGGCAAATTTTAAATTTATTTTGCAAATGTTAATTCGAGGTAAGTGAACGCCAAAATCGACTTGAGAGCATAATAAGTAGATTAAGACCGTAAATTTGAAAAAATATGTCTGGCATTTGATGTAAACTTTAGCCAAACTAGTGACTGACATAGCCCAACTTTCAGCCATAATTGAACGGGCGTAGCGAGTTCTTAGTTTTGACTCGAGGCGTTTTCTGTATGTTTGTTTGTGTGTTTGTATGTTCAATGATAACGTTCGAACGCTTTTGCCAAACAACTTCAAATTTTAAACAAATATTCTTGGAACCTTAATACAGATCAAGTTTGTTTGCCAATGAAATTGACCTATTCCTTCATCCTTTTTGAGGTGAAACAAAAATATAGGTTCTCAGCTCTTTAATTAGCTCTTTTTAATTACTATTATATATTATATAATATCACCAGACATAGTGGGTGAGATTAAAAGCAGAAGGTTACGGTGGACGGGACATGTTTTGAGGAGGGAAGGGGACTCACTAACAAACAGTGTACTGAGGAACAATCCTATAGGAAGGAGACCAGCTGGAAGACCTAAAACAAGATGGTGGGACCAGGCCCGGAAAGACATGAGAAAGATGGGGCTAAATGAGGAAGACGCTGGTGACCGGAATCGTTGGAGAGGCTGTGTTGATGAGGCCAAGTACCGACTGGGGTACGAGTGGCCACTACAGTAAGTAAGTAGTATATATATTACTATATATACATAATTACTATCACATAAAATAGGTGTTTTCACCATAATTTATGGAATTCGCAATAAATTTCAAAATATATTTTGAGTTATCATGAGCTGTAGGTGAATAAATGCTATCAGCACCTTTTCAAAATAACACCTTGATACAGGCTTATTATTGAATCTACTTATTCATCTGATATTTATACTAATTATTCATTGCTTTGATTTATATGGATATATAAACAGCTGTTTTTTATGTGGTAAATATAATACCTACTCTATAGATACAATAACTCCATTGCCCTGATACATAGGTATATGAGTAGCTCTTTTTTTGTGGAAAATAAATATCATCTATGTATCAGAGCAACGATGAACTTAAACTTCAAGTGATAGATGTCTTGTGAATTTTATCAAAATCAGTATCTTCAAAACAGCCGTTTTTCGTTATTATTATTAGCCGTAGAGCTCCCGAAGTGGAAGACGCTGAGCAAAATGATGATCACTTATTGGACTTGGTGGTGTTCCTCCTGTTCGCCCACCAGCTTTTCATTTTCTGAGAAATAGCAGCTTTTCTTTCTACACTCCATCTTGTTCCGACTCTTGGAGCTTTAACCTCTGGAATAATTTCCCATTTATTAATTTTTGTTCTAAAGTTATTTCGATTGGAAATGTCATTATCAGTAATTTTTGCCATAGCTAGAACTTTTTTAACATTTTGAATGCATTCTTCTCCATTGGCAAGCGAAGCTACATATTTTACCAATTTTTGAGTGAATTTTGAGTGAAGATGGTTCATTTTTTGGACTTGTTCTTCTTGTTTGCCCACCAGCTTTTAATTTTTTGTGCGAATTTAGCTTTTGTCTCTTCACTCCATTTTGTTCCAACTCTTGGAGGTTTTATCTCTGGTATAACTTCCCATTTATAAAGTTTTATTCTGAAGTTTTTTCTATTGTAAATTTCTTTGTTGGTTATTTTGGCCAGTACTAAGTCTTTTTAAACATTTCGTATCCATTTTCCTCCATTGACAAGTGATGCTACATAGTTTACAATTCTTTTTTTTAGTCTATTGTCTGGAAGCCTCATGATGTGACCATAAAATTTAAGGAGTCTTTTCCTCACATCTGTCTCTATATTAGAATATTCTTCAACTTTGGACGTTCTCGGTACGCCTTGGTCCACTATTATTATTATTATTATATACAGGATATTTTTTCTTTTTCTTTCATCAGCTTCCTTAATAATTATTTATTATGCAGTTTAAAAAAGAAGAATAACATTTAAAAATAATAATAATTGTCAGAATATAATAGCAACTGAAGTTACCAGCTGTAATGAATCAATCAAGTGTTAGATTTCGTAATAGTATTTCAAGTTATCATCAGCTGTATGGTAGGAGAATAAATGAACACATCAAGCCGAGTGCCGTAGTAGGTATCTGTTCAATCAGAGATGAGCTACGAAACACCTGGACGCTCTTTGTAAGGGTGACCGATTGGATTTGCCAGCTGAAAGACTCTGTTCTCTGCCGTAAAATCACTTCCCGGTGGTTCGAAACCCACCTAAAACTGCAGGTCCAACTCATCAATCACCATCATTCAATTCATTACCCACACACAGGTCTCAGACCTATGTGGGCTTCATCCTCCGAAAAAAACCTTCTCATTAAAACATGCAAGCAAGTGAGTTCTGCAGCCCCGGGGCTCACTAGTAGAATCAAACTTACCATTTCAATATCAATGTCCAGAAGATTGAGAGCGGCCTTGAAGTCTGCTTTTTCGGTGGTATTCAGCCTCATGGATCCGATGTATAAGAAGTTTATGACAAGTCTCAGAGTTCTGTAGGTTACGTCGGGTAGATGTATTGTTGCCATGTCATGTGTATCCGGAATGTTTGAAAGAATCTGAAAATTATGAGAAAAAAATTAAACGGCAATGATTTATATGCATGCTATACATAGCTTCTCGATTTATGATTGATATACTGATATATGATATTCGAATATAATTACTTCAGTATAATTTATTTTCATCCACTGATCTCCTGTAAAGGGGTATATAGATTTGTCAAGAAATTCAAGTCATTAAAATAAAACTCTGTCATAGGTGATAAAAGGGTAGAGAGGACCGAGAGTCCTAACTCCGCCTATAATAAAAGCAATTAATCAATTATTACGTGCTATTGTTGAACCATTAGCTGACTATAAAAAGCCTCTATACAATAAATATCAACGATTTGATGGTTAAGCGGGCTTCTTGCCTCAACTTCGCACTCAGAACTTTTCTTTGCATAGTGCGTAAATAAAGCCCTTTATCTATCAATAAGTAATTAAATTTAAATTAGTTTATTTGCAAAATGAAATAAAATATACATAAAAATTCTAAGTTTATTCTTGTACAAATAACAATAGCCCAATAATAATTATCCCATTAAGATAACCAAATATCAATCAAATGAAATTCGCCTTAACTTCTCGCCGTACAAGAGAGTTTGATACCTCCTACAGCCTATAGTATATAACCAAAGAATAGATACTTAATACTATAGATATTAATAACCGGTGGTTCGGAACCCACCTAAAACTGTAAGTCCAACTAATCAATCACTATCATCCAATTCATTGCCCACGCACAGGTCTCAGACCTATGTGAGCTTCATCCTCCGAAAATAAAGAACAGATAAACTGTTAATAGCTTTAATCTGATTATAAAAGGTAAAGAAGAGGAAAGAGGAGTAAAATGAGAAAGGCGAGAAAGAAAAAGGAGAACATAGAAGAGAAAACGGCGAAGAGGAACAAAAAGATGGAAGAGAAGGAGAAGGAGGAGTAAAAGGGAAGATGGAGAAGTTGAAAAGAAGGCGAAAAAGAAGATGAAAGAGAATCTAGTGAAGAGGAAGAAAAAGAAAGAAGAGAAGAGGAGAGAAAAAGAAGAGAAAACGAAGGCGAAGGAGAAGATGAAAGAGAAGTTGGCGAAGGGGAAATAGAAGAAGGAGGAGGAGAAAGAAGAAAAGATGGAGAAGAGGAAAGAAAAGAAGAGAAACGAAGGCGAAAAAAGGAGTTGATGAAAGAGAAGTTGGCGAAGGGGAAGTAGAAGAAGAAACAGAAGAAGGAGGAGAAAGAAGAGAAGATGGAAAAAAGGAATAGAATAGAATGACTTTTTTATTTGTTGACGTGGCGAAGTTTGGACAGTAATGTCCACTCTACCACTCAACCACAAGGAAAGAGAAGGAGGAGAAAATTATGAAGACGAAAATGGAGAAGATAAAGAAGTTGGCGAAGAAGAAAGAGGAGAAGAAAAAGAGAAGACGACAAGAAGGAGAAGATGAAAGAGGAGAAAAAGGTGAAGACTGTGCGAGGAGGAAAAAATAGAGATAGAGAAGTTGTCGATGTGTAAGGAGAAGAAAAAAGAGAAGGATGAAGTGAAGTGAATTCGTATGGCTTTTCGTGGTGGGGAGACCCTTACGGGTAGTTCCACCTCGCCGTTTTTTTTTAACGACTGCTTTTTTTTTATATGCAACCGGGACCGACGGCTTAACGTGTCCTCCGAAACACGGGAGTGGCTCGAGAAAAATATCTTGTACTCAACTGGGATCGAACCCAGGACCTTTGGCTTATCAGACCAGGATGAGAAGGATGAGAGAAATAGAAAACGGAGAAGATTAAAGAGAATTTGCGAAGAAGAAGGAGGAGAAAAATGAAGAGAAGAGAAAGAAGGAGGAGCAGAAAAATAATGGGGAAATTAAAGGGGGATAAAACGAAGAAGGAGAAAAGGAAGGAGAAGAAATTGAACGGGAATTAAAAAAGGAAGGAGAAGAAAGAAGAGAAGATTCAGATGTCTTTATTTGCGCAAATTTACAACGTATATGAATGGTTACAGTATCATTAAGATTAGTAACTCTCAGAAGACAGAGCATAGGGAGAAGAAGAGAAATATGTATAAGAAAGAGTAGACTATTAAATAAAAGGCATGTAAATAAGGCATGTCAGGTTATTAATTATTATTAGCAGATTATTATTATTATTATTATTATTATTATTGTTATAGACGTCATTATTTACCGTTTTCAGCAGACGACTGAATGAAACAAGCACCAGTTTATGTGCAAACACTTTGCGCCCACCTTGAGCGATGAGCTGCACGTCAGTGAATGTTTCTTGAATTGAAAAATCCCTGCACATGTTCATCACCTCGATTTTGTGGATTTTGTTGTAAATCTCGACGGTGTAAGCCATGCTGCTTTATCTTATATGGAATCTAAAAAAAAAAAATACAGTATGTTACTCTTTACAACAATTATTGTTTCATCTGCAAATGAGATCAACTATACTTCCCAATAGCTCAAAACATTGACCTGAGTTCCTTACATTGATATAAATAAACCAATTACCTAAGTAATAAATAAGTGGCTGAGCCTTCTTATTTTCAGCACTACAATTTTAGATAATTCAGAAATAGATGCCCTTAAGGTTTGCAGTACATTGTCCAATTTTTAAATCACGAATCAGTGAATTCACTATTAACAATGAACAGTAAAAAATGCCAATAACTTCAATTCAAAGACAAACATAAATCAAATGAAGATAGGGCTATAAACGTGTTTTTAAACGATAATCATTTAGACTAGGAAGAAAACATTCCATTTCAGGGAGTTTGTTGGAAAAGCGATCGAACTGCGCTCCTTACATTGAGAAAATATGCTGTGAAATTTCATCTGGGGTATTTTTCCTGCGACAGTATACTAGATTAAATCACAAAAGGTTAGGTTAGGTGGGGCCTAATGAAGCCCCAAACAGCCCTAATGAAGATAGAGCTATAAACGTGATTGTAAACGATAATCATCTACACCAGGAAGAAGACATTCCATTTCTAAGAGTTTGTTGGATAAGCGATTAAACTGCGCTCCTTACATTGAGAAAATTTGTTGTAAAATTTCATCTGGGGTATTTGTCCTGCAACAGCTTGCTAGATTAAATCACAAAAAGTTACTTTTTACAGCTTACAATGTCACACATTAGGTGGGGAGTCCGATCCCACTAGGTGTCAAATCTGCAAGAAAGTAGAAACCAATTTGTCAAAACAAAACATATTAGGTATGGTATCTTAGTATGGGGTAACTCATCCAAACAAAACCTTGATAGGGTGTATTAGATCCAAAAGAAAGCTGTTAGGTATTTGAAAAAAGCAAATAGATTCTTGCAGGCCGCTGTTCAAGAAACTTGGTCTATTGACTGTACCTTGCTTGTAGGTGTATGAAGTTGCATTATATGAATTATAAAGATTATTATAAACCAAAATCTTGACACTCATGATAATAAAATTAATTTTATAAAATTTTAAATTTTAAAAATTTAATAAAATTTTATAAAACATGAAGCCGAGGAGATTGCCACTTGGTGAGTCACAGTAGTACGAAAACTTAGTTATATTGATAGAAAATTCTATAACCAGCTACCGAAGTTTCTAAAGAGTCTTGGAAGTATAGCAATATTTAAAAAACAACTAAAAAAATATTTAGCTGATAATGCTTTTTATAGTGTGCAAGAGTTCCTTTCAGATCGAAATTGAGCCTCACCTCAAATAATTGAAATTGTGGTAACTAATGAATAAGAATGGTAATATAGTATAATTATAATAATTGTTGATCTGACTTGACTTATGTAATCTTAAAAAGGTAAAATAGAATTTGGAAGAATAAATTTTATAGAGTCCTCGAAGCTTAACAATTAAAATAGTTGAAAAGGAGCTGCTATGTTGTTTTAGAAGTTGAAGTGGCACCATCTGAAGCATTTTTATTGCCCTATCATATTATACAGCAATGGTGGTGAATTAATACGATTCATTATTCTTATGAATTTTTATGACTAATATTTATTTATTTAAAAAATCATTCATTCGATTTCATGGGAGCCTTACCGTTTACCCGTAAATGAAATTTTACCGGAAACCAAGGCGTCTGATTGGTCTCTTCAAATTTATAAACATTCAAAAATTCGAATAAACCAATAAGATGCATTAATTTTCTGTAAAATTCAATTTACCGGTAAACGGTAAGGTTCCCATGAACTCAACTATTGATACAGTCGGTTGGCAATCCAAAGACCCCGCCGTTACTCAACGACTAGTTTCAACATTGAAATAACAAGCAAAAGTAAACCATTTAATAAAACTTTACAAACCAGTTTTATTAGTACCAGAATTTGTTGTTTTTACAAAATCTTATGGAAGTTGTTACTTGTGGATTGTAAATTGTTATGCAACAGGCCACGTGATGGTGATACAATTAATTAATACTAAGTTACTAATTAACAACATTACTGATCTCTAATCTACTCAGATTTCAAAAGAATTTGAATTAATATTCCTCGCGCAATAAATAGACACTACTTCCATGGGTGCTTGCACAGTGGAGCATCCACTACTTGATAATCACCATCGCAAAATCAAACACATGCTGTGGAATGGTGGTATTCACGCAGCTTAAATTTGTCATACAAAATTCCTCAGCATATGCTTGATTTTTCAATGGTGATTATCATCGAATATCGGATGCTCCAGTGTGCAAACACCCTAAGCGCGCATTCCAAGACTAGCCATACCGTTTCCATCAGTCCTGGCGCAAATATAACGCAAGCTTGGTGACGCGACACAGGGTGACGCAATGTGGAGCATAGAAACGAATAAGACCTTACCCTTGTTTCCAATTGAGCATCCTGAACCTTTTCTGTGCCTCACAAAAATCAAGCCTGCATTCCATTTGCACCGGGCCTAGAGATATCGCATTGGCTGCAATGTCAGGGCGTGCGTATTGGAAAGATATTGGAAAATAGGGGGGGGGGGGGGCTGGAAGCAGACTGTGATCGTTTGCGAATGTAGAGACAAAATAGCATAGCATGTTTTATCGCGTTTCTGTATATTAATGTGATGAGAGTTGTCTGGGATGAACGGCGAAGGCATGCAAATTACGGCCCTTTTATTTACCTCCGTGATTCGGAGAACACATCAAGCCTGTCAGCTCTAACTATAAACAGCCGTTCATTCAAATTAGATGCCCTCAACTTATTCAGGTGAACCGGAGAACTCTTTGACACCGAACCTGAGCCAGTTAGGTCATACGATACTTGATAATACCAATGATTTGTCAATGTGTAGAATCATCAAGCTTATCAGTTCTTATTCTGAGAATATAACACTAAAAGAGTAAGATGCACACTATCATAGATCACAAAATAGTATTGAAATTCAATTCTCTTAACATGAATGCCTCATAACATTATTTGTAGGTTAGGTTTAGGCATTTCGTATTTGTAATGTAATAAGTACATGAGGAAATACACGAAATGAATATCAAAATAAATTGAAGAGGGGTTATAACGTTATAACAAGCTTTCAATAAAGCCGAACTGAGCAGTTGCTGGGAGAGCCCTGCACAAAAACATTCAGCTTCATCAAGAACGTCCTGAAAATTATAGAATAAAAGTATGCTGCCAAGAGAGACTTTAATAATATAAGCTAGTTTCTTACTCTGAAACGTGAATAATCCTCCTCGAAACTCTGTGGAGCACAAATTTACAATACACAACACTACGAATTGTTTACTTCAAAATCGAACTCTAATAATTCAGGTTAAACGCGGACTGTTTCACTGGTGCACTTGCTGTATTTAGCTGGCTTGCCTCGCTCTTTGTAATATCTCGACAGTTCTCCGTTTCTCTCTATATAACTATTCATCTACAGTCCTGTAGTAGAGTAGTCAACTTGTGAATAGTCGATGTATGCAAGAAGGCAAAACGAATAGTAGTAAACGGGAATAGCCAATGGGATCTCTGCATTCCTTCGATTATTTGTTGATGGAACCAGCGCGCCTGTACCTCTATAGAACTGTACAATTATCTGTACTGAATAGTCTGAACGTAGAACTCTATTCATTTCACTCTGTAGCTACTATTCAAAAGTTCAGGTTATCAGCTGATTATGTAAAGTGTCATTTTGTGAAGCTCGTTCATAACCTGCTTCAATGACAGTAATTTCAATTTGAGTAACTTACATTAAATCACTCCATCTACTGCACAAAAATCCAAAGCTATAATTAGAATTATGATGAACTCTTGGCTCAGATGAAAAGTATTTATTGGTCGTCTGCGACTTGTTTCGTGAAGAAGTAATTTGTATTTACGATTGCAAATCGTAAATATTTTGGAAGAAACTACGATTGTTGTGTTCACGGTTGTTTGTGACTTTGTGTACCGAATATTTGTGTGAACTTCAGCAATTTTTATCTCAATCGGATATTTCACAGCAATTCTGGCGATTCTAAAGGTACCGTACGCTGATTATAATTATTAGGTTATGGTTGATGTTTAGTTCATATTCTGAAATTATCATTGCAGCTTCAACCCGTTCAAATACAGCTTGAATTATGGATTTACTTAGTTCTATCTTGAACTCCATGGACAAACCTCCGTCTGCTAGTGATGGACAACGAGAACTTATGAAAAAGCAAAGAGAAACGATGATGCGTAGGCAAAATGAAGAGAAAGAAAAATTTAGTAAATTTCGAAAGAAGGTTGAAGAGAAGGTTAATCAGTTCCAGCTGAAAGTAGATGAAAAAAGACTGAAATTTGAACCGATGGACCAAGTCTTCCGAGGCATCATTCACGATGTAGCAGAAATAGCGGGTATGACAGCTTATTCATTCGGCGAGGAAGGTTATGATCGTTATACAATGATTTATAAAAAAGACTTTCCACCCAGCGAAGATGAAATTGCCACACTGAGAAACGGCGAAGAGTGGAACGAGGAAAAAGCTAAAGAAATAGCACAGAAAAGGAAACTGGAGAAGGACGATGCTGAGGAATACGTAAAGAAGAAACCTGACAAAATTATTCCAAAAACAAACTACCAAGAAAAGTATCAACATTTGATCGGAACCGAAGTAGCAAAGGACGCAGCAAGGGTTACGCAGACTAATAAAAGTTATGGTTTTGTTCCCAGTGAAAATAAGAAGGATGTTAGATCGATTGAACAGACTTTGGCTGATATAAAATCGAAGAAACGGCAAAAACTCGAGCACCAGACCGATAATAACTAGGCAAATTATTAGGCTGCAGAGCTTTAAGTTAACTCAGAATTCTTCCTTCAAATATTAAGTTATTCAATTATTTTCATTCTCAGAATTAGTAGGTAGTTCTTGAATTTCGAATTTAAACGCGTAGACTCGGTGATGCCGCGGAAAATGACAAGAAAAAATCATAAATGTATTTTTTTTATATACAGTACAGTTTCATTCGTAGTTTGCTTATTTATTGTGTCCATTTTTATTTAAACTCAGGGTGAGATGTTGATCATGTAATGAATGTGTTCCTGTTTATTGATAGAAATAGAGAAAATAATCAATCTTAAACATTAAAATATATCAGTATTAGCAGACTTTGATTATCATAATTTCTGTGATGTTCTCCATGACGAAATACTTGAACAATTTAATATGAAAACTGACACTGTATTTCTATTAAAATTATGATTTTAATCATTTTGACTGAAGGTTTGCATTTCGCTTCTGTTGGTATTAAATAACTTTTATTGTGGAATAAATGCACTCACTTTTGCCACTGATGAATTTTTTCCTCAAAACCGAAATGCATTCCTCCAGTTCGACTAAAATCGTAATTTAAATAAAAATACAGTTTCAGTTTTGAAATTAGATTGTCAATAATTTTCTTCTTTATCCTTGGTATTAAACTTGATGAAGCTTCATCTGGGTGACAGGCTGATGAAGCTTCTCATCAGAAGCGAAATGCATTCCTCCTGTTCAAGTGAGTAAAATCATAATTCAAATAGAAATACAGTTTCAGATTTGAAATTAGATTGTCAATAATTTCCTTCTTTGAAAGTATCATTGGTATGCAATTTGAATTTTTATTGATGTAGTTCTCTCCATACCACAGTGGATTATTAAACTCGAGTTTTGTATTAAATAACTTTTATTGTGGAATAAATGCACTCACTTTTACGGGAAGACCGTTTCGTACTGGTTTCATGCTTCATTGAACACGCTTGATAGTCTACTACATGTATCTACTGTTAAGAGTTATTTAATGTCAAACTTCATTTTGATATTTATACTGGGTACAAGTACCAAAAGTCAATCAAGTAGTGTGCATGAACATGATTTAAAATGAATGAAAAAAGATATTGACAATTCCACAATGTTTATTTATATACCCCAACTTACCAACCTAAAATAAGAAAATTCAATTTCTTCCACTGCAGAACAACTAAAGATGCGGCAGGTGGTGTCAAGAAACTATGTTTATTAAGTAGCATAAATAAAATTTGTGGAATTTACGTAGAAAAACTTTTTTCATCAATTTTGAATGTTGCCGCCTCCAGTGAATTTGCTCTCATGACAGCGTTTTGAAACTCTTCCAACCAACCATACACCTGGAGCGTTTGCCTAGCGTGGACTCTACGCTCAACAAACGCTACATGTGTGGAGGACGCCTTAGACCACAGAGTGCCAAGATATTGTCAGGAATCACGGTCCTTCATAAAAAATTAGTACAGTATACAATTAAATAGTAAAGAGCTGGAGCGACACAAATGCATAGATAAATACATACTTCTTCTATCGATGGATGCAGTCAACCTTTTAGAGTTGAAATATGTATTCCTTGTAGGTCGTCCAAACGTCAAGCTAGAGAGACACTATTTGCATACAGCTTATAGCAAATTTACCAGTGTGGAATCTAGCTAAACACGTTGCAGGAACGAGAGTTGCTCTCGCAGCTTTTCTTGATAAGATCGATCGACACTGCTCTTTATCTAAGCAAATAGTGTCACTTACTCTCGCCATTTGGAAGAGCTTCAAGCGATCAATATATCAACTTATTCAAGCAGTGTCTACTTCCATAGATTAAACATATATTTATATTAACTTATGTGAATTTAACGACTTGCAGTCAAATATTCATTGAGAATAAGTAAAATTTACTTACTCTGTAGGCCGAGCGCTTTCGAATCTTTGAGATCCGTTTTCAGAGGCGTGTATTAATAAATTTTACTTATTCTTAATGAATATTTGACTGCAAGTCGTTAAATTCACATAACAAGTTAATATTAACAACGCAGTTCGTCATGGAACAAGAAATCCAGGAATATATTTATAATAATCTTGTTCCATAACGATCTACGTTGTTAATACTAACTTATTATAGTAAATTTAACGACTTGCAGTCAATTTTAATTGTGAATAAATAAAAAAGTGTGGGAATATTATTCATTCACAATTAAAATTGACTGCATGCCGTTAAATTTACAATAAGTTAGTATATCATTATAATCCACAAATGTTCCATATAAAATTATATTATTGTGCGAAATATTATGTTGTTCATAGATAAAATACCTGTAACATATATATAATAACTTATGCCCGGTTTCTCAGTCGTTCAATAAATCATTCAGTATCTACAGATTGATTCAACATCGGCCATAAGGATTATTTCACAAGAAACTTTCTCTGCTGTAAAACCACTTCCTGGTGGTTCGGAACCCACCTAAAACTGTAGGTCCAACTCATCAATCACCATCATCCAATTCATTACCCACGCACAGGTATCATACCTATGTGGGCTCCCTGTGTTTCACAAAAAAAACCGGTATAGTTTACCCGGCTTAAATACATTGTATCATATAACTTCAAAAATCGGGTAAGTGTGAAGCGTTCCATATGATTCAATGTCCCTACGGCCGGGTAAATGACATAGGTTTCATAGGTTAATGCCAGGTATGTGTGAAACTAGCCTTAGGGCCGCTACTGAATGATTTATTTAACGATTGAGAAACCGGACAAGGGAACCATGTTAATGAACCTACATTGAAGCTTCCTTAGTTCAAGAAAGCCTTGAGAGGGAGGGGGTTTCAAGGAAGCCTTAAGGTTAGATCATGAATAAGTGTACATAGTTTGTGCTGCATCAGTGTGAAATAATTTGGCATTAACTGACTTCTTTGAGAAATTATACGTTAAATGAAGAGTAATGCAGATTATACAAAAATTCAGTAACATAATCAAATAAATGATATTATATTATGAAATATATGCACATTATCAATATAAAAATTCAGTATCACTCAAATAAATAATATATTTTGAAATATAGATACGCATTATCAACAGTTTAGTTCTCAGTGAGATTACTAGAGCTAGCAGATAAGTAAGCTTTCAAAATTATAATGATAAGCAAGCCAGCACCTTCTTTAAACATATTTTAATACAGGATTCTATATATAGATAATATCTATATATTATATATACTTACTATAATATATATAAATATTGTAATTACATTGGAAATGACGCCCGTCGTTGCCCTGATATGTGATGTACGTTTATTATTGTAAATTATAACTGTTTTATAATATAATTGTTTTTATGAGGTAAATATAACTGTATATCAAGGCAATGACGGGCGCTATTTTCAATGTAATTTATACATCTATAGCTTCCTGTATTAGTCTGTATTGAGCTAGCAATACCATAGACATAAAGTTGAATGCTTATTCTATGGCAATACTTAGTGAAATTCAACAGTGTGATAAACAAGTTGAGTAGAGATCTTCAGCTCTGTCCACACTTGTTCAACGTTCGGTCGTCAGAGGCACGCAACAAATTGCCCGAAAGAGAGGCACTTGGGGCATTCAATAGATCTTTCAACTTTCCTCTTGCAATATTAGCGTTCTGAGGCTTGTATTTTTGCGTGTTGCATGCCTCAAAACGCAAACATTGCAAGAGGAACGTTGAACAAGTGAGGACACAGGTTTTCATTGACATTAATTTAGGCAGCAACGTCGAAAAACCTCTCAATTAAAGCAGCCACTTGTTCCGGCGTGTGTTTGACATACTTTTCTGGATTCTTCGTGAATGGTAAGTTAGAATACCTGGAATGAACAAGAAAACACACTTTCAATTATCGATATATAACTATTTAAAGAATTAAAAATTCTAATTAATTTTTAAAGAATTAATTTCTTAGATAGTTTTCAGCCTTACTTGAACTGTTGGCTATTATCGATGTCAATAACGACCATAAACTTGCCCAAATCAAATCAACTTTATTCCCAAACATTGATACATTCCTTGTTACATCGTGATAGCAATAATTATACAATATTACAAAGTAATGTTCAGGTATTATTATATGCTACATGTTATACTATATAACTATTTTATATTAATTTACATTCAAATTAACTCTAGAAATGTAACAAAAAATATATTATTTAGTTCAAAGAGTTGGTCCTAATGAGAATCTGTAAACATAGGCTAGTATTAACTGTGCGTTTGCAGAGTTCCCATCCAAAAGATTCATCTTTGGACCTGATTTAGTGTAATGCACAAATAGAATGTTTTTATGAAGAGAAAAAAAGAACAAAAACAATAAGTAAGTAGTAAATTGGGCTGAGACAAATATTGCAATTCACATAAAAAAAATAAAATAGTTTTGAATGTTGGAACTATCTTATAACAGTTTAATGCTATGATGGCTGGCTTTTCGAAGTGGGAAGTTATAACAGAACTTACTATTGTGATTAATATCAGACCCATTTCAGGACCGAGTCACATCCTCAGCAAACTCCTCGCTGAGGATGGGACTCAGGTCCTGAAACGCATCCGATACTACTCACGAAAGTAAGCTTTGTTGTGAATGCAAGTTTATAATCGTCATTAACATCGTAAATACTAATATTTTACTAAAAATGTTCACTCATGCCTTGTATTGCATAATGTATTCCATGTAACATACAAGTGCATAGTGCTATACAAGAATCAATAGACATATTGTAAAATTTAAACTAACTTGATAATATAATACTTGATAGTGAGTCCAAACACCTATTTTATGCGTGTGATGGCATTTGCACTGTTTTGGTGCTTCCTCAGACACGGCTGGCGGCGTACTGAATAAGACTGATAACCTAATCCACACCTGGATAACTTTTAACAAGTTAAAAACCTTATCCAAACTATATTTTTATCCTTATTTAGTATGCCGCCAGCCGTGTCTGAGTAAGCACCAAAACAGTGCGAAATGTCCATCGCACGCATAAAGTGAGTTGTATTGACATTAATATTCGTATACCAAAAGTCTTTAGTGCATTTGATAGGATTAAATTAACAAATTTAGGGAAGTGATAGCCGCGAGCCGTAGCAGGTATCTGTTCAATCAGATAGAGATAAGCTGCGTTCTCGTAGGTCCTGTTTGTAACGGTGACCGATTAGATTGGCCAGCAAAAAAGACACGGTTCTCTGCTGTAAAATCACTTCCCGGTGGTTCGGAACCCACCTAAAACTTCAACCACCTAAAACTAAAGTCCAACTCATCAATCACCAGCATCCAACTCATTACCCACGCACAGGTCTCAGACCTATGTGGGCTTCATCCTCAAAAAAAAAAAAAATCGAAATTCATTTCCATCTACATAAAGAGTTTGTATTCACTATAAGGTATTGTGTTATCAAGTATGGTCTAAATTTTCACAGAAAAATGGAATCGCTAAGAATATTTTGTTTTGATTTGTAAATAAATGAATAAAGTCTAGATAGTTTCACGAGAGCACTCATTGCAATCAGTGTCTCAGTTTGGACGTATCTCAAGGACGACTTGTCCAAGAATGAACCCTGCGAAATGTTATGATCAGCAGCGTGTAATGATTGCTAAATCATTCAATTTAATGAGGCAATAAATAAAAATTTTAAAAATTAATAAATTTAAACTTGTTTTCACACATCACGAAATATAATAAAAACCTGGAGCCTTTTACCATCTTTATGAAATAATCTAAACTGTTATGCTTTTGCATAAAAAATTACAATCAACAAGTAAAAAATTCCATAATATTTTGCAGTAACTACAAGTTCAAATTCAAATTCAAATTTATTTATCAAAAACATTTTACAATACAATGAATGGATAATATAATATTATATATAATACAACGATAATAATTTCATGCCTCAAGTTTTTTTAAATATAAAAATGTAATTAATAAATTAATATACCCCACTATAATACTATGTGTTGGGGTTTTAGTACAATACTAGATTTTGTAGTAACTACAAATACAATACTAATACAGTAAAACTAATTTGTAAATTGTCTTAAAGCTGGCTAATGAAGGTAACATTCTATGTAAAAACAGAAGGTTCAATCTCGACACCAATATGAATATTAGCTTAGCGGCGTATGACTTTATATGGAACACATAAATCAATTATACCTCACCATTGCTTCTGTTTGTACAGTCTAATTCATTTACGTGTTTCAAAATGTCACACTACGTCGTGTCACCCAGCCTGAGTTTACTATTTTTTATTTTTCATTGCGGATGATGCCCACATGAGTCTGGAGACTTGTGCGTGGTGGTAATGGATGGGTGAATGATGAAAAACATCAATGGCTGAATGAGATTCAAAATCAAGGCTGCAGGAAACGAAGCCAGCCAGAGTCTAATCTAATCACAGACAAGCGCTTCAACCAAATACTAGAGGCCTAAAACAATAGTTGATATTTTTGGCAATTTATAGGCCGAAGCCAGCCAGAAATTATCTAATCACAAACAAGCGCTCCAACAACTGCGCTACTAGAGGCCTAAAAGAATAGTTAATATTTTTGGCAATTTATAGGCCTGTAATAGTCTTAAAGCCTCGGTTTCCAACCACGCGGCTTCGAATAAAACGGACTCTGGACAGGGCCAGAATACACTATAATTGATGCTTTCTATATAGGTTCCTATACCAGAAGCATCAATTGTTGTGTATTCCTGCCCTCTCCACTGTCCGTTTTATCAAAATCCGCGTTGTTGGAAACCGAGGCTTAAGTAATTTGCATTTCTCAAGTTGCATAAAACACAATTGCATGCTATCCTCAACACTATGTTAAATAAAGATAAACAATTCATACAGAAGAACGGTGAAGAAAGAAGATAAATTTGTTAAATAAACTTACTTGTCATAGAAAGCATTATATTTGGGCAGAATATACTCTTTATTGTCTCTCTTCAAGCTCTCTCTCAGTTCCACATCTGGAATGGAGTATCCTCGTTGCAATTTCGCCATTTCTTCCATTTCTTTGTTGAAGCCCTATAACAATCAATTATTAACATTATATTTCTTATTTATTGAAAATAATTGGAAAAAGGCACGGGAGAAGAAGAAAAAAAGATTAACATTATATTCCTCTTTATTTTTGAATTCTGCAATAGGCTACCTCAAAGACACAATAAAAAACGATTTACCAATCATGATGTTGAAGATCGATCTTGTTTCTACTAATATATAATAAAAACTTGAAAACACTTTTAAGTGGAAATTATGACTCACGTTATGGCGTGACGGCAGTTTCACTCTGTTGTCAAGAGCATCGTCAGACGACCCACAGTACACTCTGAGTACTTAAAAGAGGATGAAGCCCACATAGGTCTTAGACCTGTGCGTGGGTAATGAGTTGGATGATAGTGATTGATGAGTTGGACCTACAGTTTTAGGTGGTTTCCGAACCACCGGGAAGTAATTTTACAGCAGAGAACAGTGTCTTTTTTGCTGGCCAATCTAATCGGTCACCGTTACAAACAGGTCCTACGAGAACGCAGCTTATCTATCTGATTGAACAGATACCTGCTACGGCTCGCGGCTATCACTATTACTTAAAAGTGTTTATCAAGTTTTTATTTTATTATTATTATTGTCGATAGAACTCCCAAGAGGAAGACAATGAGTATTCAATGACTCGTGGTGTATGGTATTTATTTTTTCTTCTTTGCCCAGTATTCCTTCATCCTTTGCGAGAACCGCTGCTTCCTTCCTTCACTCCATAGTGGTTATTCTATTATTTACTAATCATAATTTCAAAATTAAATAAGGATATCAGTCAATTCCACGATTTTATTAGAGTACTGGACCTGTTTCTTGGCTTTACATAGCACAAATTTTTGTTGGATGATACTGCACAAATATGTTGATAAACACAATAAAATCATTAAAAGTTCACTGAAAATGTGATTAGTAAAACCACAAAACCATTGCTCTAATAACAACTATAAATAACAATAATACACAATAATCCATCCTTGTTTGAAAAATTTCATCATAGAGTAGGCTACCTACCTCACACCAATCAAAAATATAAACTATAAAATAAAATATAAATAACAATAATAAACAACAAAAAACCATCCTTGTTTGAAAAATTTCAGAAGAGTACCTACCACACACCAATAAAAAATGTAAATTATAAAATAAAAACTATATAAACTATAAAATAAAATGAAAAATAAGACGAAATTGTCACAACCACATTTATTAAAACTTCGAGAAACTAGTTTCGGTTGTTACACCATTATCAATCTCAATCAAACTGAAAAACTGAAGTACAGAGAAGCCTTATATATACTATACATGAAATGATACTATTGGCTAAGAGGGAAAGAGGCTGACCTTAATCGGACTTTGTGATTGGTTGTCAAGTCACGCCCCCTGGTGGGAGGAGTAACAAGCAAAAATATGAGTCAAATCAATAACTAAACAATGTGAACATCAAGAAAGTAACAAAAAATTTGTAATAAGGCTAGAATTTAATCAAATTAAAATTAAAAATTCTTTTAAAAATTAGAAGCTCACTGAAATGCAATCAAGGTCAACTGAGAAATACACATAAGAATTGCTTTTTTAAAAATAGGCTGGAATTATAATGAAACCAAGTTAGTTGTATTGAATTGGTTAAAATAAATTTGGTCATTTAAATTAGTTATGGAATCGTTTTTTACCAACTTAGTTATCTCCAAAGCTTCTAAAATGTCTAATTGTCTGCCTTTGCCAATCAAATGCAGAAATTCAACATTTTCTTCAGCCTTGAACTTGTGTCCATTATTAATGAGATGTTCTGCAAAATTTGAATCTCCTTTTTGGGTTTTCCAATTCCTGATATGTTCATTTACTCTACATTTGAAACTTCTACCAGTCTGACCCACATAACAAGCATTACAATCACCGCAATTCAATTTATAAACCCCACTTTTTCCCCTGGGTTCACCCCTTTCACCACTACTAGCTGAATTATTTATGGATAGCCTTGAACATAGAATTTTTGAAAATAATAATTTTAAGAATAGGATTGCTTATTGGTACAGATATGTAGATGATATTATTTGTTTGTGGAAGGGTAGTAATAGACAATTAGATAATTTCCTTAGCTATTTGAATCGTTTACACCATAAGATTAAATTCACCATAGAGTTAGAAGAGAATAGTGTTTTAAATTTTCTAGATTTAAGAATTGACCATAGCACAGGAACCCACAATTTCTCTATTTTTAGAAAAGTAACTCATACCGATGTAATCATACCTCATCACTCATGTCACCCAATATCACACAAACTTGCAGCCTTCAATAGTATGATTTATAGAGCTTTAACCATTCCAATGAGCAATCATCACTTTGAAAAAGAGATTAGTACGATTAAACAGATAGCTATTACAAATGGATATGAGGAAATCATTGTCAATAAAATGTTAAATAAAATAAATAGGAGACTAGCAGTAAGTACTAGCATTGCTGTAACAGAAACTGGGGAAAGGTCATGGATAACGGTGCCTTACCTTGGCCCAGTTTCTGATAAATTAGGAAAACAACTGAAAAAGAACGGTTTTGATGTAGCTTTTCAAACCAAACCAATTTTAAAGAGCTTATTTGGGTGTAGTAAAGACAAAATTGATATCTGGGATAAAAGTGGGGTTTATAAATTGAATTGCGGTGATTGTAATGCTTGTTATGTGGGTCAGACTGGTAGAAGTTTCAAATGTAGAGTAAATGAACATATCAGGAATTGGAAAACCCAAAAAGGAGATTCAAATTTTGCAGAACATCTCATTAATAATGGACACAAGTTCAAGGCTGAAGAAAATGTTGAATTTCTGCATTTGATTGGCAAAGGCAGACAATTGGACATTTTAGAAGCTTTGGAGATAACTAAGTTGGTAAAAAACGATTCCATAACTAATTTAAATGACCAAATTTATTTTAACCAATTCAATACAACTAACTTGGTTTCATTATAATTCCAGCCTATTTTTAAAAAAGCAATTCTTATGTGTATTTCTCAGTTGACCTTGATTGCATTTCAGTGAGCTTCTAATTTTTAAAAGAATTTTTAATTTTAATTTGATTAAATTCTAGCCTTATTACAAATTTTTTGTTACTTTCTTGATGTTCACATTGTTTAGTTATTGATTTGACTCATATTTTTGCTTGTTACTCCTCCCACCAGGGGGCGTGACTTGACAACCAATCACAACGTCCGATTAAGGTCAGCCTCTTTCCCTCTTAGCCAATAGTATCATTTCATGTATAGTATATATAAGGCTTCTCTGTACTTCAGTTTTTCAGTTTGATTGAGATTGATAATGGTGTAACAACCGAAACTAGTTTCTCGAAGTTTTAATAAATGTGGTTGTGACAATTTCGTCTTATTTTTCATTATGGATACCTTCCACAATATCACCTTCGCCATTACTAAGAAAGTTATAAAATAAAATATAAATAAACACTATAAATAACAACAAAAAACCATCCTTGTTTGAAAAATTTCAGAAGAGTACCTACCACACACCAATAAAAAATCTACTAATAATTATTTTATTATTGAAAATTAAAAGTAGTTTTTTATTAAAAAATATTCTCGTATGATCTAGAAACTAAAAATAAATCAATGACTATCAGTTATGTTGTTTAATTAATGATTTTTCGAGAACTTTTCAAAAAGAACTCATTGAAAACCATAACTTTGATCAATTTGTTGTTGCAACACAACTATCCAATAATTCTACATTATCATTATAATATCACATATGTTCCAAGTTTGCAAATTGGTTTATTAGACTACTGGGTCCTTGTTGCTCCGTATCCGTGGTTAAGTGGTAGAGTGGACATTACTGTCCAAACTTCGCCACGTCAACAAATAAATAAGTCATTCTATTCTATCCATCATTTTGGATGTAAATCGATGTCATTTGATGTATAAAACAATAATTATGACAGAAAAAAATTAATGATTAGAATTGTATAATCTATCTACTCACAGCGAATTTCTCTTTAATGACGCCTCTATCCTTTTCCTTCAATTTACCGGCAGCCAAAGTGACGTCATCTGTGCAAGAAATATGAACTAGAACTCGACTCCAACTGTAAACACAAAAATTAATTAATTATTTTATTTTAACCGTTGTAAATTCTATCTACAATCACAGGAAAATAATTCGTTATCATCCACAAATAGTACATTACTTCAAGTAATTAATTGTCAGCCATTCCTTTTTTTAAATAATCAATTCAATCACCTAAATATGGACATATTAATCAAAACACAAATCACAAACAAAATTCAAAATTTTATCCTTTTTTGGACTATTGGACTGGGAACGGAGTGATGTTATGTTACGGGGTTTTGTTTGTCGTCTGGATGCACCTTAAGAACTGTACTATTTGTGAATCGGGAAGCTTATGATGTTTATAGAAATCATAGAAGTTTAATTATGCATACGCCTATCAGTACAACTGATAATAATAATAATAATAATAATTTATTTACAAGTTTACGATTTCCACTGGGTCTGAGACCCGTATGGTACAAAACAAATTTAATACAATACTAGTCTACAGAATATATACATGTAAGAGTAACTATATATAATTGATCAATATTAGAGAATAAAGGAAGAAAGAAAAAATAATAATAATCTAGAGAAAAAACCATGCAATTAATAAATGAGGGATAGGTAATTCATTCACCTTTGTATCATGGTGGTATCATGGTATTCACCTTTGTATCACCTAGTCTCATTGTAGAAGAGACAAAAATGAAATAAAATAAAAATATGAAGAAATAATAATAGTTTCCTGTAAATAAGTCGGGTCCTTCGATACTCCTTGTATCGGTTTATTTTAACTAAATTCGTCGGGTCCGTAGATACTCCGTTGTATCGGTTTATTTTGTAATGAATTAGAGTATAGTTTGCCTACTTTTTTTGATGAATCGTACAGTACCTTTTCTGGTAAGCGTCCTTGTGTGCGCCAATCATCTGTTGGTAGGAGTGTTCGCAGTCGGGCTCGCTCAGTGTTACCAACTCAAGCAGAGTGGACCGTTGCAGGCTCTTGAGCACGTGGTTGCAGTTGTTGAGGCGGAACAACGCCTTCACTCCCGGCTCAGTGTACGCCTCGCTCTTCGATACCAGCGCACAGTTCAGTTGCGAGATCACTTTCTCTGCGGGGAAAAAGAGGGAACGAATGAATATGAATGAGAAGAAAACAGGTATAAATTGAAAATTGTAATACGCTTATAAATTATAATACGCTTGCAATTTTATTTTTTCTACTTTGGAAAAATAATCTAGTTGATGAGAAAATAGTTCTTACAAAATTTGTTCTTACAAACACACAAAGCTTCCTCTGAACTCAAGTCGGAGCACCTCGAGACCCGATATTCTAGTTCATTTTTACATTTAAAAAATTAATGTTCAAATTTCTCCTATGGGCATTATTTAATAATAATACATTTATTTTTTGCATGTACAATCACAGATAGTTTTGCAAACGTCATTACATATACTCATTGTGATTACAGATAAACCTAATCACAGTCATATCGCAGATAAATACATATAATTCATATCGTCTTTGGTCCTAAGTTATATAAATTTCATCACTTATACTGTCACGGTGCAAAATTCACCAGCCCACTTTGCCAATAATCACCTCAAAAATAACAAGGTATAGTTTTGTAAAATTAATACTCACTCAAAATCATCTATCATATTATCTTATTTTACTTAGTTGCACAATCATTTGCCAAATTCGTTATAAAACAGCATCCTACAATGGGCTGAAATAAGAAAAGTTGTTTACGTTACTTGAAAGGTTAGCTTGTCAATTATCTTGATAAAACCGGCTTATCAAACAGCTGTTACCGGTTAATAATGTCACTTTCCTTTTTGCTAAAATATTCGTATTGTTATTTATTTCTTGTATTTATGTTATTCGATCAACTTGGTAAATCTGCTTATGCTCGTCCTGCTAATTATTAATTTCTTTAATTTAATTATTACTTCCTTCAATTTTCATTTTATTAATTTTCTTGCATATGGTACACCGTATTTGAAATCGGGTGTAGGCTCCTCATTGGAGGAAATTAAATTCTTGCACTGCGATTGGCGGATTTACCGCATGACGTAGCCCCTTCTTCAAGTACTGTAACCAGAGCTTGAAGAAGGAGAGACCCATTTTGGCAAGCTGAGGAGGAGGTTCGTTTTTTATACCTCTCCTACTAAAAGTTTTTTAAAAGTTTAAAGTCACCATTCTAGTCAGTTTTAATGTTACATGTGTTTGTTCCCATATCGTTTCAAGAGTACTAATATCCAGATTGTCAATAACGTACGGTTACCTCACAAAAAATTAAAAAAACTCGCGATCCAGACATGCTGTCCGAGGCCCAAGATGTCCGAGCAGGAAGCGACGCCAATTCCGATTGAGTACCAGTGAAAATTTATCTCTTCGAGTGCGCGAGAATTGGGCCCAATCAAATAAAAGAAAGTTTGGTATGTGAAAATTTTACTATTTCAGTTGAGGACATTTAATTAATTGACATATCACTTGTACATGCGATTGAAACGAGCTCTCGTAATTGTTTCGCCCTTAGGACAAAAGCCTAATTGCTCTAAAATAATTCTATTTCAAATTCCATTTTTTATAAAAAGCTCAACTATTATTCATACACATTTTTTGTTCATCAAGTAATTTCCGATTTTGTGCAAATATTTCATTCAAATTTTAAAATAAATCACATAGTAATTTCAACTAAAGTTCATATTTTAATTTCCTACTCGACTCTGGTTGTTTAATAGTTTAATTCAGAAATCCAACAGCCGGCTCCGCCGAGTTGAGTTGGTCATTTGTCAACCATCGCATGCCCTTGATAGAGGTCATGCGTGTCGGTGCAACATTTACTCATGTTTTAGATTGTATGTGACCGGACGTATTTGTGGCTTTTTCACCTCATAGGCGTGAGTTGTTGGGAGAGTGTAATAAGGAAGAATTACACATTTTATATACGGCTCTCGTTCGTGAGGGGAAATTAGCTTGGAGTGTAATAAGTTATCCATTTATCTCTCTTTGCTGGGTTGGATCGTGTGGACGACATTTGTGGGCATTCTACATTTTCTCCCACGATCCCGTCTAGCGAAGATAGATATAAAACAGTGTGGTTGTAGATTGAGATGGTGCTCCGAACATCAAGATTTTTATAAGGAATTATTCCCGACTGCAGCATCCGGCAATTTGCATCAGCATAGTAATTTCAAATATTTTTTGAAGGAGCACCCTACGAGCTATAGCTCATCTAAGGGCACTATCTCGATATACATCCTACATAATTGGGCTCGCCCAAATAGGGGTAAAATTTGGGGTTACAATACATAAAAGATAAAGTTCAGAGTTCCAGACAAAAATTTGAGAACATATATCCTAAGCACCTTGCTAAAATCTTACTCCCACTCATTTAGGCAAAAACTCTGATAAACTATAAAAGCATTTGTCCAACAACCAATTCTTTAATTGCTTTTTGAATTGCTGAACCGTCTTGACGCTCAAGATGTCAGTTGGCAGAGAATTTAATATTTTCAGACTCATGTGCTCCGGATTCGCTTCAAAGAATCTTTTTCGATGAGCCTGGAGTCTTAGAATATTTCTTGACCTTGAGTTGTAGCTATGCAGAGAAGCGCCTGTAGTCCAATGATCTCTACGGTTGAAGCCATACACTGCTATATCGACTGCGCTTGGATGGGTGACCGTGCTTCAATGACTTGATGTTACAAGCTTTATTATCACTTACCCGGTGGTTCGGAACCCACCTAAAATAGTAGGTCCACCATGTTCCCCGTAACATGGCACAAACGGCGAGGTGGAACTACCCGTAAGGGTCTCCCCACCATTGAAAGCCATACGCTTATTATTATTATTACTGCTATCTCAAAAATATTTAAACAAGGAAGAGGAAGTATCTTGGCTAGTTGGATTTCTGTTTCTATTTGTTTTAAAATGTGTTTGGATGCAGGAAGCTCATAAAACAGCTTATAATAATAATAATTCTTTATTTCACACAATTATAAATGAAATATAAATACAATATAAAAATATAGAAAATTCATTTAACCAAAGTTACAACAGGCTATAACATAGATGTGTGCGTGAAATTAGGTACTCCCGAGGCAAGGTTAATAAAAATGGTTGTTGTTTTCAATAACCTTGCTCCCAAGCTAGACCTCTTTGGAAGTTACCATCTTCTATTTTATAATTAATTTTTGAAATAAGCTTACTACAAAAGATATAGAAATTATTGGTAACTGTACTATCCCTGAATATTATATAAATCTAAATACAATATTAAACTAATTTAATGGTGAACTAATGTTTTTAAGTAATATTTTGTGGTTTTATGGAAGGCTGACTGTTGGTGTAAATAATGGTTCAAGACTGTTCAATGGACAGTTTCAAATATCTAGGTGAAATCATAACGTACAATCTCAATGAGGAACAAGCATGGGACAGTAGAATAAATAAGTTGAGAAGAGCACAGTATGCCACAAAGAACACTTACAACAAGAAATCACTATCAATAGCCACAAAATTGAAACATTACAAGACAGTTACTCAACCGTTAATAACTTACGCAAGTGAAACCATCTTTAAAACTACTAATACCATCGCAATAGACAAATTACTGAAAACTGAAAGAAGAATCATCAGAACCTGTATCAACAAAAACTATCAAGAAAATGGACACTGGAGATTAGCTTCCAACGAAACTGTATACAAAGAAATTGAACCTGTCACAAGTACAATGAAGAAAAAGCGAATATTTTCTTCGGTCACTTGATTAGAGCTTCTGAGGACAGACTAAGCAGAAGAATTATTGAAAAGCTGTGGAAAAGTAAAACAAATATAAAATGGATTGAAGAACTCAAGGAGGATATGAGAGAGTTGCGCATAACATTCGAGGATTTGAAAGACAAGTCAGACAACATCAGAATCCTGAAGGACAAACAGACCAGACTGCAGATCAAAGTCGGACATAGGATGGGAAGAGTGATTTCGGACGAGGAAAGGAAATTGATTTCTGAGCGGATGAAGAGATATTGGGCTGAGAGAAGACAGAGGAAAGCCGGAAGATACTGACTATAGTGGTCCAATGGAGGCCATAAAACTATAATAATAATAATAATAATGGTTCAAGACTATCCCTACCTAGCAACCATTTATGCAACGTTTCCTTGAATTGTTTAGCATTTCTGATTGACCGGATCTCAGGAGGTAACAAACTGAAGGAGCGGGAAGCAACGTAAAAATACGTGATACATCACTATGATGCAAAAAAGCTTCACGCTACACGTCAAAGCAACACATTTGTTCCGTACCAATATTGCAGCTCCAAATTCTTTTTTGAGATTGGCAGTTGAAATCCATATATCACATGGAAATTTTTTTTTAATCTACCTTATAGGGAAGAGATAACCGTGAGCTGTAGCAGGCATCTGTTCAATCAGATAGAGATAAGCTGCGTTCTCCCTGGGCCTCTTTGTACGGGTGACCGATTAGATTGGTCAGAGACACTGTTCTCTGCTGTAAAATCACGTCCCGGTGGTTCGGAACCCACCTAAAACTGTAGGTCCAACTCATCAATCACCATCATGCAATTCATTACCCACGCACAGGTCTCAGACCTATGTGGGCTTCATCTTCAAAAAAAAAATTTTAATCCCTTTTCAAAGCCGAGGAAATGATAGCCGAGCAGGTATTTGTTCATTCAGATAGAGTTAAGCTGCGTTCTCCTGGGCACTCTTTTTAAGGGTGACCGATTAGATTGGCCAGCAAAAAAGACACTGTTCTCTGCTGTAAAATTACTTCCCGGTAGTTCGGAACCCACCTAAAACTGAATGTCCAACTCATAAATCACCATCATCCAACTCATTGCCCACGCACAGATCTCAGACCTATGTGGACTTCATCCTTACATAAAAAAAATCACGTTGAAAATCAAAAAATTAGTTTAAATATTCAATTATTTTTCAATTTTTAGTTCTAGACTCCTTCTCAGATAATTTGTGCAGTTTTAGTAGAAAATGTTTTCAAGCGCTGGAATTTTAGATGTTTAAATCGTTTTGCAGACCTTAAATTATATGCTTTCTTCTTTAAGGGTTGAGTGTAAGAGAGGACCAGGAGTCCTAACTTCGCCCTTAATAAAGGCAATTAATCAATCAATCTATATCTACCTTCTATTTTGTTTCTAGCTATTCTATTATTTATTTGTTTAGAGTTAACTAATGTTTAGGGTTATTTTTCTTTAAACTGTTATTTCATGCGATTTTCTAGCTATTCTGGTATTTCTTTGTTTAAAGTTATTTAATGTTTAGGATTATTTTTATTTATGCTGTTATTTAATGCCGTTTTCTTATTGTATGTATTTTGACTTTACTTCTTTGTTAGCTTAACGTTTCAATTTTTGTTTTGCGATTTCCTTGTTTGTTTTGAGATATTCAACTAGTAGCATGTAATCTAAAAATATTATTATTGTTATATAATCAGTATTCTTGTAAATTAGTGAATGTTTTTGCCTTTCGTACGTTTTTTCTCAATTTAATATTCAATAAATTAGTAACATGTAGCTTTGTAAAACGAACGTAATAATTTTCGTATGTTCTAATACCTTTATAAAGAAATAGACGAAATAGTGGTATCCCGACACATATTTATATAGTGGGAGCCACAAAATTCAGAACTGCAATACTTTAGATTTTAAACTCTAATTTACTTTCTGAAATGTTATTTTTTATTTATTGTGAATGAACTCCTCTGGTAGTATTCACAACCAGAGGAATTATTATTACTATTACTATAACTATAACTATTATTATTTTATTTTTTATTTTTATTTTTATTATTATTATTATTCTTATTATTACTATTATTATTAATCTAATGCATTCAATGAGGATTTTTTTTTGAGGATGAAATGTGGGCTTCACAAATGTGAAAATTTAGACCATACTTGATAACACAATACCTTATAGTGAATACAAACTCTTTATGTAGATGGAAATGAATTTCGATTTTTTTTTTTTTTTGAGGATGAAGCCCACATAGGTCTGAGACCTGTGCGTGGGTAATGAGTTGGATGATGGTGATTTATGAGTTGGACCTACAGCTTTAGGTGGGTTCCGAACCACCCGCAAGTGATTTTCAGCAGAGAACAATGTTTTTTTTGCTGGCCAATCTAATCGGTCACCGTTACAAACAGGACCTACGAGAACGCAGTTTATCTATCTGATTGAACAGATACCTGCTACAGCTCGCGGCTATCACTTCCCGATTGTTTTGGCATTAGCTGTAAGCCTCTATTATCTGTAATTTCTATGTATGTATTTGAAATAAATAGATAAATAAATAAATAAAAAAAATTACTCACTGATATAAATGCCGAGCAGCGTCTTGTTGCGATCCAGCGCCTTGTTGGCAGTGAGTAGCTGGTTGAGCGTGCTGGAGTATTCGGGTGCGGGCGCCAGCACCCTGGCCACTGTCTCCGTGTACTCAACAAGCTGTTCCAAAAATACGAGCGTGTTGCTGGTCAACTCGTGCACGGTGCCGTCACGAGGCAGGCCGTGACTCGACGAGTCCGAGCGCACACTCTCAATGAACTCCTCCAACGCTTGGGCACCCTGAGGGGGGGGGGGGAATTATGTTTAAATTTGAACCATTCATTTATCGTTTATAAAAGAAATTGAAACATGAAAGTACATCTCAATTATTACCATTGAAACAATAACTTGCCAAAAATATATCAATCAATCATTTATTGCCATAAACATTACAAATGTTAAAACAATCGTCATTTTATAGTCAGAATTATCTAAATTTAAAAAAAAACAAACAACAAAAACAATAAGTTCAAGGTAATGATCACAGTCAAATACTAAAATATAAGTCAACAACAATTAATACTAATATATATGTATATCACAGGCTAGTCTTGAATTTAGATTGACATATATGGCGTGAATCTAGCATTATTTACTGTATACAAGTAGTGAGAGTATTTAGAACATGTTGCACGCTCATAAGGTCTATACAAAAAATTCTTCAACGGAATACAAGCATTTTTCGAAAAGAATGTATTTTATGCAAGATTTAAAGTTCTTAATATTCATATGTCTAACCTCTAGAGAAAGTTTATTGAACAATTTTATAGACATATAACGCCAATTTCTCTGAGTACTTGCATAATGGTGGGAACCAAGTCTTACGTTCTGCCTGCTTCTTGTGGGATAATTATGTACATCACCATTGATACTATATTTGCTTAAATTTTTCTTAAAGTACATCAAACAAACAAATACATATAGAGATGGGAGAGTCAAAGCCCCCAATTTTTGAAAAAGTGGTCTACAAGTTGCAAGCGGTGGTGCATGACAAATGATTCGTATAGCTTTTTCTTGTAGTTTGAAAAGTTTAATAGCAATGGAACAATTTCCCCATAGTTGAATACCATAGGCTAAGTGACTGTAAACATGAGCGTATTAGCATAACATACAATCTGTGATTGTTATTGACAGTTCCCATTTGAAATCCGGTTTGAATTAAATCAGCTGATGTGACTATTGCATATATTTTTTTTAAGCTGGGCATTCACGTTCCGATTTGCAGTACGACTTTTAGTCCAACCTCCAAAGTTGGATCCGATATTGGAACGTGAATGGGCTTGTTGGATAGTTGGAAGCGTAGATGGAAGACTCGGAACATCTAGAGCGACGACTCGAAGGTCCGACTTCCGACTGTTAAAGGTGTTGGAACGTGAGTGGGGGAGTCGGATCAAAGTCGTCCAACTCACCTTCGGGTAACATCGGGCAACTTCGGTTACATTTTTCGGCTCGAAAGCGATGTTCACAGCTGACTAGGAATAAAGTTGGATCGCAAGTCGGAGCGTGAGTGGAGTCGACTATCCAAGTAGTAGTCCTACTAAAGGGGCCCACACACTAGCGAGTATGGCTCGCGAGTAAGACTCGCGAGTCTGGCTCGGCGAGTAAGACTCGGAAGAAAATCACCACTAACGTGTTGTGAACTTCCCGAGTCCGGCTCGGCTACTTTTCAAGGTCGGCTGGAGTGCGCCCGTGTTAATTCTGATCCATATAGCTCATCTAATCTCAAAATCTTTAAATTACAATCAATATCTGATTTGGAAGGTCATTTTATGCTCTAGAGAGAGTATTGGTTTTGCTAAAATTTCATAATTCTTGAAATTTGATTATTATTATTATTAAGAAATGTTTTATTTCTTCTCATTTTTTTCTGACATAAGAGAAAACGATGTCAGAGCGTTTATAGGCACGATTTATGTTTTTTATAACAATTATTTTCCCACCTCTAAGTATCTTTCTTATAGATCTATAACATAATTATAGATATAGATATAGATCTATAATTAGGGAAGTGATAGCCGCGAGGCGTAGCAGGTATCTGTTCAATCAGATAGAGATAAGCTAAGCTGCGTTCTTGTAGGTCCTGTTTGTAACGGTGACCGATTAGATTCGCCAGCAAAAAAGAGACTGTTCTCTGCTGTAAAATCACTTCCTGGTGGTTCGGAACCCACCTAAAACTTTAGGTCCAACCATCATCCAACTCATTACCCACGCACAGGTCTCAGACAAATGTGGGCTTCATCCTCAGAAGAAGAAGAAGAACATCTACAATAGAATATGCAAAAGTGTAATAGGGGGCCCATAGAATTCAAAAGGTCAGATGAAATATAGGATTAAATTCATCTACTTTTTACTCAATTTTTATTTTTCAATTACTTCCTTTTTTCCATTTTTATCGAAGTAATTATTGTTATATTGCAATTTATTAAATACTGTTATATTTATAATGATAATGTTATATTATAGTAATAAATATAAAATGGGCATTGGGCTTACATGCAAAGGGATGTACTATTATTATTATTATCATCATTATCATTCAATAATTATTTATTTTATACACAATTTATCTGTTAGCAGCTATTATTATTGAAATTATTTTTTAGAATTTTGTTTTTATGTTACTGTAGGTATTTTTTGTTGAAAAAAATTACATTCGAATATTTATTTGTATTGTATTAAAAATAAGCTCTGCACTGCAATATTATCATTTTTATTTTCTCTTGAATATTCAAATTTTAATATACGGTTTCTTTTTTATTTTTCTGTTTATACATTAGTTTAACTTGGTAACTATTTCAGTCATAGTATTGTCATAGTAACAGTAAATATACAAACTTGAATAGATAACTCAATCAACTTATTTTTACGCCTTGTCAACAGTGCAAATAATAGCTTTCTGACGTTCTGCTATGTTATAATGAGGTGCCGAGCCTGGCTCGGCTCGGAAAACGTCCACTAACTAGCGAGTCCCAGCCGAGCCCAGCCGCGCTTGTAGCCCTGCGCGAGTCTGGCTGGGCTCGGCTCGGCTCGGGAGAAAAGAGCCCACTAACTAGTGATTTTCTCCCGAGTCCGGCTGGCCGAGTCTTACTCGCGAGCCAAACTCGCTAGTGTGTGGGCCCCTTAAGTCGTACTGCAAATCGGAACGTGAATGACCAGCTTAAGATTACTTCTTGAGGATTCCGGATAAGTATATAAGACTATGCTTTGAAGAAACACTCAAATCTGAATAATTTAGATTTATATTGAAAAGAGACAGTAGTGTTAAAGTAGCTTTATTATGACACTAATTTGATAAGACGTGGAATAAGTAGCTATAATGACATCACTTTCTAGTCTCTAACATATTATCTACTTAATAACGTACCCATAGAAAATAAAACTGCATTAAAAGTAGAGATATAAACTCACTTGTGCGTAGCCGTAGATAAAATACGTAGGCCTATCAAGTAATGAATTGCATATAAAGTAGAGCAATGTAGTTTCGTAACAAAACAGTTTCAGGTTGAGTTGAGAAAGTAAAAAATTGTTTCGGTTTTAATTTTGTACTTACGGTGCTGTGAAGTGTGTTGAGAATTGAGGTGAACTGTGAGCGCACATTGTAGTCGCACCCTTCCACGGTGCGTTCAAATTCCGGCTTCATGTTCAGCAGATGCTTCACTATAGGAAACACAACCAGCACTGCTCCGAAATCTTGCCGGCTGATACAGCGTTTTGCTCTGGTTGCGATGTTCTGTTGAAAAATTTAGAAAAAAAAACAATAATTAAGAGCTTAAAATTGAATAAAATCTCCCAAACCGTTGCGATTATTTCCTTTTAAGTTGAATTTTGCAACAAGTCATTCCCACTTGCAACAATAAAATTATGAAGCATGCCTAAAACTGGGACACGGACAAATGTTTTTCTCAAGGACTTGGAAATCGAATAAAAAGTGTGAAAAATTATTAAAATGAATCAAAATCAATTAGGTTGTTGCACAATGGAGTATCCAAAACTAGAGGATAATCACCGTTGAAAAATTAAATACACTATGTGGAATGATGGTATTCACTCAGCTCCAATCTGTCATGTACCTCAGCGAAGTAAGTGATGCGATTAGCAACACTGCAATAATTCTACTCAACCGTCTAATATAATGGCCGCTACTTTAAGCCTCGGTTTCCAAGATTACGGGTTTGGACTGGATGGACAGCGGAAGGGTCGCACACACTACAATATATAATCTCAATTTGCTTTCGAAATATCGTTTATAATAATATATATTCAATTAATTATTTATAACATGCTATTATACAGACAAACAATTTTTATTTCAAACAATTCAATATACAAATCAATAAAACTTCAAGTACATACAAAATAATAAACCACCGAAAGGAGATCAGTATTTATGGCAACAAAATATATATAAATAAAATAAATATTCTAAATAAAAAATAATACTTTTGCTTTTAAAAAAAAAATTCTTTCACATTCGTGAATTATGCTAGAAGAAAGTGATTATGAGAGAAGTAAGAAGGAATTTATCATGTATGGTACTTGAGATGAAAGATAGGAAATTGGTCTGCATGGGCTAAAGCCTGTGCGCAGACCAGAGTTGCTATATGTTATTTATTAGTAAGAAGTATAAAGAAGAAAAAAAAGGAAAATGGAAGGAGAAAAAATGCATGAAGGAAGTTTAAATGAGACTATGGAGTATAGAATCTATTATGAAAATAAAGATAGAGATTTTACTTGGGCGCAGAAAATGAATGAAAATGTAGGAAACTAGCTTTTCTTTTTTAATGGGGGCTTCTGTAATTTGTGGTTATAATACTTTCTGAACTTTCTATTCCTATAGAGAATAAAAACCTTTTCAACTTCAACTTGAAAAACATATATGTTAACTTCCAACTTATTATTGGTAGTAGATTATGTATGGAATGGAAGAACATATATGAGAGTAATAGCAGATTATATCCAATTCATCGAATATATTATCATAAACTATACTTCGAAAGCAAATCGAGTTTATATATAGTAGTGTATGCGGCCCTGTCCGCTGTCCATTCAGTCCTAAAAAAAAAAAATCTAGGATACTGAGACTTGATAACCATAATAACAAACCTCGCCATCCTGGACAATGGTATCCATGGAGTCCTGGATAATTTTCTGGAAGACAGTGTGCTGATGGGAGAGGGGAATAATGCCGGACATCAGATGTCTTTCATTCTGCATCAATCTCTGCAGAGCCATCACGCACACTAAGTAGTTTTCCATTTCATGTTCATCCACCACGTCTTCTCGATTTTCTATTTAAAAGAAAACCCAATAAATTAGAGACAAAGTACATATAAAAAACAGAGAACCTGTAAAGGAAATACTTTCTCTTTCTAGTACAAAATATACAGAAAATGAAGAGCAACAGAGAATCAATATATTATCGTATTGTATCGTTGTATATTGTCTACATTGTTTTATATGTTTTAGAACAGCCATGTTTACAATGCATAATAATGATATATATTTGTGTATATTTTTGTTATTGGAAATGAAAAAATCATTCTACTATCGTTTTCTACAGGATACAAAAGAACAATTTCATTAGAGATAAATGAAGAATAAAAAAATTAGATCTCGTTATTTTGAAAGACGTTAAAATTTTATTAAATTGTTAAATGCTCACATTATCTTTAATTTTGAAATAAATTCAAATGTTATAAATTATGCCAAAGACATCCAATACATTGACAACTGCAGTAATAAACATAAAAAAACGCCGCTACACAAAAACATTCAGTCAGCAATCGAGCCACGGATCTCCCAATCACCAGTCAGGCGTCTTAACCATTAGACCACACTGACAACATCTGGGAGATTTATTTATTGGGGGGAAAATATTTTGACAGCGCCGGGAATCAAGCCACAGATCTCCTAATCGCTAGTCAGGCGTCTCAACCATTAGACCCTACTGACAACATCTGGGAGATTTATTTATGGGGGGGGGGAATATTTTGACAGCGCCGGGAATCAAACCACAGATCTCCTAATCGCTAGTCAGGCGTCTTAACCATTAGACCACACTGACAACATCTGGGAGATTTATTTATTGGGGGAAAAATATTCTGACAGCGCCAAGAATCTAGCCACGGATCTCCCAATCGCCAGTCAGGCGTCTTAACCACTAAACCACACTGACAACATCTGGGAGGTTTATTTATGGAGGGGGGGAATATTCTGACAGCGCCAAGAATCGAGCCACGGATCTCCCAATCACCAGTCAGGCAACTAGACTACTATACCACACTGACAACCTCTGTGAAATTTAATTGAGATTTAGTCATACCGGGGCCAGAACAATGACCCTCGAGTTATTTTTAAGATGTTACAATCTTATTAAATTGCCAAATGTTCGGAAGATTAATTTCGAAATTCCTTTTCATGCTGAAAATTATAAAAATTATAATTTCTGCTATTAAATTGACACTACTGCTGACATAGATAACTGCATTTAATAGCTGAAGGAAATCGTTAGATGCGATTTATTAGCAAAAAAGGCTTTCTGGGCGAATAAGATAAAGTGATGTACAAACAAGAAACACAATTATTGGTCAAAATCCGTTATGTGCCCACCACTCTATTTTTACCATATAGGCTTGAGGCTGGTATAACCAGTTGATACAAACTGTAGGTGCTAAATAATGGAAAAACAAAGTTTAGAGAAGTTTTTTAATCACACACTATATAAATTTCACTTCGACAGGACTGAGTAACAGAATGAAAGTGGATCGTTATCTTAAAATTGAGACAGGTCAGGTGCTTCGAAGGCCGTTATCTCCCTGGGACAGATAAGATAAGAGGGACAACAATATCAACTGCCTTTAAATGTTTCCGTTTTATTTCAAAAGCCACTCAGTCAATAAAAAGCACTGTTTTGTACTGTTAAAAGTCAAAAGTAACGGATTTTGACTGGATTTTGTTGAAAATAAATCATGATTAACCAAAATAATAATAATAACGTAACGGATAATATTGGTGCCCATTACGTTTTTGTCTCATAATAATTTTGTTACTTACCCAAATGTAAAACACCTCTGCGATTGCCCAGTGTTAGGCCTGTTGACTGTTCCAACGTCTGGGATGCCTTCATCATCAGTTTATTTGCTTTCTTCTCAAAACTGAAATAAAACATATTTTTTAACAATAAAAACAAAATATTGTTCCTTAATTATATTCCAATCTGAATTCATTTTAATTTCTAGTGTTATCATGTGTTGCAAGGTATCAGAAAGCGATTGCGAAAGTAACACATTGCGTTATTCATATTTGAATGAATTATATTTCTATTTATTTTTATATATTTATACATTCATTTATTAATATATCTACATATTTTTATAAATTACATATATTTATATAATTATACTTTTTTAATTTCATGTTCATTTATCCTCTCTATTTACAGAGGCTTTTATTCGTAAACAAATGGAAATAAAGCTTTATTATGATTTTTATAGCTTTATCATATATTGCAATATACCAGAAACCTACGGGAGTAAATCTGTAAAAGTGGAGTATTACTCATCGAAAGAATCAGAGCAAAATGCACAATAAGAATTTCACCAATTTAAGAAAAACCTCGAATTTTGAATAGCTGTTAACAAAGTGAATTAAAACACGAACTAATCAAATTGATTTTAGTCTAGCTGAAAATGTTTAATGACAACATGACTTTTAATTTAAAATTATTTTGAATTTCTTTTTTAGTTTTGTTGATTGTAAATTTCAATACACAATCATGCACTTGCGATTTATCCATGCAAAGAATTTAATTGTATAATAATTATTATTTTAAAGCGTGAATGAGCTTTTTCAAAGTTCAAAAATAGGTTGACTCACACATGTTGAATTCTTTTTGAAGCTCTTCGTCCAGCGGCTTCGTGCTTTTGTGGATATTTTGTTCTCTGAAAAAGCAGAAAAGAAATTAGCTCACATGAATCTTAATATTATAATGAAAAATTTTGAGAAAAAAGCCTAAGAGAAATAATAATAAGGATTAATTGAGGGGCATATTGCTTTTCTTGTACGGTTTGATTCGAATCTGCCGAGTTTTTCACCTCGACCAAACCTGAAGCTCTACCGCATCTGAATAATTTCAAAGAGGAAATATTTATTTCAGGTATTATTTTTAATTACCGAGGGCAGAGGAGAATCCAGCCTGACAAGATGGCGAAGAAGAGGGAGAGAGTAGATGGAAAAATAAAACAAAAATGAGAAATAAGAGATTAAGAAGCAAGAATGAAAATTCAATTGAATGAAAATTACTCTATTCAGCTACGGCGTGCCATGTTCTACAGTAGGGTTTAGTATAGTTGTGGTCTGACGAGATGATCCCTGGTTTTTCGGTGCGGGAGCGGGCGGCGGTAGTAGGAAGCCAACTGCGCATGCTCTCTCCATGCTTTACTCCTAATTTTAAAACTAGAGACAAACAGGTTTTCTGCGCTTCAGCCAGCATCAAGTAGACTAGTTGAGTCTTGGGCTAATGTCATTGCAATGCACAGTAGCTTAGAGTTGGAGGAGAACGGGGAAAATTGGCCAGGGATCAACTCGTCAGACACCAACAGTAGAAGAATAAGAAAAAAGGGAGAAGAGTGTAGAAGAAGAAAACAAAAAAGAGAGAAGAGTGGAGAAGAAGATGGAAGAAGAAAACAAAAAAGAGAAGTAAGAAACAAGAATAATGTAGGTACAATACCATGATGGGAGATGATGCCCCGATACCCTGCACACTGCCTCCGCTGCCAGTGCGCTGCTGTTCCCTGAGTAGTTGCAACGACTTGAGCATGACAGTGGCGCGCACACGCGCATACACGCCCATGTACTCGCCCTTGTCGGCCATGTCAGCACCCGCTTGCGACAGCAGCCAATCAGCGATCGACGTCAGCTGACTGCTCACCGAATCGGGAAACTGCGTGAACGAACTAACCGATGTGTCGTCTGTCAACAACTCTGCAAGGAACATTATACAAGAATACAGTATTAATTGAATACAGCTTAGATTTGAGCCTATCAGCTTTGGATGCATTTTAGGCTTTTAGATATGGGTCTATTTTGTAATTTCAGAATTAAACTCTCTACAGGTTTTGTTGGAGAAAAATATTGCTTGATTGAAAACTAATTAATTTGATCTACAAAAAACTTGAAAAAAGGGATTTACAGCTGTTTTTGCTTATTTTGTATAACTTAATATTTACGGTATTTTCAGACTTGTAACACATTTTATTCCATTTTTCAGCTCCTTTTACATAAAACTTATTCAATTTATTGCCTGAATGAAGGCTCCAAATATCTCTGGACTAGTAATGTGATAGAGATGGCTGTCATCTTCAGCCATCTCTATTTCTGTAACGAAGCGTTTCCGAATCTGGTTACATATACTTTTTTATTTATTTTGACAAGAGCAATCAGCTAGTGCAGCACCACTTCCCCTGAATCACCCTTTACCATGATTACTATAAAATTATTTAGTGAAAGTCCAGATTGTTATACGAGAGCTCTTTATCTAGATGAGTATCTCCTTTAAAACGGGTCTTGAGTATCTTTCCATATATAATATTTCCACAGTTGGAAGGGGTTTTAAAATCCACACACATATTTAGACCTTTTTCTAAAAAAGTTCATGGCTGTTACTTTTGTTTTATTTCTATATTGTAATGTAATATTTTGGTTTTTGCATGTGCATGCATGTGTATACAATATAATAAATATATGACGAGAGACATATATAAAGACATGAATCAACAAATAAAATTTAGTGTTTAGTTTTAAATGTTTATATTGAAATGTGAAGCTAACCAACCTTCATCACTGGCCACCAAATCGAGCAGAGTCATTGGTGGAATGGGCTTGCTATGTTTGAGAAGCAGCTCCTTCAGCTCCCGGTTAAGAGAGTCCCCTCCCGTATTGAAAAGAGAAGACTGCAAAAAATTAATGAGTTTAGACAAGTTTAAAAAGATTGAACAATTGGTAACGATAGGCAAAAATAGATGATAAGACAAAAAATAAATAAGATTAGAGATAAGACAATTTGAAAAAGATTACACAATTGATAATGATAGTCAAACAAAGATGGCTTTAGTGGCAAAGTGCAGTTATGTTTCGCACAGTATGTTTAAAAAATGACACACGTATGCGGTATAATATATGACATATTCGACATTCACATGATTACAATTCACAAACTTTTACAATGGGGAAGTGATAGCCACGAGCCGTAGCAGGTATCTGTTCAATCAGAGAGACAAGCTGCGTTCTCGTAGGTCCTGTTCGTAACGGTGACCGATTAGATTGGCCAGCAAAAAAAAACACTGTTCTCTGCTGTAAAATCACTTCCCGGTGGTTCGGAACCCACCTAAAACTGTAGGTCCAACTCATCAATCACCATCATCCAACTCATTACCTACGCACAGGTCTCAGACCTATGTGGGCTTCATCCTAAAAAAAGAAAATGCAACCATACTTTTCAAGTCGACATTAGACTATAGATTTGATGTCCTGTAACTTCAAAATAGATTTTTACCAATTTCAACACATTTCTTGCAATTTTCCTTCAAATATTTATTATTACTAAACTTGAAGTAAGAAATATTTTGAATGTTATTGGAGTTTCAAGTCAATCGATTTTTTTATTGTATAAAATCTTTTTTATCAACTTCACAATGCAGAGCCCTATAGGAAACATCAGACGAAGTCCAATCATTTAAAAAAACATGCTATAAGCTTTATTATTTCACGGTGGTTTGGAACCCACCTAAAATTGTACGTCCACCATCTACACCATAACAAGTCTCAAACAGGTGGAACTGCCCATAAGAGCCTCCCTACCAACAAAAGCCATACACTTGAAAATTAAAATTGACACAATTCAATTAAATAACTGCTGTGACCGAACTAATGCTCGACTAACACATTCCAGTTATCTCAGATAGTTGACATTGAATTAAATGTTGCTAAAATACCGAATGGTGCAAAGGAAACTCAACCCATGCGTAAATTCCGCTTTTTGATTCCTGGGTTGCTTCATTTTTTAAACACCCGTTAGTAAAGTGAAGCACAGTTCATATTTCAGATTGTAATGTAATATGAAATATAATGCTCCACACATTTTACATAATATTGATAGATAAATCTTTCGGCGTAGAAAAAAATAGTATTTTCTACTATTTTCTTTGCATTAAAATGTTTAATGTTCTTTTTTGAGAAAATAATGTCTTCATCAGTTTAACTTCGTGTTAATTTATTTTATTTATTTATTTATTCATTTAACTAAAATACAATCAATGTGAATACAACAGGCTATTGCCCAAAACTGCTTTTCACAAAATTTTAAATTAGGATCAAAATCTTAGGTTAGGTCGCTGTTTCACTTGAAATTTCACCTTGAAGCACACAATCACAATCAATTTTTTTTCGAGGTTCTGGGTTTGATCCCAAGTTAGGTCTAGCATTTCAATGTTAAATTTAGTTTTGTAATTCAGGAGTTTAAAAACATAAAATAACTTTTTTATTTGTATCACTGTATGCAATCTATATAAGAAAGGAAAGGGTGTGTGTGTGTGTGTCGGTCTGTTTGCATATAGCGGATTTCAAAACAGCAATGATTTGGAACACTAAATTTGGCACAAAGCCAAATGTCACGTCAGTGCACCTTGGAGCCCGATTTCTTATTTTTTACATTTTTCAAAATTTATATCCAAATTCGACTTATGGACACTACTGTTTTAAAATGTTTTTTTAAATGTTTTAAAAGATACAGGAAGCTCATAGAACAGCTAATACACGATACGTCACTATGATAGAAATTAGCTTTAAAAGTCACAAGCCAAAGCAACACATTTTGTTTCGTATCAGCATTTCAGCTCCTAATTCCTTTTTTGAAATTGTTTTGACATTGGCGGTTGAAGAACACATATCACATGTTTAATTTGAAAAATCTACCTTGTAATCTATATACAGTATCATATGTTTAATTTAAAAAATCCCGTTGCAAAGCACGGGTAAACGAATAGTTGGCAATGAAGTTTGATTTGGTTTATGTTTAAAAATAAAAATCTCTTACAACCTGGGGAGTCCGGTCCCACTAGGCGTCAAATCTGCAAGAAAGTAGAAACCAATTTGTCAAAACAAAACAATTCAATTCAAACCTGGTTGTTGGTTGAACCTTACATCTTGGTTTATGCTTAAAAGTAAAAATCCCTTACAACATACTTCACAACATGAAAACCCATTCTCTTATACAACATTTCTAATAGAATAGCAGATAAAATTCCAAATTTTTTAAATAATACTGACGACATTTTCGAGTTCAACACTCTGCGGATTGTTGTTCTGGAAATAGGTGAGCGCACTCTGCAGCCGTGTCATGGAAGCAAGGAACTGTTCGAGTCCGGCCGAGGCTGGCCCAGCACGCACCACTGACTCCACTTCCTGCGCCACGCCATAATAGGCGATCACATGGTCGAGGGCGGACAGGGTCTTCTCTATGTCTGTTGTGATCGATGCATTGAGGAAAATAGCAGTTAAAAGACGATTAAAATTGTGTAAAAGTTGCTATAAGTGGGTAAGGTGGTGATTGATGACGTGGTACTATATATATATATATATGCACTAACACATCTTACTTCATTCTTACGAAATATTATATTGCATTAAAAAAAATATTATTAGCAAACCAGACTCATATGCACCAAAGCATATAAAGAATATTATTCTTTATAGTGGGGAAAAAACTGTTCTCTGCTGTAAAACTCTTCCCGGAGGTTCGGAACCACCTAAAATTGTAGGTCCACCATGTTTCCAATAACATGACTAAAGCGGCGAGGTGGAAATACCCGTAAGGGTCTCCCCACCAATAAGTCATACGCATTTAATTTACTATATTAGAGTACTAGACCGGTTTCATGGCCTTACTTGCCATATTTACGATAATACAAAATGTGACAACTAAAGCCAAGAAACCGGTCCAATCAGACTCGTAGGAAGGTCTCTGGGGGCAGAAAGTAAATTTTGGGGTAACCTTTTAGTGGCTCAGGGGCAGAAAGTAAATTTGGTGTAACCTTTTAGTGCATGAGCTTTTTTTGCTGAAGTACAAGCCCTCTGGGGGCCCATCTTCACTAGTCTAGGGTCCACTACGACTTTGGATCCAGTACTCAAATAGAATGGGAAACAGACAAAATGTCATCTTTATTATGAAGAGTAACAACAAGCACCTACTAAGTATTTCAAAACATTTTTAGCAATATATTATGAGAAAAAATTATCATAGCCTATCTTTTAAATACCAAATATTAACGGTTGTGATATTATTTTCTATATACGATAAATATGTAGCCATTAATAATGATAATTCATGTCTCAGGATCCCTGATCTAAAGTACAAAACGGCCATCGTACCAAGAATTGGGTGAACCCAAATAACCAAATCAAAATGAATTAATTCATATCTCAGTTCAGAGAAAAAGAATTATCACAATACATTTGATAAAAGGATACTTTGTTGGCGACGCTGTAGATTTCCTGTTTCATTGTAAACAGGCAAAATCGTTTCTTCCAATCGGGCCAATCTGTGCTCAAAAGAAGACAGGATTCCCACCATCCCTTTGGTAAGTTGACTGCTTCTGTCGACATGGTCTTTCAATACTTTCAAACTTGTGATTTCCTGGATAAAAATAGAATAGAATACAATAGAATACAACATACGAAATTATAGAGCAGGAAGTTTAACCCCTCTAGAGCTCTAGACCATCATTCAATTAGTCAATCAGGTGACTAATTCATGAACTGAATAATTAAGCTAACTTATTAATAATCAAGAATAATGAATTATACGCATGAGCCACTAGTATTTTTACTGCTTAGTATGGATATAAACCTAATTTCATGAATAAAATGAGTGAAAATTGGTAGTCTATTTTCAATCAAATTTTGAAGGTTAGGTTTTGAGCTTGTTTTGTGTAAGTAAACTTACTCCAACTTTTGCAGTAAATTGGTCTTTCTACTGTTAAAGCTAGCTTTACATGGTCGCAAGCTTTAGTAAGATAGCAACTTACTGCATTACAAAAATTATAACTTACAAATAGAATAGGTATAGTTGAACAAAATAGATGAAGATGAAACTCCCAAAATTAATAAGATGCACAAAATAACACTGATCTAAGTCCAAATCTGACTGATAATACATATTAACTCTATAAAAATAAGGTATTGTAATGAAAAAATTAAGCTCACCTTTTGCAGTTTATTTTCAACTTCAAATTTTCTTTCAGCAGAATCGGTTATCAAAGGCAGCTTCATTTTTCTTCCTAATTCCTTCACTAGCTATATAAATTACAGCATACGTGTCACAATGTTTGAATAATGTTAGTAACTACCATATTTTTAAAGAGAATAAAAGAAAAATATTTTCAATGAAAGGTGAAAATTTAAATTAAAAGTTTCCACTTTCTGCACAACTTGAAACTTGAGTATCAACAGCCGTCAGCAAGTGTGTGTGCGTGTGCGCTGTGATACGTCAAAATTTAGTCCGCTAAAGTTAAATCAGCTGTTCAGATATTCTAAATCAGCTGTTTTTGAAGCATGTCGCGAATTTCTGTCGAGTCTCAAGATTAGTGTCGACTGTTGAAAATAAATTGGAATTGGACCAGTATAACTATTGGCTGCCAATTTAATTGAGTAAATCGATCTCGAAAGGTTATAAAAAAGTTCTAAAGTTCGGCATTTTGCAATACTGTATCATTCTATCACTTCCTAGTTATTGAATCTTATCAATTCCTAGTTTAACTTGACAGTTACTTGTTGATAGCACTTTCAAGAGGTTACTTTTTGTAAGTTTTATGTTGTGTCACTATTCCAATTATATTATTGTCATTCATTCAACGTCTGTATTATTCAATAATTCTTATCGATGCTAACGATCATAAGCTTGAATTTACAACAGTAGCCTACTGTACTTTTGTGAGTAGTATCGGTCTCGTTTCAGGACCGAGTCCCATCCTCAGCGAACAGTGAATACATACTTTTTTTATATTGAGATACTGTAACGACTTTTCAGGAAGCATATCAAGATTAGCTTAATTTCGGTTATTCCAGTATTTTATTGTCGTCATAAGCATCATAATTATTATGCGTATGTTAGTTTCATAAGCATGTTTAAGTTAGTTTAATAAACTAATATTCTTGTGTTTTCCATGAAGAAATACTTGATGAACAATCTAATATCAAAACTGACACTGTATTACTATTTAAATTTTGATTTTCACTTATACTGGAGGGATGCATTTCACTTCTTTCAAAAGCGAAATGTATCACTCCAGTATAAGTGAGTAAAATTCATAATTTAAAAAGTGTCAGTTTTGATATTAGATTAGCAAATTCTTGCTAAACTACGTGCTTTTTTTAATTGGGGTCAATCTGTTATCATCTGAACTGCCTACTGGATCTATTCATAAATTAAATAAGTCAATCAGTTGTGTGGAAAACTTGGGTGATGTTCGGCTAAAATTGTACAAAATTCAGAACCTACTCATGAACCCATTACTAAACTTACTTACTTAGTGAGTAGCCCTTCCAAGATAACAAAACCTTGATAGGGTGTTTAAGATGCCAAAGAAAGCGGTCAGGTGTATGGAAAGAGTAAATAGATTAGATTCATGTAGGCCGTTGTTCAAGAGACTTGGTCTCCTAACTGTATCCTGCTTATATATGAGCCGGTTAAAATCAAAGTGGTGCAAGTCCATTTTTTTTTTTAAATGGAGATATACATGGTAACGGAATCTCTGTTGAATGGAATAGTGGCCCAAGTCCTAGTTCACCCTGCAGCAGCACAGAATGCAGCACTTGTTGTTACATTCAACAAAAACAGATGTCTGTTAAAAGTAGAAGTGGTGTATCTGGGACTTACACCACTACACCAGTAAACAAATGGTCAGTGGATAACAACAGAGTGAAGGAGGTTATTAACGCTGTTTCTATTTGCAATTTTCAAAACTTTATTTGGACTTTACTTTTGTTTAGTAATATTAGTTATGGATTCAGAGCTAAGTGACGATGATTCTGTACCAAGTGTACTTCGTTATGATGCTTCTAGTGATGAGTACATTCCTTCAGAATCAGATCTATCTGGTAAGTTCCAAGGCTAAACTTTTCAAGTTGTTTGTTATTATTGGTTTAACACATGAGCTGTGCTGTATTTTAAAGAATAAGGAATTTTTTCATTTATTAACAATAAACTACCTATATGTTTATTATAAAATACAATTTTGAATTGGTATCTAGGTCTGAAAAATTTTGAGGTTAGGTGCAACTGTTTCCTACTAGCTATTAAGAGGGTACCAGGCTATTAAGACATAAACAAAGAGTAGGTGAGGCTTATTGCACATTTATTTTAATAAAGTAACTCAGTATTGAATACATTGGCATAGCCAGGAATTATTTTCGGGGAAGGGGGTCCGGGAGCCCTACCCCAGAATGTTTTTAAAATATAATTTAACGCATTTTTGAATACTTTTGTTTTTTAATTTTGGGTGGGATACATAACAATATCCCCCCTAGCTACGCCCCTGATTGTATAATTATGTTATAACACAAATTGTTTTTTTTTCAGGTTCAGATCAAGAACTGGATGAAAATGTACACATTGAAGCTGGAGAAAATATGGATATGGCGGAAAATGAAGCTGCTGAAGAGGAGGAACCAACTTCCAGGACTCGTAAAAGAAAACGGAATATGAGTATTCAAGCCAAAAGGCAGAGGAGTAGAAATTCAGGACTCTCTTACAAGACACGTAGGGGTAATGTTGTTCTGGCTAAAACATTTCAAAACCGTGACTGTAACTGTAGACGTAAATGCTTAGAAACAATTTCTGAAGAATCTCGACAAAATGCATTTAATAAATTTTGGGGGATGGGCAGTTTTTCAACTCAAAATGCATTTATATGTGGTTTGGTGAAGCAGGTCGAACCAGAACGTCGCCGTCCTAGAGATGGGGAAGGAAGAGCAAAGTCAACGACTAATCAGTATTTTATTATTTTGGCTGATGGTAAAACCAAAAAAGTATGCAAGAAATACTTTCTTGAAACTTACCAGGTATCAGATGGTAGACTTACTAGAGCACTTAAAAAAGTACAACAAGGACTTTCACCTGGATCAGATAAAAGGGGGAAAAATGTGCCCAGTCACAAAACTCCGGATGACAAGATGGATTTAGTAAGGCAGCACATCACATCATTCCCTTCTTACGAGTCGCACTATACAAGGGCACACAATCCTGGCCGAAAATATTTGGCTGAGAGCCTTAATATTCGTGAGATGTACAACCTTTACAAAACTTTTTGTTTGGAACAACAAGTTGAACCAGTGCAGTCATCCATCTGAATAATATTGTTTTCAACAGCTTTAATAAAAATGAAAAAACACTGGCAGTTTTTATGGATCTATCAAAAGCATTTGATACCATCCCACACAATATCCTCTTGAATGAGATGGAAATTTCTGGAATACGAGGTACTGCAAATCAGCTACTTGCTAGTTATTTGACTAATAGGAAGCAACATCTGACAGTAAATGAAAAAACTGACACCAGATTCACATCACATTTTGGACTGCCTCAAGGTTCCGTTTTATCTCCTATTCTCTTTTTGATATATGTAAATGACCTGCTGAAACTAAACCTTACAAATTGTACCACCCTGTCTTTTGCAGACGATACTACTTTGATTATTAGTGGCAATACCTGGGAAGAAACTTTCAATAATGCTAACATAAATTTAAAAATAGTTCAGAAATGGCTTCAAAATCACATCTTAACACTTAATGCAGATAAAACTAAATATATTACTTTCTCACCTAACATTGTGGGTCAGCCAGCAAATGACTTAACACTAAATTTATTTCCAAACCGAGTTATAATTGGAGGGGTGAATGATGATGAACAGGAAATGAAAATCCTAGAAAGAGTACAAAGAATCAAATATCTTGGCGTAATAATAGATCAACATCTAAAGTGGAACAAGCACATAGACCATTTATGCTCAAAATTAAAATATTTAACTTACATTTTCTACAAAATAAATAAAATAAAAAACATAGACATAATAAAAAGAATATACTTTGCATATGCTCACTCTATATTTCAATACATAATTGAAGTGTGGGGTGCAGCTTATGATACACACTTCAAAAAGATTTTCATTCTACAAAAACACATAATTAGAGCTGCTCTGGGAAGACCACGATTATATCCGAGTAGAGAAATTTTCACTGAATTCAATGTACCAACACTTAGACAAACATATATAAAAAATGTAATTCTATATTTAAATAAAAACAAAAACCTTTTTACAGCTCACACTACCCCCTACAATATACGCACTAATAATACAAATCGATTCAATATACATCTTGTTAAGCTCACAATAAATAGACACCAATTCCCATACTATTTCAACTATTTAATAAATAAAATACCAATAGACTTCTTGAACAAAAAAATTACTAGGAGATTAAAAAGTGAAATAGATGAGTGGATAAAGACAAATATTTTTTTCAGGTTAACTATACAATGAAACAGATTATCTTTTCGATATTGTTCAACAGTAGTTTAGCCTTGTTTAGGAAAATGAAGCATAAATACAAATTATCACTGTACTAGCCCAACATACTGTATTGTTTTCATGTGGCAATCATCAATCAATAGCCAATTTATTGTCTTCTGCATGTTTAGCGTTAGTTTTTACATTTTTTTCATTATTATTTGTTTTTCTGTAGTCCTTCACTACAATCTTTCATTTTTTCCACTGGAGTACCTACATAGATTTAGTATTTTCAATCATGTTTGTTTTTGCAGCTTTTTCTATTGTATTTATTTTAAAATTGTTTCTTTCTTTTCTGCAACTCACTGCCAACACTCAAGCTAAGCTTTTGTTGGCAGTGCCAGAAATTTTCTTTTTTATACAATTTAGTGTATGTTTTGTATATATGTACTCTACATTTTGTTACTCGACTGTGCTTTTTTTCAAGATTGTTGTAAGAATTTTTTTGGCAATAAATTTCAATTTCAATTTCAGCCAATTTATCGCAGGACCTTCAACACAGAATTCAACCTTCATTTTCATGCCCCTCACAAGGATACATGCATGAAGTGTGATGTTTTTAAAAATAAAATCCGACTTCTTCAGGATGGAAATGAAAAAAAAGAGTTAGAAACAAGCCACGAGTTGCATCTAAGAAAAGCTGAAAGTGCAAGGAAGGCTATGGTTAATGATACAGAGAAGGCAAAATCTGAAGACACTTTTTACGCTTTTACTTTTGATTTAGAAAAGGCCTTACCCTTTCCGAAATTAAGTTGTTCATTAGCCTACTACAAACGGAATTGCTACCTTTACAATCTTGGATGTCATGAGCTAAGCTCAGGATTGGGTTTCATGTACTGCTGGGACGAAACTATTGGGTCACGTGGATCACAAGAAATAGCTGCTTGTATTACGAAACACATTGCAGCAAGAGGATCAAATGCTGAGCATGTAGTCATGTACAGTGATGCATGCTCAGGTCAAAACAGGAATTTCAAAACGTCTCTGCTATTAATGAGGTTTCTTCATGGTCAAGATGACAACAGAAATCTACAACTTATTGACCACAAGTTTATGCAGAGTGGCCACTCATACCTACCAAACGACCGTGACTTTGCTAGCATAGAAAATTATAGTAAAACTCAACCAATCTACTGCCCAGATGACTGGCATAGAGTAATCATTCGGGCTAGGAAGAAAAGTCCTTTCCACTTGAGTAAAATGACTGGAGAAGAGTTTCTTTCATCAGACAGTTTGGAAAAACGTGTAACCCGGAGAAAGAAAGACACATCAGGAAATCCTGTAAATTGGCTGAGAATCCAGTGGCTAAGATATCAAAAGAGTGATCCTTTCACCATATTCTTCAAGTACACCTTGAATGACGAAATTCCCTTTTCAGCACTGGACATCACTCCAGCAAAACGACGAGGACGACCTATGCTCCTTAACACTTTAGAGGTCCATAAACTCTACGAAGGAAAGCGTCCTGTCACTGCTGCTAAGAAGAATGACATGCAAGACCTTCTGCCGTATATTCCTTCTGTGGCTCATGATTTCTTCAATACCCTTGAAACTGTTGAAGGTGCTGAAGATGTTGGACCCCTGCTGTTGACGAAGAGGAAGGCTATGATGAGGGTGGTGACAATGAATAAAACTTATTATGCAAACTCGTAGTGTCCTTAGATCCATATTTAGTATGTAACATGACTTAAAAATGTGTAATTTACAATCAAAATAAATTACTTTTGTATTTTTAAATATTTGACTTATTACATTGAACCAATTGTTTATTGGTAAAGTGGTGTAAGTCCAAAAACAAAACCAAAATAATCTAAAAATAATATAAACATGCATTATAATTGCAATAAAATGTGTTTTAAATTCAATTTGGTTCATTGACAACAAATTGAAACACAATTGAAATCAATGTATCAATATGTAATTTTTTAAAGCTGTGTCAACTTTAGGCTTAAATATCTCAAAATCATGTTTTTGTGACTTACACCACTTTGATTTTAACCGGCTCATATGTACGAAGCTACTTTGTATGTAAAAAAGAGTGATATTAACCAAAATCTTGACATGCACGATTATAATACAAGAAGCCGAGGAGATTATTACTTGGTGAGTCACAATAGTAGCTTATTCAGACAAAAACCTAGTTATATTGGTAGGAAACTCTACAACAAGCTACCGCAGTTTTTAAAGAGTCTTGAAAAAATTGAAATATTTAAAAAACAATTGAAAAAATATTTAGTTGATAAAGCTTTTTTTAGCGTACAAGAGTTCCTTTCACAACAAAATTGAGCCTTACCCCAACTAATTGATATAGTAATTATGGTAACTAGTGTATAAGAGTATAATTGTTGATCTGACTTGTCTTATACTCCTTAACTGGAGTCTCCAAGACGTAATCTACATAAAAAACATGCTCCACAAAAATGATCCAAGTGACCCGGAACTAAGTTACCCACAAATAAACGTCATATTAACTTACCACTGTACCATAATAGGCTACTAAATAAATTACAAAATCCGTTTTGTTTTTCAGGTTCCAGAATGATGTTTAGAATTTGTTCATCTCTTCAGAGAAGTACATTCTCAGCCGCCAAAGAGGCTAAAAGATTCTATTCTGAAGCTGGAAAATTGGTTACAGTTACTACAGATGACAAGAGCGGTAAGTTACTACCAGAAAACAAACTTAATAGAGTTGCCAATTATGAAAGATAACATTCTATTCCATTGTGTACTGTAGTAAGACTTATAACTTAGTAATTTAGTTGTTTATGTAGACTTTTTATTAAGTTTTTGTTTGTTTTTGTCAATAACAGGTATCAGTACACTCTCTCTCAGTCGGCCTCCTGTCAATGGATTGAATTATGACTTACTTCAAAACATTTCCACAGCGCTTGACACTCTTGAGAAAAGCAAATGCAGAGGAATGATTCTCACCTCGGTATGAAATACAGAATACACATATACATTTAAATTATTATCTCCAATTAGGGAGCGATTACCCATGAGCCATGTATCTTTTTTCTTCTTTTTTTGGAAGAATTAAGCCCACATAGGTTTGAGACCTGTGCGTTGGTAATGAGTTGAATGATGGTTATTGATGAGTTGGACCTACAGTTTTAGGTGGGTTCCGAACCACCGGGAAGTGGTTTTACAGCAGAGAAGAGTGTCTTTATTGCTGGCCAATCTAATTGGTGACCCTTACAAAGAGTGCCTAGAAGAACGCAGCTCATCTCTATCTGATTGAACAGATACCTGCTACGGCTCACGGCTATCACTTCCCCAAATCATAATCACAATCTGTCAGATAAGTTGAAGCATGAGAGCTTGGACTGCCCTTGGTAGGTTGACCGCTTTGGTTTGGCCTGCAAAAAGGCTCCGTTTTCTGCTGTATAATCACTTTCTCGTGCTTCGGAACCGACCTAAAACTGTGAGTCCGAATCGTGAATTATCATCATCATCTAACTCAGGGATTCTCAAACTTTAGTACGGTACCCCTTGGTGGTACGCGAAAATGTTCAGGGTGTATGCGGGGCAGGTTAATAAAAAATTAAGCAATCTTTATTTCTTTCCAGTTCGTAATCACGCAATGTTATAATTCAATAATGGAAACTGATTGAATGGTCAAACTTGTGTGGTCATTGAAGACTAGTATAAGAGAATACTTCCCACCAAAACGTTGTACTGGATCCATGACCCCTTTTCGTTTGATGCTGAATATTTTTTTTGTAAATTACGTCTTGGATACTCCATTTTTAAGGAGTATAAGACAAGTCAGATTAACAATTATACTATCTTATACACTAGTTACCATAATTACTATATCGATTAGTTGAGGTGAAGCTTAATTTTTATGTGAAAGGAACTCTTGTACACTATAAAAAGCTTTATCAACTAGATATTTTTTCAATTGATTTTTAAATATTTCTATATTTTCAAGACTCTTTAAAAACTGCGGTAGCTTGTTGTAGAATTTCCTACCAATATAACTAGGTTTTTGTTTGAGTAAGCTACTATTGTGGCTCACGAAGTGATTATTTCCTCGGCTCCTGGTATTATAATCGTGTACAATGTACATCAAGATTTTGGTTAATATCACTCTTTTTTACATATAAAGTAGCTTCATACACATATAAGCAGGGTACAGTTAGAAGACAAAGTCTCTTGAACAACGGCCTACATGAATCTAATCTACTCTTTACAACTCTAATCTATTGAAACTTTGAGCAACCTGACAACATACCACAACATTGAACAACTGATTGAACTATCATGTGATCCGACGTTAAAAAAATTGAGTGCTACGTTGTTAGTTTTTTGGATCGGTGTTGGAAAGGAATACCAAGAACTTTCAAATACTACTGTAAAGATTCTAATTGTGTTTTCAACTACATACCTATGTGAAAGAGGATTTTCGAGGTTAACATATCTAAAAAGTAAGTACAGAAATATGATTAATGTTGAGGACGATTTATAGTTGTACTTAAGAGAACTTGAGTTGAACATTGAAAAACTATGTACAAAAGAAGCGAGCTCATCCTTCTCAGTAATTTCGTGTAATGCGTTTCAAATATATTCCCAAATACAGTACATTGTGTTTTTGATGTAAAAAGTATGTTTAATTTAACCGCCACCAAACCCCCCCCAACCCCCCCCCCCCCCCCCGATAACAAGGGGTACACAACATTTTAATTTTTCATTAAGGGGTACAGTATTTGAAAAATATTGAGAACCCCTGATCTAACTCATTCCCCACACAGAAGTCTGCAGACCCATGTGGACTTTATCCTACGAAAAATCAGCATAAATACATGTACAATTTGATATCCATTGTTAATGTCAGTTAACAATACTTAATGTCAGTTAAATTGTAATGTTAGTTAACAATACTTCAAAGTTGGTGATTTGAGTTGATTGCAAGAAGTGTCAACACCTTCACCTTTGCAGTATGAGTGAAATGGCGTGAAAATCACACTTTTCTTGCCATATCTCATTTATGTTATTTATGATCCGATTTTGTAAAATGTGATATCATTTTTTCAGAAATGGAGAAGGTGATTTTGATTGGTTTCGAGTTGAACAAGTTTGAAAATTCTCTTCGGTGGCTGCAATTCCTTATCAGTCCACCAAACCAATCTAAAAAAAATAATTAATGAGTTCCTTCAATGAGCCAGTAGAATTATCAAGCAAATACAGTGCATCACTGTATAATACAATGATAGAAAAACGGCACATATATTAGAAATTGAATCCAATTTAAAATATATAAGAAATTCATAAATTTACGAAAATATTAACTCTTTAAAAAATGTGTAAGAATCAGGCTTAGATATTTTTACGGGTTTTATCATTAAAATAATGCTAGCAACACTTGAAATTAACACTAGAACTTTTCTTACACAAATTACTTACAACATGCACTAATCAGTTCTGTCACACAAGAAGACTATTTACTAACTGTCAATAGGCCGATATATAATTTAATAAATAACTATCCAATAAACTGCACAATGTTTTAAAAAGAAATGTCTTAAAAACAGTTGAACACTCAATAAATTAATGGAGCACTTACGTATGTCACTGTATTTGATTATGTAATTACCATTCATAAAAACAGCACTACATAATATGTAATTGTAAATTGTATATGCCATGTGTACACTGTAGAGGAAGTCACTTTATCACATTAACGTTCGAATGACAACTGAACTACGGTACTGTTTACAAGTACTGCTCTTTCTATAGTGTTTGAAAGTATTCAGGAAATTCTGGAAGCTGGTAGCATAATCTGGCAAATTCTTGAAAGCACTAGAACTAAACCCGACAAATGGGAGTGAGAAATACATTCGAGGAGAGTGAAGAAACACCAAGAGTCAATTTACAACCTCTTCAAAGCATGTGCCATCAATGAAAACAGAAGTATCTTTTACGAGTAGCATAGACTTGTTTTTCTTCCATCTTGGGCTCTTAACAATGTAAAGCAAAGAGAAAAATGGAAAGTATGAAAAAAGGGAGGAATAAAATATGAATAGAAAAAGCAAAAGGAGAGATTATAAAGGGTTATTAAAATTAACAGAGTAATTCCCAGTGTTATTAAGAATAGCAGAGGGAAAAACAAGAAAAAAATATTATTATAGATTTACCGATGAAATTTTTGTCATTTAATTTTTCATGCATTATTAATACTTTTTAGAAGATATTTTTTATAAGAAATTGAATTTTTTTGCAGAATAACCCCAGTGTGTTCAGCGCAGGCCTCGATATACTGGAAATGTACAAACCAGATCCAAAACGTGTAAAAGACTTCTGGACAACTCTTCAGGATACTTGGGCTAAGCTTTACACCACCAGCTTCCCCACCGTGGCCCTTATAAATGTAAGAGCTTATTAATCTCTATATATAAAAATGAATGTCTGTATGTATGTATGTATGTATGTATGTATGTATGTTCCCTATAGACTTCAAAACTACTTGTCAGATCGGCATGAAAATTTGGGAATATGTTGTGTGAATATTGGGGATGGTTTCTGACCATAAATTTTAATAGGGGAGCTAATAATTATTATTAATTAAACCATTTTATAGACCTAACCTACTGAACTTGCCGGCCAAACAGCTTAGAGGAATAGCTGATAGAAGTCAACAGTTTTTAATCATGTGGCAGGCATCTTAGCGGCGTTATTTACGCTGTCTTTGAACAGCAAAAGACTTTGCATGTAGGCTACCGTACAGTCGGAGCCTTGCAATATGATGAAATGTAATTATGCCGGGTTGATGACATCTGTTAACCAATGCAGCTAGAAATTTGAAATACAGCCTCAACGGGAGGTGGCGAATAATAAAATGAAAAACCTAGCTTCAACCCTTATAGTCGTAGGAGGAGGTTTAGATTTGAAATGTTTCTTCATTCAGAGGTGGTGATTAATAAAACAACGATGAAGGAGGCCTCTATGATCAGCTGGAAGAGCCCTAGGACTAACTTCTTTCCTAATTTGAAATGTAACCAAAGCGGGAGGTGGCGTATAATAAAATCAAAGAGAATTTATTTGAGAACGCAGCAACGTGCGTTGGGCCAGCTAGTAGAATATAATAAATAAAAAATTAATTAAAATTAAATTAAATAGATTAAATTTAAGTTTGATAAGGAGAAGAAAATAGCTATCGGCAGAAAAGGGAGAAAGCGACTCAGGAAGACAAGGAACGCCACTCTAGAAAAATGAAAAAAGCAAGGACAAAGAAGTTGAGTAAGCTTGCTCTCTAAAAGAGCTATTCGAAAAAAAATGATAAGATTTAGGGAAGTGAAACCCGCGAGCCATAGCAGGACGGTATCTGCTCAGTCAGATTGCTCGGCCAGCAAAACATACTCTGTTCTCTGCTGTAAAATCACTTCCCGGTGGTTTGGAACCCACCTAAAGCTAGTTTCAACTCATCAATCACCATCATCCAACTCATTACCCACGCACAGGTCTCAAGCCTATGTGGGTTTCATCCTCAGACATAGAAAAAAATTTGCAATGGGGATTATTAATTGGCTAGAAGCTCTATAATATTCTTTATATCTTATTATTTGTAAAAATTTAATGGAAAATGAATGTACTTACTTATCGGGTATTGGATGCTCCACTGTGCAAACACCCTTATGGTTATATGTAGTATTCTTTATTATAATCACCATCAGAACAAAAAAAACCAGGGTGATATCGGATGCAGAGAGGCTAAGAAGATCTGTAGCCTTGAAGAACTACTGACAAAAGAAAAGCACAGGAAGAACTGCTTAACCGCTTCACAACATGTGGAAGAAGAGAAACAATCAGTCATGTCAGAACTTAAAGTGGTCCCCTGTGGCCGTAAAAGCATAATAATAATAATAATCACCATCATAAAACCAAACACGTGTTGAGGAACAAAATATTGCAGATTGGATTACCGTGAATACCACCATTGTAAAGCATGTGTTTAATTTTGTGATGGTGATTATTTTCAAGTATTGGATGAACCCCCAGTTTCAGTTTTCGTTTCGTTCTCAGCGGCCAGGAAAACTTGGCTTGATTGAGATTTCTCAGAAAAATGGATAATTGCCTTTATAGAACATTTTGAGATTATAATTATCTATTTATTTTGATTTTATTGCCTCATTGGAACACTTAAGTCAATCATTTCTTGTTACTCCTTGACAAGTTCTCTTTCCGCATTGTCGAGCACTTTTTCATTTGTTCATTATTCTCTGTCGTTTTTCATCTGTAAATACGGCACCCTTTTTATAGTTTGTCGGTTATCTATTTTTTGTTAGAATCTTGTTCTTATTTTGAATTTATACTATTGTATTTAAAAAAATGTCAAGTTTGAATTATTGTTGCATAACTTGACTGACGTTTCACAAAGCAGTGAATAATTGTCTCTGAAGAACTTTTAAAATGTATTTTATTGTGTTTTTAAAATGTTATGTTAAATTATTTTCAATTTGTCGGGAAGTGATAGCCGCGAGCCGTAGCAGGTATCTGTTCAATCAGATAGATAAGCTGCGTTCTCGTAGGTCCTGCTGTAACGGTGACCGATTAGATTGGCCAGAAAAAAAGACACTATTCTCTGCTGAAAATCACTTCCCGGTGGTTCGGAACCCACCTAAAACTGTAGGTCCAACTCATCAATCACCATCATCCAGCTCATTACCCACGCACAGGTCTCAGACCTATGTGGGCTTCATCCTAAAAAAAAAAAATTGAATTCTTATTGTTACATTGCTTCACTGACGTTTCCCAGAGCAGTGAATAATTGTCTTGGAAGAACTTTTAAAATTTATTTGTGTTTTTAAATTTTATTTTAAATTATTTTTAATTTGTTTTTAAATTATTGTTGTAGGGTCACAGTCCCGCCGGAGGTTGCCTATTAGCGCTCAGCTGTGAATATCGAATAATTGTTGGACCAAAAAATACAATCGGCTTAAACGAAACTAAGCTGGGAATCATTGCACCAAGATGGTAATGTATTTCAATGTGCAGATATTATTTTTATAAATTTATGCGCTAGATCTGGTCAAACATATATATATAATCTTCACGGTGTATAACTTTGATAGATTCTCTGCCTCCAGTAGACTCGCAACAGTTGACAGTTCCCCCACTATTCGACTCCAGCCTAGCTTCCAACTCGATTGTTTACCAGTAGCCCTACTCGGTAGTTGTCCGACTCTACCAGTTGACCGACCATAACAAACTTTACGATTTAACCTAACCTAACAATGTTACGAAAACAAAATTTACGATTTAACCTAACCTAACAATGTTACTTCTTTCGTAAAGTTTTTTTTTGGAGACCTGTGCGTGGGTAATGAGTGGGATGATGGTGATTGATGAGTTGGACCTACAGTTTTAGGTGGGTTCCGAACCAGTTTTGGTCTGTCAACTGGTAGGGTCGGGCAACTGCCAAGTAGGGCAACTGGTAACCTGCCTCCAACTCACCAGTCCCCAACCACTTCATTTATCTATCACTTTTTCCAAGTCCGAAGAAATTCTTACTCTGATATAAATAAATAAATATTAATAAATTCTACTCTGAGCTACGAACTCCACTAAAACCCATAGTTTGTTATTGCTTTTGCACCCATGCTCTGTTTTTTGAGTTTACTCCTCTTTTTTCTACATCTGATCTACAATTATTATTCAACTTTCGACCCTCCAATATTCTCATTTCTTTATAAATTCCATTTTTTGATTCATTAAAAAGAAGTCTGCAATTTTTTTAATATATTTTTAAAAACGCACTGCAATGTCTAATCACGCTCGTGGTCATGTGTGACAAAAGTTGGATAAGATGTAGCTTTCAGAAGCCAAAGCCGAGTGCTTTTAAATATATTAAAAGAGGATTTTGAGGAGAAAAATAATAATGTACCACTCATCCCAGTCCAAAAAGTGATGGAGGGGCTGCTCAGGCCTTGAAAACAAGTAGGCAAACGATTTTTGTAATTTGCAATAATCCTGTAGATGTAACGCTGGGAAAAAAATGGGTTTGTAAAGAAAGTGTATCAAATATTGGCGACGTTTCTGAAACTGCCCTACGTAATATAGTTTATGCAATGTATAGAAATAGAGTTTTCCAACATGCCCGAACATCCAACAACAGAGAGGACTTTTTCAAGGTTCCCAGACCACATTATTGGAAATTTTGAAAATGCTTGGATTCAAGTAAAAAAATCATTAATAGAAAATTTCTAATGGAAAGATCTTATTTTGTGGCTCTCCGTTCAGTTTTTTTTCTGCAAGAGATATCAGAAGTTGATATTCGCTCAGTTATGTTCCTCGATTAAACGTGAGTAAATGATGGGGGAGTAATCGGAATCTTATATTATTTCTACGTGGGAATGCTATATCTGAAGGACTAATTATTGGTGGGGTAAATGAGTTTCCGAATCCAGCTATTAAAATAGGTATAACTATGAAGAAAATTATAATAAATGAACTGTTTTGATGAAATTTTATTGAATAATTTTTGGTAAACTTCATATTTTAATTTTGTGTTGCAATATTATTTCATATTAACTTCAATGTTAACTTCATATTTTAATTTTGTATTACAATATTATTTATTGTCTTTGAATTTCCATAGTAAGCGGGTAATTCTGAAAGTTTCATTTTTTCTATAATTTGACTTGGCGTGAAGAGCTGCTGTAGCACGGTCGGCCAGAACGTTTCTACTCGCTACTCGCTTAGCTAAAATTTTAGTAACTATCCCAATATAATCGGTCCTTCAGTGAATATTATGAAAATTACTTATTGTATTGAATAATGCATACTTTAAGCATTTAGTATAGAGTATAAGCATAGTTAGATTTCTTCATCTGTGGTATAAGTCAGCTGTTGTGCGAAATTGAGAAGCAGGTTTAATTTTCGGCTCAAAATGTTTAGACTAAATAATTCAAAATTCTCTAATCTTTTTCTAATGGTTGTTTGGTAATTGGTTTTTATTTACTTTCATGTACAATTTTTTTCAAAAAGAAATGGATAATATTTTTTTCTCTGAAACTGTGACTTCCTTTATTTGGGCATTTCTGTATTGAAATTTAGAAGAGGAAGCAGTTTTGAACTGAAAAGTTTTCTCTTCATTTTATTTATTTATTTATTTATTCAAATTATACATACGAGAGCACAAGGATATGGTATCCCATCATTGCCCTCTTAACACAATAATGATGTAACAAACAATATACAATAAAGAGTACCTACTACAATAAAATACTAAGAAAGCACTAAGGAAGATAGAAATAGATAATAAGCAATAAGGAAGATAAAATAGAAAAAATACATATATTTTACTGCAATGTGATGATAAATAAATAAATAAATAAATAAATAACATGTAATTAAGATAACTGTCAACAGGAAAAAGGTGATCAAATACCTAAATTTGATTAAATGTACAACTTAACAAATGATTATTTAAAAAATCCGTAGCCTGTATGTTTACCCCGACACATAGTATTATAGTGTGGTATCATAATTGAAAAAATACATTTTATAACAGTTTCTTGAGTAGAGATTCTCTTTAAATATCTATAAAATAATATGTATTTGTGTGTTTATAAACATAGAAATAAAGATTTGATGAAGTGTTTAAATTTCATGCTATGAAATGATTTTTTTTTTTGTTTGAGGATGAAGCCCACATAGGTCTGAGACCTGTGTGTGGGTATTGAGTTGGATTATGGTGATTGATGAGTTGGACCTACAGTTTTAGGTGGGTTCCGAACCAACGGGAAGTGATTTTACAGCAGAGAACAGTGTCTTTTTTGCTGGCCAATCTAATCGGTCACCGTTACAAACAGGACCTACGAGAACGCAGCTTATCTTTATCTGATTGAACAGATACCTGCTACGGCTTGTGGCTATCACTTAGAAGTAGAAGTATATTCATATTTTCGAATGTCAGAAGGAAAGTTTCTACTTTATTAATATAAAGAGGATTGTTTTAAGGTTTGAGTTGGATGAATTAGCTGCAGAAAAAAGGCACCGTGTCGTTCGATTGATTCCCTCCATATCCTTGCCAATTGAATTAATTTGGGTGCAGTTAAAGGGAAAAGTAGCGGACAAAGGATGATTCAATTTGAATGAAGTTGAACCACTGTTCGCAGAAGCTGTGGGTGAAATAACTGCGGAAGATTGGAGAAAGACTGGGTTTTTTCCATGCAAAAAAATAATCGACGAAAAAATAAATGCAGAAGGTAACACAGAGACCGCTGTTGATGAGCTCATAATTCGAGGGAGAGGTGGTGAGTCACCATGGTCACTTGGTCGTAATGACAAGCCTTGCTAAAGGTTCTAGTGATGATGATGATGATGATGATGATGATGATGATGATGGTGATGGTGATGGTGATGGTGATGATGATGATAATGATAATGATAATGATAATTCTGCTAGGCCAAGGAATTGAACCGTGGCACTCCTTCAGCGGTTCTGATTCAGAATAGGAAAACCCATTTAAAATAGTGCAATCTGTAAATATTTTCTGTCCATTTTAAATGTGAACTTTTATATTTTTATTGCAAATTGACAATATTATATTTGTTACAAATTTTACAATATTTTAGGTAAAAGTAAAAAGTAAATGCTTTCATTGGTGGGGAGACCCTTACTGGTAGTTCCACCTCGCCGTTCGAGCCATGTTATTGGAAACGTGGTGGACCTACAACTTTAGGTGCTTTATCTCATTAAGATAGACTTAGATGTATGTTTTTGCTTTTTTGTGTATTGTAATATTATCTTTTAAGTTTATTGAAAATTAGAAAGATATTTAATTTTGTAAAATTGCTGAAAAATGAGAATAAATTGAATTTAATTGGATTCCGAACCACCAGTAAGTGATTTTACAGCAAAGAACAGTGTCTTTTTTGCTGGCCAATCCAATCGGTCACTGTTACAACAAGGGCTCAGGAGAACGTTGCTTATCTAATCTGATTGAGCAGATACCTGCTACGGCTATCACTCTCCTAATATTTTAGGTTATATTTTTGTAGAGTTGATACATTATGTAAAGTTATTTTATTCTATGTTGAACTGATTATATAAATATAACAAATTCAATATTACAATATCGAAAAGGACAGCTTTCGCAAATCGCCTTGAAAATAGTTTTTTTTTAAATCATTTATTCCTCATAGAAAAAACATTATAAAATACAATACAAGAAAATAAACATAAACACTGTCATATAAAAAAAAACAACTGGAAATGTAGGAATTACTCCCCCCAAAAGAGCAAGCTCGAGCTTGGGGAAGGACCCAAGTTGGTCTCAAGGGTTCAGCTAATGTCAAGTAGGATGAGCTGCAGGTATAAATCTTGGCTACCTGTATAAATCTTGTGAAATGGCAACTTTCGACACTTTTGTAGGCGAGTTTCCGACGCCTTTAAAATAACCGGTTTTTCTGCTAAAGTATGGCAACCCCGATAGAAAAGTCCACAATAAAATAATCATGGAAAGGAAGATTCAAAAAAAAATGTAGAAGGACGTTTGTTCTGCATAATTGACCAAACAGAAACAAAGAGAGGTCTCTGTTTCAAGTCGACCGTTTTGCATCTGTCTGTCTGCCTGTTTGTAACGCATTTACGGCTAAACTTGTGTACCAAATTCAATGAAATTTTGCATTGTTATTCCTTCACGAAAAGCCCAGCGATGTATGTGTAAGGATTTTTTAGATTTGCTTGCACTTAAGGGATATCTAAAAGGGAAGAAATTTAATGTAAGGCTTTCTTCTATGGGAAAAAAGTATGGCTATCATGCCTACTTCTATAGGAACATATGATTTTTAAAATGAGCTTCTCCATCATATGCAATTGGAATCAGATTCATAGATAGAAGAAACTATGGTTGAAACTTATTCATAAGAATAACATATTTTTTTAGAGAAACAAATCATTTCAATCAAGTGATTACAAAGTAAATGATGTACACATTTAATTAATATTGCTTTATAAAATCATTCACCAGACATCTGAAATCTAATTTGAGCAATCATCTGCTGTCTCGCAAATAAGATAAAGATAAAGATTATTTATTTCACTGCAAGCATTTACATTCCAATAAACATAAAAGAAATTAAACAGTTAAATATTGTACACTATAAAACCAAAATATAACAGCAGTGCACCCCTCTTTAGGTTCAACCTGTGTGGAGGGATGGCTCGCACTCTAAATAAGCTACAAAATAGTTATTATAAAAGTGATAGAAAACATAAATAGTAGTCCAACAATTTTGACCAATAATGTAACAAATTTATAGCAGTAACTGACAGTAATAATAATTATAGAATAGTAAATAATACATATAGCATATAATACAAAAAACCGACAATACAAAGAGATTGGCTCTGAAGTATTATTTTGCTGGTAAAAGCAACGGAGCTTCTTTTTAAACAGGCTGAAGGTGGGTAATCCTGAGAGACCCATCGGTAAGAGATTAAACAACGTAGTTCCTTTATAAAAAGCATTACAACAAGCAACCCTAGTTCTTGCCCAGGGCTCCATCAGCCTTCTAATAACATTACCACGAGTCAAATATATATGCTCGTCTGAAAAGGGAAACTCACTACGTCTTAAGTATGCAAACTTCATTAGACTTAGTTCATATAAAGTATTAACTCTAAAAACGCCAAATTCTTTACATACTAGATCAATAGGATATCTAATTGACTTCTTAAGACAAATTTTTATCAATTTCTTATGAAGTAATATAAGAGGTTGCAAGATTGTAACTCCACATCCTCCCCAAGACACGATGCCATAACTAATAATAGATTCTACAAGTGCTAAAAATACCATTTTCAATTGATAGATGGGAAGAACATTTCTCAACTGGACAAATTTATAAATCAATTTCCTCAATTTTGAACACATGAAAGAGATGTGTGAATTCCAACGCAAATGCACATCCAATATAACCCCCAAATATTTTATCTCATTTTGATGTTGCAATTGAGGACAATCACACCCAGAACAAGAACCAGTACAACCTGTCTCATGTATCAATATTTTACAATCATCACTATTAGGAGGTAATCCCGATGATAAATGTAAGAAAAAAAGAACTTTCGTTTTCATAAGATTTAGATGTAAAAGGTTACAATCCAACCAAGACTTAATAATACCAAAACTATGATTGGCTCTCTTGAAAGCAATTGGCCAAGTCTTCCCCCAAACCATAACCACTGTATCATCTGCAAATGAAAATAGGGAGCAATTTTCTAGATTGAGGTTTAGTAGATCAAACCTCTATAAATAGAAAACCTCAAAATATTAAAATAGAAAACACAGCCTTGTTGATGTGATACAGAGTGACCTTTTATGAAAAACAGACATGAAATAGACTTAGCGAATTGAATGAAGGGTAAGGTCTGATGAATGTGTTTAATTTTGCGATGGTGATTATCATTGAGTAAATCGAGTACGTTTCTCTGTGCAAGCACCCTTATTTTTGGGCGTGAGGTCTGCTGTTCACAGAACTACTAGTATAGAAGTGATAAGTAGGCGCGCTTGTTGGTGTGCATGCGTATGAGTGGTGTTTTGTGTGTCTCTGGCTTGGTTTTAATTTATGTAATCTAATAAAGAGCGCATGAGGGAGTGGTATGTGAGAGCGTGCGCAGGAGAGAGAGTGAGTGATTGAGGAAGAGGGTTTGAGACTGTATTCTTTATTTGATAAGGAACGTCAAGCTGGCTTATGAAGCTGAATTGCATGCCACAGTGATTCAATCGTGGGGCGGTAGTGCAGAAGTGGTGGGGGGTCAGAGCGAGTTGGTCAGCGGACTTCCCCTAATCGATTATTATGTTTATTGTTTACTTTCTCAGACAGCTTTAGTGAAGGAATTCAGAAGCAGGATGTTGTGACGTCAGGAATGGAGACATACCGAGGACAAAACACTCTTCAAACAAACTTATCAAACTTTCATCTGTTGCCAGCATTATTTTAGTGACAGACTCCGTTACAACACATAGCGACCTTTTATGGCACCCATTTTTTCTTACCAGAATATCGATATCATAATCTTGATAATCTGGTAATCAAAAAATGTCTGCTATCATTATATATGTGTGTGTTATATACACTATTCGTCAACTGATTGGGATCTATGTTATTAATATAAATGCAAGAAAGAAGAAAACATTATTCTACAATACTCATTGTGTCAACAGTGCTTCCGGTATCACTGCAAGATATTTAATTCATAAATCCTAAAAAATTGTCAAGTAAAAATATAGAAATTGCCCGATTGGTCTACTTCGCTTACGCACAATCGATCTTCCAGTATGGAATACTTGTATGGAGGGGGGGGGGGGGGGCAGCAGGCATTCTTCAATTTTCAATTCAATTATTTATTGCCACAACTTTACAACAAAATAATTTAATGGTTACAAATTAACATAACGCACAATCGATCTTCCAGTATGGAATACTTGTATGGAGGGGGGGGGGGGGGGGCAGCAGGCATTCTTCAATTTTCAATTCAATTATTTATTGCCACAACTTTACAACAAAATAATTTAATGGTTACAAATTAACATAAAGGAAATAAAAGAAACCTAACTAACCAGAAATTTAAAAAAAACTAAAATTTATTCAGGCACCACCAGCAAAAGAAAAGACTTTGACCGCTGGTGGGAGTCGCAAAAAGTCCGATTCAAATGACATTCAAGATAACAATTTCAACTTACAGAATTAAATAACAAATTTGAACCAATCCCATTCTATTACACTGTATAGAATAGTACAAATAACAAAAGAGAAAAAAATATTTCGAGAGAAAAACAAAAATACTTTCCAAAAGGAAATACACAAATAAAATAGACATACTAATAATAGCGTGCTCAAAAAACAAGAGGAATTAGAGAAGGCACAAACAGTCAAAAATAAGTTACCACCATTCAGCTCCCAGAGAAAAGAAATATTTTTCCTTAATCCAAGTTTCTATTGCTTTCATATCAATTCTTTGTTGAATATCAAAAGGAATTATATTTATGAATCTAGTGCTCATATACATCAACTGTCTTCTTATCAAGCTCAACTTGGAATCGTGAACAACATATCTTAGCGAAGTGTCTGGTCTAAAGGTGTAAAAGGGTTTATCAATCCTACAGAATTTATCTCTATTTTTAAATATATGTTTGAAAAGTCTTTTGAAATAGAGTTGCCTTACTGTCATAACGTTGAAATCAAAAAATAGAGATTCACTTGCATATAACTTAGGTTTATTTAATCAGAATTTATTAATTTCGAATTCCTTTAATTGCAATTAGTTTATACTGAAGACTTCCGCAATGGCGGATATTGACAACAGTATTTAATAGCTGATGGAAATCGATTAAAGGAATTCGAAATTAATAAATTCTGTTTAAGTAAATTTGCCAGTTTGTTCAATTGTCAGTAACTTCGAACTAACTTGTGTTTATTTAATATTGTCTTTATTATATACTTTTGCATTATGAATAAATCACTAATGTGAGTGTCAAAGGTCCCACCCCATATAATTATTCCATACTGAATTAACGATTTGACAAAAGCAAAATATATCATTTTAAGGTTCTCTAGATTTAAAATTTTATTCATTTTGTAGAATTTATAGGATATATATTTGAGTTTTTTACAAATAAAGCTAATGTGTGAATTCCACTAAATTTTTTTTCCATTCATATAAATAAACTTTATACAATCCAAAAGTAAATTATTAAGGCTTCTTTACTGAGGGGTAGGCTATATCCGAATAGAAACCTGTTTAATGAATTTAACCTACTTACTGTAAAACAGTTATACATCAAAACTCTAGTATCTTTTGTAATTAAAAACAGAATTTTTTTATTACACGGGAAATAAACTACAACATTCGACATCCAGGTTTTGACATTTTTAATACAGATTTTTAACCGTATACAGGAGACAGTTTATTTACACAAGTCATAAACTAATCAATTTACTACTAAATAATATAATAAACGCTCGAATGACATTCCAACTGAGAAATCTAATTGATGGTTGGGTGCGATCCAATAGCATTAGTTCAGCATAAGTTCAATAAATTCAATTCTTTAATCTCATAAATTTAAGTAATTTTACCTTATCTACTTCATTCCTTTTTTCTTTACTTATTTTCCTTTCCATCTCTTTATTTTCTCATTATCCTTATCCTTAACAGCTTTTTTAAAACGTCAACCAAGGAAGCTGGAAGTCTTGTTCTATTTTATTTTTGTGATGGTGATTATTTATTCATTTATTCAATCATGTAACTAAAATACAGTCAATGTGAATACAACTATTGCCCAAAACTGCTTTTCACAAAATTTTAAAATAGGATCAAAATCTTAGGTTAGGTTGCTGTTTCACTTGAAATTTCACCTTGAAGCACAATTATGCTTATTATAACAATTACAGTATTATCATTTTATTTTTATTGTAACTCTATCCCACGCTTAGACTCAAGTCTTTGTGGGATATTCCACTATTTTATTTTTTGTACCTAATCAAACAAATCAAATCAATCAAATTTATTTTCGAAATTTACAAACATTGTAGGGTCCTGCTAAACCCGTAGGTTTTTCAGCAGGTGCCAATCTTCACAATTATTCCAACAAAGAAACAAATTCACTTATTTTAATATTATAAAGGAAAAATAGAGATTAGTTAATGAAGACATACATTACAAAAGAATGTGGTGATAAAAGTAAAGTAAAAAATAAACACTGTTAATACAGAACTGAGGAAGAAAGAAAAATACTACAGTCCTATCAAAGAAAATAATTAGAAAAGAAAGAAATAGGATGAGAAATGAAGAGGAAAAAGGAAAGTAGTGTTATAATTTGAAAATAAATATTTATAGTCGTTTGGGCTGGTGGCAGTGATATAAGGAAGATTTAACCTGCAAAACTGTCTAAAGAAATTGAAGAAGGCTATGTTTATGTTTATTTCAAACATTTGTATTTGCTTTTTCTGTGGAAAGTTTCAATATATCTATGGTTAGTGTATGAACTTTTTTCATTGTTATCGTTCAAACAAGCCCATGAGTATGAACTTTTTTCATTGTTATCGTACAAACAAGCCCAAGAGTATGAACCTTTTTCATTGTTATCGTACGAACAAGCCCATGAGTATGAACTTTTTTCATTGTTATTGTACGAACAAGCCCATGAGTATGAACTTTTTTCATTGTTATTGTATGAACAAGCCCATGAGTATGAACTTTTTTCATTGTTATCATACGAACAAGCCCATGAGTATGAACTTTTTTCATTGTTATTGTACGAACAAGCCCATGATTATGAACTTTTTTCATTGTTATCGTATGAACAAGCCCATGAGTATGAACTTTTTTCATTGTTATCATACAAACAAGCTCATGAGTATGAACTTTTTTCATTGTTATTGTACAAACAAGCCCATGAGTATGAACTTTTTTCATTGTTATCGTACGAACAAGCCCATGAGTATGAACTTTTTTCATTGTTATCGTATGAACAAGCCCATGAGTATGAACTTTTTTCATTGTTATTGTACGAACAAGCCCATGAGTATGAACTTTTTTCATTGTTCTTGTACGAACAAGCCCATGAAGTATTGGTAGCTTAGCGAAACACTGTATGTAACATTTGATTGTAATTTCAGGTTTCAAGACTGCATGCGGAATGTGATTGGCGAGCGACAGGCCGAACTGGCGCTGACAACTGGGAAAATGTTCACAGCTGATGAAGCACTGAAAGTTGGTCTAGTTGACGAAGTGGTCGCATCCAAAGACGAAGCCACAAACAAGGCCATGGCTTTCCTCAGCCAGTTTGCCAAGATACCACGTGAGTATTCTACAAATACTTATGGCATTAAAAATTGCATTATTGTGCATAGGAAATGACAGCCGTGAGCCATAACAGGTATCTGTTCAATCAGATAAAGATAACCAACTCCAAGACCCTCTTGTAAGGGTGACCGATTATATTGGCCAGCAAAAAAGACTGTTCTCTGCTGTAAAATCACTCCCGGTGGTTCGGAACCCACCTAAAACTAGGGATGTTTCCAATATCATGGAGGAACTACCCGTAAGGGTAGGGGGCGTGAGGGGAACTACCCCACTAATAAAAGCTATACGTATTTACTTTTTTTTACATATAAAGTGAGACGGTAGAGCAGATATTCAAATCTAGACTCTAGGTTTAAAAGCTCTAGCAACTAAATTGATATATTATTGATATATTTCCTTTAATTTCCTCCATTTTGTGATTGACTATCAGTTTTTTAAATATATTCCTTTCAATAGTTGCTGTATAATTGGCTTCTTATTGTTATTTACATGTTATGTTTCTTCCTATATATTTTGTATTACTGACTTGTTTCAAGATATAAATACCATCTCCCTGACCTCAAAGTTCTGGAAAATGTGGGCAAGTCAAAATTTACAAACAGAGCAGTTTTGTATTAATTATACAAATATTAAAATATCGAAACTCTTACTTTATGTAACTGATATTGCAATCATAATTGTTTTTACTGTTGTATTATCTTGGGAAGTGATAACAGCGAACCGTGCCAGGTATCTGTTCAGTCAGATAAGGTAAGCTACGAAATCCTGGGGCGTTTTTTGTAAGGGCGACCGATCGATTGGACAGCAGACTCTTCTCTGATGTAAAATCACTTCTTGGTAGTTCGGAACCCACTTAAAACTGTAGGTTCAACTCATCAATCACCAACATCCAACTCATTACGCACAGGTCTACGTGGGCTTCATCCCCAGAAATTGAAAAAAAATGATTTTGCAATGGGGATTATCATCGGGTATTGGATGCTCCACTGTGCAAACACCCTTAGAGTGTAACGTGTAAAATAAATTCCCGGTGGTTCGGAAACCACCTAAAACTGTTGACCACTTAAGAAGTTTTTTTTTTGAGGATGAAGCCCACGTAGATCTGAGACCTGTGCATGGGTAATGAGTTGGATGATGGTGATTTATGAGTTGAACCTACAGTTTTATGTGGGTTCCGAACCACCGGTCACCTTAATCATTTTTAGGACACCTTCTTTACATTCATTGTATTTTTATATCAATAAATTGGATTCCTTAGCCTCCGGATACCAGTTGTTATTAATACCTGCGTTTCCAATATTGGATACCAAAACGCAGGTATTTAAACCATTATTAATAAATAATAAATATATTCACTTATTTTTCAGCTTTGACAAGAAAATTGATTCTTTATGACTGTTTTTAAGATATCTTGACTTATTTTCCAGCTCTGCCAAGAAAAATGACAAAACTTGAATTTCGTGAGGCGACCGTCTCTTGGCTGCTCAACAACAAAGAAAAAGATCTACAAATTTTCCTCAACTACATTAATCAGCCCAAAGTCCAGCAGGGGCTTGGAATGTACCTCGAATCTCTGAAGAACAAGTCTAAGTGAAATCAAAGCATCAGTAACTTACAATTTGAAATTTTTATTAAAAAAAAAACATTAGCAACCTAAATCAAATAACTTACGAAGAAACTGTTAATCTCAGTAGGTGTTTTCACATAAAAATGTCCAAAACAGCAGAAACTCTCCTATTTTTAAAAAGTAAATATTGAATTATTTCATTCACTATTATTCTAATAAGGCTTTGCTCGCGAAGAGGGGGCTCTGGGAGTGCAGTTGGTTGGAACTCGTGTCTACGATTAAATAAGACTGACTGATTTCGTTTCCCTGCAGTTTTGAGTTCAAATCTCATTCAGCCATGGATGCTTCTCATCATTCACATTTTTTCCCACGCACAAGTCTAAGGCGCATGTGAGCATTAGCCGTAATAAAAAAAACTGTTGGTCTGAAATTACCCCAGGAATCGATACTTGTATCAAACCTTCAATATTCCTTTTAATTCGAAATCTTTCTATTTTAAAACAATTTTAGGACACCGTTATATCAGAAAAAATCCAGTGTTGAAGTAATCACATTCTTTATAGCTGAAATTATTTTCATTTATATTATTGTTATTATTATTATTATTATTATTATTATTATTATTATAAGCATGTGACTTAGTATGGTGGGGAGAATCTTACGGGTTCCACTTCGCCGTTTAGCCATGTTATGGGTAGATGGTGGTCAATTTTAACAAATTACATTTTTTAAAGTAAAATTGTCCAAATTCAGGTTATGTTATCGTCCAAAACATTTGTTCTAGTAGCTCATTACTAAAATAAATGTAAGAAATCATGATGATTTAACTACGAAAAGTAATAATGTAATAGCTATTAATAAATTAGTGGAATTCAACCCCCATCGACCTTGCTTCTGGGGTTTGCTATGTAATCATTGGTTGAATTCATGGGAGCCTTACCGGTAACCGGTTAATGTTACCGGTAGCGTCTGTGGCCTATACAATTTTTTTTAACCAATCAGACGCCACCGGTAACATCCACCGGTTGCTGGTAAAGCTCCCATGATCTCAACCATTTACACAACCTGAAACTAGGATTTTCAATTGAATATTTGTGAAGAAAGCAGTTGTGGGCAATAGCCTCTTTGCTTGATTGTGTTTTTTAAATGGATAAATAAATACGAATTCAATTATTACTTGTATTTGTAGTACTTAAGTTACTTGAAATTCGTACAGAAATTTTTAATTCTTGAAATTGTAATTTGTAAAAATTGTTAAGCCAGGTAGAGTATGGTGCAAACGAAAAAAAATAAGAATGTATTGTTAATACAAAGGTTCATTGATTTAGATATTCTACTAATATTGATAATATATTATTTAAATAATGCTCAATAAACTAGTTATATACTAGAATAGTATACAATCGGTGGTGTGAATAAAGTTGAGTCAGCTGAGTATCTCATATTTTGACTCGGCGCTCGCGATTCTTGTTATTTGATGTTAATAAAAATTCGATGAATCACAGCTGTGTTTCTTACGCCATACCATTGGACTCCCGTTGACTCAACAGTCGACTCCAGTCACTCAACAGAGTCCACTCACTTATCTTCTCAACTGTATTCACACCAGTAACTGACTGAAATTTTTGATGGAGCACATTAATTTATAATACAAAATTATGAATAAACCTATAATGTATATATCTAATATATCATTAGTCTAAAATAGTGAAAATGTTTCTATTTTTATACTCTATATAATTTATTATTATTGTAATACCTTTTGATACATGAGGAAGTGTGTTCATAAACTTGAAAAAAACTTGTTCTTTATTAAATTGTAATGACAGCTACACCTTCTGGAAGATATAAACTGCTACCAGTGTTTTTAAATCTTATTAAATTTATTCCTATTACTGTTTCATCATTGGTGTGTTCTTTTGTATATTAATTTTTCATTATTTGTGTGTTGTTTTGAATATTAAATTTATTCCTTGTACTGTTTTATCATGTGTGTGCACTTTTTTATTTCATTATCTGAGATGCACTCATACATATCCTGGTTCCGTACCAGCTAGTGTCAGGTACAGATGTTAACAACGCCCATTCTCCATCTTCCTCGATCTTCCCACAATCTCTCTTCTTCGACCTGCTGCCATCAGAATCCCCCTCCCCTCCACTCCATCGACAATTCCATCTCTCTTGATCTTCCCACCATCTCTTCTATTTTCCTTCGCAGTCTCCCATTCTTATCACGTGACCAAACCAATGTGGTCAACCTTCAATGAATAAAAGACGAAATTGTCACAACCACATTTATTAAAACTGATTTTGTTATTCAGAGTTTGAGTTTGATTGAGATTGATAATGGTGTAACAACCGAAACTAGTTTCTCCAAGTTTTAATAAATGTGGTTGTGACAATTTCGTCTTTTATTCATTATGGATAACTTCCACAATATCACCTTCGCCACTACAAAGAAAGTCAACCTTCAACCTTTTCTCTCATGCTTACCATTTTTAATTCGTTTCTTATATCCTCGTTCCTAATCCTTCCTTTTATTTCCCTGAGGAACCACATTTCTTGGCTTGGAGCCTACTCCCCTCTTCCTCAGTAATTGTTCATGTTTGTGCACCATACAAAACATAGTATATTTTTTTGCATAAAAATAAAACATAGTATATTTTTTTGCATAAAAATCTGCGCCTTTTCTCGTATTTCCACTGCCTGATATAGATTTCCTCCCTTTTGCAGTCTTTTTTATATTTCCTCGTTGATCCTTCCATTAGGTGTACTTCCCAGGTACTTGAAGCTCCCAACTTGTTTCAATGGTTTCCCATTCAATTCAATATCTCTGACTATTAACTTTTCAAGTGAATTCAACGACTTGCAGTCAAACTTTCATTAAAAATAATGTAGGCCGAACGGCTCTGTACTCTCAAGGCCTTGATGATGAGATTCAATACCTCGAAAACGTTCGGCCTACAGAGTAAGTAAATTCTACTTATTTTTCATGAGAATTTGACTGCAAGTCGTTGAATTCACTTGAAAAGTTAATATTAACAACGCAGTTCGTTATGGTACAAGAAATCCAGAAATCTCTGACTATTTCTCCATTCCTTCCAAAAACCATCACTTCACTCTTTTCGTTGCTAATATTCAGACCGTATTCTCCCATTGAACTAACCCAAGCATCCAACTTTATCAGAGATATGAATCAATATTTAAATAAATTAGACATTTCAAAAGACATTGAGCACATGTTCATTAAAAGTGTGACATATTGTCACTTATATCCAGTTTAAATACTTACTTTCGGGGAACGAAAGTAATATCAGATTTTGTTTTTTGCAGTCCATCTCTGTCCATTATTTTTAATGAGTAATTAGTGGTTTTTTAATATTAATGACTAATCTAATATTAAAACTGACACTGTATTTCACTTTTATATAATGTATTACTCACATATATTGGAGATGCTAGAGGAATGCATTTCACTTCTGAAAAGAAGCTTCGTCATGCTGGAGGAATGCATTTCACTTCTGAAAAGAAGCTTCGTCAGCCTTCTTTTCAGAAGTGAAATGCATTCCTCAAGCATCTCCAATATATGTGAGTAATGCAATATTTAAAAGTGAAATACAGTGTCAGTTTTAATATTAGATTGTTCATTAAGTATTTCGTCATGGAAAACGTCACAGATATTAATGACTGTTCATGAATTAATTAATTATTTTGTACTTTCCTGTAGTAGTTTGCTAGATCAACTCCATCTCTGAAAAAAAAATGGGAAATTATTTCCGAAGTATTATCTCATTCAAATCTTTCCATTTTATAAATTGTCCTACTTACGGTACTCCTTAATCTCAAAAAAACTAATCAATCGATCAATTTTTATTACATGAAAAGACATTACAAAATGGTCCCGCTAAACCTGAAAAGGTTTTACAGCAGGTGCCTATAATAAAATAAAACACAATAATAAAACATTCATTGTTCAATTGAATACAAATATAATTTTCAACTTACGCTTGTTTTCTTTTTGAAATTCTTACAGTTAGATATTTCACTTGATCTGTCGTTTTTCGTCCTTCAATTCGAGCATCAGAAAATAGGCTACATCTTGAATTTTTTCAAGTATTTTTTTGAAACTTTGAAATGTAAAGTTAGATATTTTACTTGATCTATTGTTTTTCGTAAAATGTAAGCTCTTTTTACTATGTTGCTCTTTTTCATATATTATGTTGCTAATTTTTAAAGAAACTATTTTGTTATGATATACATTGTTTTCAATGAGAGATTTTGACATTATTGATTTGATTTGATTTGATTTGATTTGATTCAATAAATAATTACCGTACTAAGATGATGATCATAATTTATGAATATTTCCCACTTCTAATGGTAGAGTTGTATTGATGAAAAGGAACTTAGATTTTCGAAAGTAGAAGAGCTTGCACAGTGGAGCATTATCACCATCGCAAAATCAAGCACATGTTGTGAAATGGTAGTATTCATGCTGCAAATTTATGTAAGCTCCAAACCATCGGTCAATTGATAAAGCAGAGATATCGTCAACATCAAGTATAGAAATTTTAGATATTTTCATCATGTAATACTTGATGAACTGTATTTCTATTGAATTATGATTTTATGAAGAGATCACTTTTTTAGAGGATGAAGCCCACATAGGTACGTGGGTAATGAGTTGGCTGATGGTGATTGATGAGATGGACCTGCAGTTTTAGGTGGGTTCCGAACCACCGGGAAGTGATTATACAGCAGAGAACGTGTCTTTTTTGCTGGCCAATCTAATCGGTCACTGTTACAAACAGGACCAACGAGAAAGCAGCTTATCTCTGATTGAACAGATACCTGCTACGGCTAGAGGCTAGCATTTCCCTTTAAAACTTAAACTTGAGGAATGCATTTCACTTCTAAGAAGAAGCTTCATCAGCCTCAAATAGAAACACTGTATTTCTATTGAATTATGATTTCACTCAAACTGGATGAATGCACTTGACGTCTAAGAAGCTCCATCAGCCTGATATAAAAAATAAAAACTGACAATATTTATATTAAATATATATGTAAATCATAAATTATAATATATATATGATTTCACTCACTTAAACTGCAGGAATGCATTTCACTTCTGAGGGGAAGCTCCATCAGCCTGATATAAAAAGTAAAAACTGACAATATTTGTATTAAATTATCATTTTACTCACTTAACCTTGAGGAAACGCATTTCAGCCTGAGAAACTTCTCCTCAAAAATGATATATATAATATTATCATAATTTAATATAGTGTCAGTTTTTTTTTTTATATCAGGCTCATATGCATTTCCTCCGGTTTCAGTGAGTGAATTCATAATTTTGAGGTGAGTAAAGTTTTATTCATCTCCGACACAAAAAAGGCTACATCAATTGTGCTGCTTTCCAAACATCTCTTTCGAATGATGGCTTGGACGCAAAAGTAGCTCAGAGGTGTGCTAGATAGTTTACACACTCACCTGTGCAGGCGGATCCTGTATGAAGGTGGGAGTAGATTGTTAAAAGCACAGAGCTTCAAAATCTTTTTCGGTGGGTTTGGCAATAGATATAACTAGACTGTTAGCTCAGTCAGAAAAGTAATCGCAACCTACCTCACTCCTCGTTTGCGTGGTACGCTCTTTAGTCGAAAACATAATTGTTTTGGTCTGAAGAGTGACCAACAGTTGTTGAAATCGGCTATGGTACGGTACTATACATTAATAGAAAAGCAGTGTCAGTTTTTATATCAGGTTGATCAAGTATATAGCTTCTCTGTCACTCATCAAAGCGCAGTCTAAAATCGTCTAATAAAGCAGGAAACCCATTGGTCCGGCACCGGCGGCGCCCGGCGGCGACCGGCGGCGACCGATGCTTACCGGCAACATTGCTTTGCGTTGTTTTCATTGAACAGCAACCCACTATATCTGTCCGTCACCGGCGGCGGCCGGCGGCGGCAGAAGCTCTTGGGGGCATTCTTGCCGGGCAGCCTGTCCGGCAATTCTCTAGTCGATGCCAGTATCGCAAGTGTTCTGCGTGAATGGTACATTGAGTTATTTATGTGTCGCAGTGTGTGTTGAAGAAGAAAAGAGTCAGAAACAAAGGAAGCAGTTAATAAAAATAAAAATTAATTAAAAATAAAATAATAAAAATAAAATAAAATAAATTAAATAAAAATTAAATTAAATTAAAAATAAGATAAAGATAAAATAAAAATAGAATAGAATAAAAAAAATTTAAAAAAAAGAAATAAAATAACAAATGAAAATAAAATAAAAATAGAAAAAATAAAATGAAAATAAAATAGAAATAAAATAAAATGAAATAAAATAAAAATAAAATAAATTTAATTAAATAAAAATTGAATTAAAAATAAGATAAAGGTAAAATAAAAATAAAATGAAATAAAATAAATTAAATAAAAATTAAATTAAATAAAAATTAAATTAAAATTAAGATAAAGATAAAATAAAAATAAAATAGAAATAGAATAGAATAAAAATAAGATAAAAAAATAAAAAATAAATAAAATAAATAAAAATAAAATAAAAATAGAATAAAAATAAAATGAAATAAAATAAAAATAGAATAAAAATATAATAAGAATAAAAAAAAAAATGAAATAAAAATAAAATAAAAATTAGTTAAAAATGAATAAAAAATAAATAAAATTAATTATTAATTAATAAAAATAATTTCATGTTACTTTTTCAATTTAATTTGAGCCAATAACAAAAATTTTCCATGAGATCGAAATTCTTTCGCTGGATCACCTTTTGTGACTTCATGTCACCTTTTAATCGCTAGTTATCTCATCCAGAACTCACTAAATTTTATCACATCACAAAATCATGTTTTATTTGTTATTGGTTCAGTTAAGTATTGATTAGTAAGTAAAATAGTGACGATTAAATTATTAAATAGCTGTTTTGAAAATACTGCAGATAAATAAGTCACATTGATCTCAAATCTTACTAATCAATACTTACCTGAACCAATAACAAATTAAAACATGATTTTGCGATGTACCGTAATAAAAGTTATTGAGTTCTGGACGAGATAGCAGGCATGACAGGTGACATGAAGTCACAAAAGGCGATCCAGTGACAGAATTTCGATGTCATGGATTATTTTTGTTATTGGTTCAAATTAAATTGAAATAGTAACATGAAATTATTTTTATTAATTAATAATTAATGAAATAAATTTTATTTTTAATTAACTTTTTTTTATTTTAATTTAATTTATTTTTAACTAATTTTTATTTCAATTTTTAATTATAAAAATAAATTTTTATTTTTATTTTTAATTTATTTCAATTTTATTTTTAATTCAATTTTGTTTTTAATTAATTATTATTTTTATTAATTGCTTTCTCAGTTTCTATCTCTTTTCTTCTTCAGCACACACTGCGACTATCACAAATAACTCCTCATCTGACGAACTCTCCATTGCAACTGCTGTATTTCTTCTGTCAGCTCCGGTTTCTGCCGGACAAGTGGGTTAATTGTTGTAAATTGCCGGCCGTCGCCGGTCGCCGCCGGTCGCCGCCGGGCGCCGCCGGGCGCCGCCGGTGCCGGGCCAGTGGGTTTCCTGCTTAAATGGTTTTTCCATCACCCAAGGAGAAAAGAATGTTACTCAAAGCGTTGTAGCTTCTGGAAACTGGTTTGAAATTTAGAAACATCTTTTCCACATTTGGTAGCTAGAGTTGAGTTTTTTCATGCATTGTGATTGATTGATTTACTGTAATTTGAATTCCCAGAATAAATTTACTGTTAACACCTGATTCGTGATGCGTTTACCACGTCCTATGCCGCCAAACAGAAATTTAAAGTCATGGATACACAGTCTGTGAAATTTAAATACAATAATAATTAAAGGAGCAGAAAGTTCAAGTTTAATGTTTGTGTCCCACATCAACATTGAGTGTGAATATCACATTATCTTGGAGACTCCCGTTAAGGAGTTAAGACAAGTCAGATCAACAATTATACAATCTTATATACTAGTTACTATAATTACTAGCCTATATATTAATTAGTTGAGGTGAGGCTTACACTATAAAAAACTTCATCAAATAAATGTTTTTTCAATTGTTTTTTTAAATATTTCTATGTTTTCAAAACTCTTTAAAAACTGCGGTAGCTTGTTGTAGAGTTTCCTAACAATATAACTAGGTTATCTTTGGATAAGGTACTATTGTGACTCACCAAGTGATAATCTCCTCGGCTTCTTGTATTATAATCATGTAAGTCAAGATTTTGGTTAATATCACTCTTTTTTACATATAAAGTAGCTTCATACACATATAAGCAGGGTACAGTTAGGAGACTTGAACAACGGCTTACATGAGTCTAATCTATTTACTCTTTCCATACACCTAACCGCTTTCTTTTGGATCTTAAACACCCTAACAAGGTTTTGTTTTCATGCATTACCCCATACTAAGATAGCATACCTAATATGTGACAGCAATATACGAGCTTAACAAGAATAGAATTTATGTCATTGCCAACAAATAACAAAAACTCTATTCTAAAATTAAATGAGCCTCGTTGAGCAATTATTACAGAAAATACAAGGAATAGGTACGGTAACTTAAAAGAATATAAAGAATCAGAGGGACATAGGCTACTATTGATTAAAGAAAAAACTATCAATAGAATAAAAAGTTTCTTGATTTCTTGATCCATAGCAATCTGCGTTGTTAATATTAACATTTTATTGTAAATTCAACGACTTGCAGTCAATTTTTATTGTGAATAAATAATATTTCTACTCACTTTTTGGCCAAACGTTTTTGAGATCCACCCAACTTCTAGTGTTGAAAATGAGTCTCCATTACTCGAAAACGTTTGGCCAAATAGTGAGTAGAAATATTATTTATTCACAATTAAAATTGACTGCAAGTCGTTAAATTTACTATAAAAAGTTAAGAATAAAAAGATCATAATTATATTGTGACTAGATAATATAAATCCTGGGAGCTTACTAGATATCACACTCAAGAAGCATTATTTTTTAAAAATCCCTTCATCTTCTGTTCAAATTCTTGGATTTCTTATTCTATAACGATCTGCGTTGTTAATATCAACTTTTTATTGTAAATTCAACGACTTGCAGTCAATTTTAATTGTGAATAAATAATATCTCTACTCACTTTTTGGCCAAACGTTTTTGAGTCATGGAGACTCATTTTCAAGGCTTGAAGTTATGTGTGGATCTTGAAGATGACTAGAAAACGTTTGGCCAAAAGTGAGTAGAAATATTATTTATTCACAATTAAAATTGACTGCAAGTCTTTAAATTTACAATAAAAAGTTAATAATAAAAAGATCATATTTTATGACTAGATATAATATAACTCCTGAGAGCTGACTAGATTTCACACTCAAGGAGCATTATTTTACAAAAACCCTCCATCTTCTTTTTAAACTTATCTTTGGCCAGTGTTCTTGTTTCAAGGACAATTTATTGAACAAAACAACCATTGTTCCCTTTTAGCCCTACTTTTCATTCACCCAGTGGTCACCCTGGATCCTTAGTCCAAACATTTTGGGCTCTTGACTGTCTTTTGTCTGCTATGAAACTATTGTTTCATAAACAATAGAGATTTGTTAGAAAAACAATTACATTATGAGGTATTTGTTGAAGATATAAAAATAATGGAACACAAATTTTAATACCCTTATTTATTTAGTTTAGTCTATTTTTTAATTTATTTAGTTGTGTTTTGACAGAAATTAGCACTACAATGTTCACCCCGACACATAGTTTTATAGTGGGGAATCATGTTTTTTTTTCAAATTTAGCAATGAAATCACTGTGTTTTATATTTAATAATATTGTCATGTTTAAGCTATATCAATAAACTCCTCTGGATGTGTTCTCCATCATCCAGAGAAATTATTATTATAATGTATCTTATGAATTAAGACTAGTTGTACCACAATCTCATGTCAACAAATTATCGAAATATATCATAATGACTCTTTTAGCTGGTGGACGCACAGGCATGTGTAAAACACATGAGAAAATATCATCAAAATATTATTGGGAAAAATGTATGAATTTATAGTAAACTAATTAAGATCATGTAAAACGTTTCAAGAAATAAAAACTCCTAATTCGAAACCACAAGGATTCTTACCTAAGGAATCTAAGGATTAATTTATTTAGTTATGTTTTGACAGAAATGAGCACAACAATGTATCTTTACATCGCACAAAGCAGTGGCGTAGCTACAGCGGTGAGGATGACCAATGATGTTGCTGGGAGGCTTCGACTCTCGGTACAATAAGTACAATAGTAATTTTTAATTTAAGTTATTAGTTCTCTAATCATAAAATGAGACAATATACAAACGGATATTTATGTCAAACGGTTTTCAGAGCACACCCCAAGAAAGTTTTTGAAAAATTACCTATCCAAAATCACATTTTAAGTGATTCTAAGCAATAATCTTCTTATTTAAATTTCAACTCACGTTACGTGTCAAAGTAAATCTTTTATAGTTCTTGTGTTAGTGTCAATAGGAGATCCGGACCCAACTTGAAACTTTCACTTTTCTGATTGTGATACCGTACAGTACTGTAGGCTATCTAATATCAAAACTGACACTGTATTTCAATTAAATATATATGATTTTCACTCACTTTTTTTGTAGATTACGTCTTGGAAACTCCAGTTAAGGCAAGTATAAGACAAGTCAGATCAACAATATTATACACTAGGTACCATAGTTACTATATCAATTAGTTGAGGTGAGGCTTAATTTTGATGTGAAAGGAACTCTTGTACACTATAAAAAGCTTTATCAACTAAATATTTTTTCAATTGTTTTTCAAATATTTCTATATTTTCAAGACTTTAAAAACTTCGGTAGCTTGTTGTAGAATTTCCTACCAATAACTAGGTTTTTGTTTGAATAAGCTACTATTGTGACTCACCAAGTAATAATCTCCTCGGCTTCTTGTAAGCTTCGTCAGCCTCTTTTCAGAAGTGAAATGCATCCCTCCAGTATCTCCAGTAAAAGTGAGTGAAAACCATATTTTTAATTGAAATACAGTGTCAGTTTTGATATTAGATTGTTCATCAAGTATTTCGTCATGGAAAACATCACAGAATGTAGGCTACTTGAAAATTTCTTTTAAAAATGCGGTTGAGGGGGTACTCTCCGGAAATATTTTTTTTAAATAATTCCTCCAAAAGTCAGGCATTCTACCAAAATTATGTTGTTTTGCAACTCATAAAGGATTATAAAAACATTATAATAATAATAATAATAATAATAATAATAATAATTTCTCTGGTTGTGAGTACAACACTACCAGAGGAGTTTATTCACAATAAATTTAAAAAATTAACATTTCAGAAAATGAATTAAAGTCTTAAATCTAAAGTATTGCAGTTCTGAATTTTGTGGATCCCACTATACAAATATGTGTCGGGATGCCACTATTTCGTCTATTTCTTTATAAGGTATTAGAACATGCCAAAAAATATTACGTTGTTTTACAAAGTTACATGCTAATAATTTATTGAATATTAAATTGAGAAGAAACGTACGAAAAACAAAAACATTCACTAATTTACAAGAATACTGTTTATATAACAATAATAATATTTTTAGACTGAATATATGTGGTTTTTTGTAATTTAGATAAATTAGTCCAGATTATTCAGACTTTTTGTAGGCTACAGAAAAACAATTTATGACATTAACTAGACAATTTACTAGACTTCCAAATAGGTTAACTGCATCCCCTAATTCTTTTCAACGTGCAATACATCAAGTATTCAATGACCTTTTCTTAACAGGAGTGCTGATTTACTTAGATGATCATAAGTTATGGAGACATATTTGATAAACAGTGTCAACAGCTTGAGAAAACGTTTAAAAGATTGCAAGATGATGGATTAAAATAAAATACAGTCAAATGCCATTTATTTTATAGAAAAGTTAAAGTACTTGATCATACTGCTTCAAAAGATGGAATTCAACCCACTTCTGAAAACTTAAAGGCAATCAAGCAATATCCAATTCCAAATACTGTAAAACACTGTAAGGCTATTTCTTTGTCTTAATCTTAGTGCTATCTACAGAAAATTGATTCATAACTAAGCAACGATAGCAAGGCCATTAACAACTTAATATCAAAAGATAACGAGAATAAACCAATAAAATGGGATGTAGAACAGGATAGAGAATTCGCAGAAATAAAAAGTAGACTTCCATTACAACCATTACTTCATCACTTTATTAGTAATGACAGAGAGGTGGCAGTAAGGTACACACGGATGCTTCTCGTATATAGGTTCTCATAGGAAGAGTAATTTCACTAGCAGATGACGATGGAAAACCCCATCCTGTAGCTTTTGGTTCTAGAAAACTAGCTAAGAATGAAGAAAACTGGGCAGTTGGTGAGATTGAACTGTCATCAATAGTGTATGTTATTGTGTCAATAATTTCAGACAATATATAATAGGGAGAAAATTCATTATTTACACAGATCACAATATCACAAAACATGGAAGAATCCTAGTTCAAGAGTCAGTAAATTATTGATGAAATTAACAGAATTCACAATAAATTGATCGTAAATATAAACCTGAAGCTGAAATGCATGTGCTTTAGCAGGATGCTTTAACTATAGGTACCCGTTTCAAAAAGACGTTATACCGGTACTGACAACAAGTGACGAGAACTTCAATATTTTTGGAATAGGATAGATAGATAATTATTTTTTTTATTGAAGTACTTTACAATAATTATCATAAGTGCTGTGGGCGAAGTTGAGACCCCCCCCCCCCACCACTTAACACACCAGGTGTAGGAGAGACAGACTTGGGATCAATACACAAAAACGACTTGAACATAAAAATGATATATGATGCGATAAAAGCTCCAGAGATTAGCAACAAACACACAATACGAGAAGCGAGATGGTTTACTATTGCTGAGAATGACATTGTTTATTTTGAAAAAATTGATGAACACTAATGCATTAAGACTAGTTGTACCACAATCTCATATCAACAAATTATCGAAATATATCATAAAATGACTCTTTTAACAAATTTCAAATTCAAATTCAAATAATTTTTATTCCAAAAAAACATGATAAATTACATAATTTTACACAAAAAACCATACAAGGAATTCCTCCACAAAGACCAATCGTCTGCGTGTGGGGGAGAGTTCCATGGACAGCACAGATTATTTTTAAAATAAATAAAAGTACTTTAAAATTATTTATAGAAAGAAATAAACAAGCTTTACAATCATTCACAATAAACGGAAGGATATAGGATCGCAGCGCACGGGCTTCCAGCAGATGAAAAGAATCAATGAAGAAAAAAAAAATAATAATAATAAAACTGTATTTATATTAATTCTTTTTTTCTAAGTTTTAGAACAAGTACATGTGTAGGCTAAAAGAATTGAATTACGAGTGTTTGGTCTGCTTGGGCCGGTCATCAGATATAGCGCGAGCGAAGCAGAGCCTCGGCTGCCTCCCAGCCAATGCGGTACAGCCACCTGTCCACTCTCTTTTTGTATACAGGCATACTGCACACCTCTGCCTCTCTAATCTCACTCGGCACGTTTCTATATAATATATGAGCCAAATAAAATGAAATTGTCTGCTCAGACCCATGTATCAGCTGGGGAATTTCGTAATTGTAATTAAGTCTGTGTCGAGTTGCATACCGGTAGTTACAGTTAATCTCTCCTATGATCTCTGTTTTATATTTTTTAATTCTATATAATATATGAGCCAAATAAAATGAAATTGTCTGCTCAGACCCATGTATCAGCTGGGGAATTTCGTAATTGTAATTAAGTCTGTGTCGAGTTGCATACCGGTAGTTACAGTTAATCTCTCCTATGATCTCTGTTTTATATTTTTTAATTCTATATAATATATGAGCCAAATAAAATGAAATTGTCTGCTCAGACCCATGTATCAGCTGGGGAATTTCGTAATTGTAATTAAGTCTGTGTCGAGTTGCATACCGGTAGTTACAGTTAATCTCTCCTATGATCTCTGTTTTATATTTTTTAATTCTATATAATATACGAGCCAAATAAAATGAAATTGTCTGCTCAGACCCATGTATCAGCTGGGGAATTTCGTAATTGTAATTAAGTCTGTGTCGAGTTGCATACCGGTAGTTACAGTTAATCTCTCCTATGATCTCTGTTTTATATTTTTTAATTCTATATAATATATGAGCCAAATAAAATGAAATTGTCTGCTCAGACCCATGTATCAGCTGGGGAATTTCGTAATTGTAATTAAGTCTGTGTCGAGTTGCATACCGGTAGTTACAGTTAATCTCTCCTATGATCTCTGTTTTATATTTTTTAATTCTATATAATATATGAGCCAAATAAAATGAAATTGTCTGCTCAGACCCATGTATCAGCTGGGGAATTTCGTAATTGTAATTAAGTCTGTGTCGAGCTGCATACCGGTAGTTACAGTTAATCTCTCCTATGATCTCTGTTTTATATTTTTTAATTCTATATAATATATGAGCCAAATAAAATGAAATTGTCTGCTCAGACCCATGTATCAGCTGGGGAATTTCGTAATTGTAATTAAGTCTGTGTCGAGTTGCATACCGGTAGTTACAGTTAATCTCTCCTATGATCTCTGTTTTATATTTTTTAATTCTATATAATATATGAGCCAAATAAAATGAAATTGTCTGCTCAGACCCATGTATCAGCTGGGGAATTTTGTAATTGTAATTAAGTCTGTGTCGAGTTGCATACCGGTAGTTACAGTTAATCTCTCCTATGATCTCTGTTTTATATTTTTTAATTCTATATAATATATGAGCCAAATAAAATGAAATTGTCTGCTCAGACCCATGTATCAGCTGGGGAATTTCGTAATTGTAATTAAGTCTGTGTCGAGTTGCATACCGGTAGTTACAGTTAATCTCTCCTATGATCTCTGTTTTATATTTTTTAATTCTATATAATATATGAGCCAAATAAAATGAAATTGTCTGCTCAGACCCATGTATCAGCTGGGGAATTTCGTAATTGTAATTAAGTCTGTGTCGAGTTGCATACCGGTAGTTACAGTTAATCTCTCCTATGATCTCTGTTTTATATTTTTTAATTCTATATAATATATGAGCCAAATAAAATGAAATTGTCTGCTCAGACCCATGTATCAGCTGGGGAATTTCGTAATTGTAATTAAGTCTGTGTCGAGTTGCATACCGGTAGTTACAGTTAATCTCTCCTATGATCTCTGTTTTATATTTTTTAATTCTATATAATATATGAGCCAAATAAAATGAAATTGTCTGCTCAGACCCATGTATCAGCTGGGGAATTTCGTAATTGTAATTAAGTCTGTGTCGAGTTGCATACCGGTAGTTACAGTTAATCTCTCCTATGATCTCTGTTTTATATTTTTTAATTCTATATAATATATGAGCCAAATAAAATGAAATTGTCTGCTCAGACCCATGTATCAGCTGGGGAATTTCGTAATTGTAATTAAGTCTGTGTCGAGTTGCATACCGGTAGTTACAGTTAATCTCTCCTATGATCTCTGTTTTATATTTTTTAATTCTATATAATATATGAGCCAAATAAAATGAAATTGTCTGCTCAGACCCATGTATCAGCTGGGGAATTTCGTAATTGTAATTAAGTCTGTGTCGAGTTGCATACCGGTAGTTACAGTTAATCTCTCCTATGATCTCTGTTTTATATTTTTTAATTCTATATAATATATGAGCCAAATAAAATGAAATTGTCTGCTCAGACCCATGTATCAGCTGGGGAATTTCGTAATTGTAATTAAGTCTGTGTCGAGTTGCATACCGGTAGTTACAGTTAATCTCTCCTATGATCTCTGTTTTATATTTTTTAATTCTATATAATATATGAGCCAAATAAAATGAAATTGTCTGCTCAGACCCATGTATCAGCTGGGGAATTTTGTAATTGTAATTAAGTCTGTGTCGAGTTGCATACCGGTAGTTACAGTTAATCTCTCCTATGATCTCTGTTTTATATTTTTTAATTCTATATAATATATGAGCCAAATAAAATGAAATTGTCTGCTCAGACCCATGTATCAGCTGGGGAATTTCGTAATTGTAATTAAGTCTGTGTCGAGTTGCATACCGGTAGTTACAGTTAATCTCTCCTATGATCTCTGTTTTATATTTTTTAATTCTATATAATATATGAGCCAAATAAAATGAAATTGTCTGCTCAGACCCATGTATCAGCTGGGGAATTTCGTAATTGTAATTAAGTCTGTGTCGAGTTGCATACCGGTAGTTACAGTTAATCTCTCCTATGATCTCTGTTTTATATTTTTTAATTCTATATAATATATGAGCCAAATAAAATGAAATTGTCTGCTCAGACCCATGTATCAGCTGGGGAATTTCGTAATTGTAATTAAGTCTGTGTCGAGTTGCATACCGGTAGTTACAGTTAATCTCTCCTATGATCTCTGTTTTATATTTTTTAATTCTATATAATATATGAGCCAAATAAAATGAAATTGTCTGCTCAGACCCATGTATCAGCTGGGGAATTTCGTAATTGTAATTAAGTCTGTGTCGAGTTGCATACCGGTAGTTACAGTTAATCTCTCCTATGATCTCTGTTTTATATTTTTTAATTCTATATAATATATGAGCCAAATAAAATGAAATTGTCTGCTCAGACCCATGTATCAGCTGGGGAATTTTGTAATTGTAATTAAGTCTGTGTCGAGTTGCATACCGGTAGTTACAGTTAATCTCTCCTATGATCTCTGTTTTATATTTTTTAATTCTATATAATATATGAGCCAAATAAAATGAAATTGTCTGCTCAGACCCATGTATCAGCTGGGGAATTTCGTAATTGTAATTAAGTCTGTGTCGAGTTGCATACCGGTAGTTACAGTTAATCTCTCCTATGATCTCTGTTTTATATTTTTTAATTCTATATAATATATGAGCCAAATAAAATGAAATTGTCTGCTCAGACCCATGTATCAGCTGGGGAATTTTGTAATTGTAATTAAGTCTGTGTCGAGTTGCATACCGGTAGTTACAGTTAATCTCTCCTATGATCTCTGTTTTATATTTTTTAATTCTATATAATATATGAGCCAAATAAAATGAAATTGTCTGCTCAGACCCATGTATCAGCTGGGGAATTTCGTAATTGTAATTAAGTCTGTGTCGAGTTGCATACCGGTAGTTACAGTTAATCTCTCCTATGATCTCTGTTTTATATTTTTTAATTCTATATAATATATGAGCCAAATAAAATGAAATTGTCTGCTCAGACCCATGTATCAGCTGGGGAATTTCGTAATTGTAATTAAGTCTGTGTCGAGTTGCATACCGGTAGTTACAGTTAATCTCTCCTATGATCTCTGTTTTATATTTTTTAATTCTATATAATATATGAGCCAAATAAAATGAAATTGTCTGCTCAGACCCATGTATCAGCTGGGGAATTTCGTAATTGTAATTAAGTCTGTGTCGAGTTGCATACCGGTAGTTACAGTTAATCTCTCCTATGATCTCTGTTTTATATTTTTTAATTCTATATAATATATGAGCCAAATAAAATGAAATTGTCTGCTCAGACCCATGTATCAGCTGGGGAATTTCGTAATTGTAATTAAGTCTGTGTCGAGTTGCATACCGGTAGTTACAGTTAATCTCTCCTATGATCTCTGTTTTATATTTTTTAATTCTATATAATATATGAGCCAAATAAAATGAAATTGTCTGCTCAGACCCATGTATCAGCTGGGGAATTTCGTAATTGTAATTAAGTCTGTGTCGAGTTGCATACCGGTAGTTACAGTTAATCTCTCCTATGATCTCTGTTTTATATTTTTTAATTCTATATAATATATGAGCCAAATAAAATGAAATTGTCTGCTCAGACCCATGTATCAGCTGGGGAATTTCGTAATTGTAATTAAGTCTGTGTCGAGTTGCATACCGGTAGTTACAGTTAATCTCTCCTATGATCTCTGTTTTATATTTTTTAATTCTATATAATATATGAGCCAAATAAAATGAAATTGTCTGCTCAGACCCATGTATCAGCTGGGGAATTTCGTAATTGTAATTAAGTCTGTGTCGAGTTGCATACCGGTAGTTACAGTTAATCTCTCCTATGATCTCTGTTTTATATTTTTTAATTCTATATAATATATGAGCCAAATAAAATGAAATTGTCTGCTCAGACCCATGTATCAGCTGGGGAATTTTGTAATTGTAATTAAGTCTGTGTCGAGTTGCATACCGGTAGTTACAGTTAATCTCTCCTATGATCTCTGTTTTATATTTTTTAATTCTATATAATATATGAGCCAAATAAAATGAAATTGTCTGCTCAGACCCATGTATCAGCTGGGGAATTTCGTAATTGTAATTAAGTCTGTGTCGAGTTGCATACCGGTAGTTACAGTTAATCTCTCCTATGATCTCTGTTTTATATTTTTTAATTCTATATAATATATGAGCCAAATAAAATGAAATTGTCTGCTCAGACCCATGTATCAGCTGGGGAATTTCGTAATTGTAATTAAGTCTGTGTCGAGTTGCATACCGGTAGTTACAGTTAATCTCTCCTATGATCTCTGTTTTATATTTTTTAATTCTATATAATATATGAGCCAAATAAAATGAAATTGTCTGCTCAGACCCATGTATCAGCTGGGGAATTTCGTAATTGTAATTAAGTCTGTGTCGAGTTGCATACCGGTAGTTACAGTTAATCTCTCCTATGATCTCTGTTTTATATTTTTTAATTCTATATAATATATGAGCCAAATAAAATGAAATTGTCTGCTCAGACCCATGTATCAGCTGGGGAATTTCGTAATTGTAATTAAGTCTGTGTCGAGTTGCATACCGGTAGTTACAGTTAATCTCTCCTATGATCTCTGTTTTATATTTTTTAATTCTATATAATATATGAGCCAAATAAAATGAAATTGTCTGCTCAGACCCATGTATCAGCTGGGGAATTTCGTAATTGTAATTAAGTCTGTGTCGAGTTGCATACCGGTAGTTACAGTTAATCTCTCCTATGATCTCTGTTTTATATTTTTTAATTCTATATAATATATGAGCCAAATAAAATGAAATTGTCTGCTCAGACCCATGTATCAGCTGGGGAATTTCGTAATTGTAATTAAGTCTGTGTCGAGCTGCATACCGGTAGTTACAGTTAATCTCTCCTATGATCTCTGTTTTATATTTTTTAATTCTATATAATATATGAGCCAAATAAAATGAAATTGTCTGCTCAGACCCATGTATCAGCTGGGGAATTTCGTAATTGTAATTAAGTCTGTGTCGAGTTGCATACCGGTAGTTACAGTTAATCTCTCCTATGATCTCTGTTTTATATTTTTTAATGTGAACTAGTAATGATTTAATAAAAAGCTGTCTTATATTCAAAACTGGAAATTCAGTAAATAGCAAAACGGTTGGGTATCTGAAGTCCATGACAGTGGAGGAAACTCCACCCCAAGCCAGGATACCATATTGAATCAGAGACTGAGCATAGGCAAAGTAGACGACCCTGCACTGCTCCACGTTCATCACTCTGCTCAGCTCAGTAAAAGCATATATTAATTTTCTGAGCCTACTTTCCAACAGGTGGACGCACAGGCATGTGTAAAACACATGAGGAAATATCATCAAAATATTATTGGGAAAAATGTATGAATGTATATTAAACTAATTAAGATCATGTAAAAAGTTTCAAGAAATAAAAACTCCTAATTCGAAGCCACAAGGATTCTTACCTCCAATAAAGAGTAACGAACAACCGTTTCCATGCATAATGATGGACTACATTGGACCATCAGAGAGTTCAGTGGGCTACTATTACATTCTAACCATGCGGACTTGAACCCACATATAGGCCTGAGACCTGTGCTTGGGTAATGAATTGGATGATGGTGATTGATGAGTTGGACCTACAGTTTTAGGTGGGTTCCGAACCACCGGGAAGTGATTTTACAGCAGAGAACAAAGTCTTTTTTGCTGGCCAATCCAATCGGTCACCGTTACACAGATGGCCCAGGAGTTTCGTACCGGTATCTTAACAACCCGTTCTATTTTAGCTAAACCAAGTAGACAGGCTGATGCTAACAATAGAATAAAATGCTTATGGAAGACAATATTTATATAGATTTGGAGTACGAAAAGAATTCGTTCGGACAGAGGTAATTATTTTGTGAATAAAAAAATTGATGAACTAATTCATAGTTGAATTAGGAATCGATCATATTTTAGGATCGTCAAGACATCATCAATTTCGAGTATTGGTTGAGAGAGCAAATAGGAGAATCCAAGAAATGTTAACAGCTTTTGTGGCTGGTAATAGAAAATTATGGATGGAGATGTTGCCCAAGGTATTAACTTATTCACTTACAACACTTCCAAACAATGCTCTTTGAAATATTCACCATTTTTCTATTGCATGGTTTTGAAGCAACTACCCCTTTAGACTTGAAAACTATTCCTCAGTCTAAAGATGTTGCATACGATTTAGGGATATTTTGAAAAATCTACAAGAAATCAGAGAACAGATTCCACCAGTTAAGACAGAAGCGCAAGATAAACAGAAATACTATTATGATAGAAACAGAACCTTTTGCAATTTTGAATCAGCAGATTTAGTTATGGTTTTCGATCCTGATTTTAAACAAGGACAGTCAAGAAAATTGATTAAAAACTATTCACTATTCATTTAACCTGAAGAGGTTGTGAAAAAGGTAACAGATGAGGTTTATGAAATATTTTTTCCCTACAGTAACCCAAAAAGTGCCTATTTTTGCACTAACTGTAGCACAAAAAATGGTCTATTCCTGCACCAGTATGTGAAAATAAATTCCAGTGTGCAAAAGTACTTTTCCGCACTCCAGATTTGCAACCTAACAACACAAAATAGTGTGCATGTAATACGCAGGTTCCCTATTCTGCATTCAAAAATAGGTTGGCTACTCTGCATCAGCTACGAAATACAGTCAGTTATAGTTGTTGTTGAAATCGATTTGATTCGAAGATAGGTTATGTGAGGAATTGTCAGGTTATATATTATGTCCTGTTTTGTTCTGTTTAAATTTCTTTATACATTACTGTAGGAAAAATGTAATGTGTAATTCCAGCGCAAAGTATTATTTCTGCACTCAAGAAACTTTTTTCACTCGCCTTCGGCTTGTGAAAAAAACTGTTTCTCTTGGTGCAGAAAACCCCCACTTTGCACTCTAGTTACAAAAATAGCTATTCCGCTACAAGGATATATTACAGGAACGTTGCTATCAATATAGATAAATTGAAAAAGTATTTCACACAAACACCCTTAAATTGATTTTTCCATTTTTAATCATTTTCTCATTTCAGCAATTCAATAGTTCAACGTTCAAATCTTATTGTCTTTCATGCACTGTTGAGAGCAGGTTTTGTAAGAATAATAATTTTGATGTTTTCCATGACGAAATACTTGATGAACAATCTAAAATCAAAACTGACACCGTATTTCAATTTAATATATTATTTTCATTCACAAAAAATGGAATGCTAAGGAATGCATTTCACACTCGTCTTTAGAAGTGAAGCAGCCCTCCAGTATCTCCAGTTTATGTGAGTGAAAATAATATTTTAATAGAGATACAGTGTGTTTTGATATTAGATAATTTCATTATTGCAAACACTAGCAGAATATTCATCAAAAAGTAATGTCTTACAACAGAATTTATGACAAAATCCTCATTGTAGGAAATTAGCATTATCAGAATGATTTCGTTTTCTCAACTATAGCTTGCAAACACCAATATAACTGATTAATTATTGATATTGAGACATTTCGAGTATTTTAAGCAATTTCAGACAAATTCTGTCAAATCATTTTAATGAATGACAATTAATTCTTTCCATGCTTTAAATGTTCTTATTGAAATGATGCATTCAGTAATTTGATGTTTAAATATAATTTGATATTTTATTTTTCAGATAATATTGAGATTAAAGAATTATCTTAATAATTATTGTTGTTTTAAAAATACATATTATATTATTATTGTTATTATCGAGAGCTATCAAGAATTCTCTGGAAAATTTTAGTAGCTTAGAAAGGAATTGGGTTTTGATTCTATTTTTGTCATTATTCGTTGAAACACCAATTACATTAATTCATTGTTCTATCTTTAGACCTGATTTATTCAATCAAGTAAACAGATGGCATGATTTTTACTGTTATTTTAGGGATTCAATTTTTGATTTAATTTATATAATAATTATTGTTTATGTGATAATTAAAATCCATCTAGTTACCACTAGGATAGAATAAAAACTTAAAAAACACCTTTAAGTGGAAATTATGGACTCACGTTATGACGTGACGGCCGTTTCACTCTGATGTTAAGAGCAAAAGTGTTTTTTAAGTTTTTATTATATTGTTTGTGATTAAAATCAAGTATGGTGTTCCACAATTTTATTGAGTTATTGTTAGACCTATAGACACAATTTATTATTATTATTATTATTATTATTATTATTATTATTATTATTATTATTATTATTATTATTATTATTATTTTCGTGATTGTTCACTTAGGACCGCGATTTAACAATCTAGACATTTTTAATCTTTGATGATAATCTCGCAGCACTTGTCCCCGTCTTTTCCGTTCTTGTTCAGACAAGTTCATTGTTCTTCTTGTTCTCATCTCCTCCAAAAACTCTCGTGAAGTATCAATCTTGAGTCTGAAGCAGTTCCTATTCTGAATTTCTTCAAACAGTATGTTGAGCGTTCCAAGGTCCTTGTGACAGCCATCAAACCATGGATTATTTTTCTATTAGACACAATTTATATTATCAAGTATAACCTTTCTCCTTTTTTCGGAGGATGAAGCCCACATAGGTCTGAGACCTGTTAATAGGTAATGAATTGGATGATGGTGGTTATTGATGAGTTGGACCTACAGTTTTAGGTGGGTTCCGAACCACGTGGAAAGTGGATTTGCTATTATCAACAATAATACTAGTGGAAGTGTATAAATAAAGCCTCTTTACTATATACCGTACTTATGTATTAAGCCTACTAAACTTAAAACTTTATTCAAATTTAATTTATCAAGAATGTTGTGCTCTATAACAATTGAAATTGATCACTTGAAATGAATTCATTATAGCTTTGTTTATCTATAATAGTTACAAGTATGTTATGTGCAACAATGTCCCAAGAAATATCATAATTCTATGGTGCTCTAACTAGAGAAATTCATAATTTAATTTTGTATGAGTCTTGTATAAGTCTTTTGTATGATTCTTTGTATGACCCTCAACATTTCGTATTCCTAGATCCCATCCTTCTTTTTTACTTTGAGGATGAAGCCCACATAGGTCTGAGACCTTTGCGTGGGTAATGAGTTGGATGACGGTGATTGATGAGTTGGACCTACAGTTTTAGGTGGGTTCCGAACCACCGGGAAGTGATTTTACAGCAGAGACCAGTGTCCTTTTTGCTGGCCGATCTAATCATCTAAAGAACAAAACATCTAAAGAACGCACATTCTACGAATGAATAATGTCCTTTCCTTTTCACATCGTAATGTGCTGTATTTGATCAGATGCATGATCTACAACTTCTGCAACCACAAGATGGCGACAACTAATGTGAGAGCAACTCTACTGTTGCCTTCGAGGAATTCCTCGGGAAATCCCTCGAAGGCAACAAGATGACTCCACATTGGATGAGAAGAATCAATCGATACAATTGCGACAACCTTGAACTTTTGTTAGGGATCGACTGGATACATAAGAAACGACGGTGACGTAATAAGCAGCACCATTCATCCATGTGATTCCAGTTTACAACCTTCACCCAATATCACCAAATTAATACCTCTTAGGACCAATCTACCTAAACTTACAATTCCTATTTTTGAACATGAACACTTTTACCACAGCATCTAAAATTTTAAATGATCAATGGAACATAAACTTTACAAGATTTGAAGAGCACAACTCATTTTCTGAGGACCTATTTAAACATGTAGAAATGCCATCAAATTGTTATTTGTTAGGAATGAACTATATCATAATTATATACATAATACTTTTTTGACAAACAATTATTATTATAACTGTAGCAATAGTATATCATATGTAAAAACGAATGATATTAACCAAAATCTTGACATACATGATTATAATACAAGAAGTAGAGGAGATTATCAATTGGTGAGTCACAATAGTAGCTTATTCAAACAAAACCTAGTTCTATTGGGAGGAGACTCTACAACAAGTTACTTGAAAGAGTCTTGAAAATATAGAAATATTAAAAAAACAATAGAAAAAATATTTATTTGATAAAGCTTTTTATGGTGTACAAGAGTTCCTTTCACATCAAAATTAAGCCTCACCCCAACTAATTGATATAGTAATTATGGTAACTAGTGTATAAGAGTATAATTGTTGATCTGACTTATCTTATACTCCTTAACTGGAGTCTCCAAGACGTAATCTACAAAAAAATTTTTGTCTTCAACAATATATAAGAGAAAGAGCTAGGAAACTATTGATTTCAAGACGGACCCCAACTGTGGACTATCCACAGGAACTTTAAAAATGATAGATGTAAAAGAAAAAGCTTAGTTTACTTCATAAAAAGTTTACTTATTTCACAAGCATTAAACCACTTTTCATTGGGCAAAAATATATTTTGAGAACCATAGATAAGAAACCAAGAATATCTAGTTCGATGCCAATATTCAGGAAATGGGGACTCCTTCCACTTAATTATTTATACTTCTTCAAAGTATTGACAATTTTCTTTTTTAGAAGTGGGCATATGAACACTGTAGACCGAGAATTTAATCTACGATCTGCGGGCAATTTAGTTACACCGAGACCGAACAAGGAGATCTATAAACATTTTTATTTATATATAGCCCCCAAAGTGTTTAATATAATTCCAGATAATATAAAAGGACAGGAAAAGCCAAGAAAATTCAAACATATGTTAAAGAAGTGGTTATTGGAAAGACAGGATGTGGAGGTATGGTTTGCGAATCTAAGATGAAAGTAAAGTATGATCTCTCAATTAATAAATGAAAACATATAACTGTAGTACATAAAGTATAATAAGTGTTGTATCATTCAACTTAATTTTGTTGCTTCCTTTTAACTTGATTGGAAAACAAGTTGTAAGTTTTGTTTCAATTTAAAATATAAATGTATTTATTAATGCTACGAGTTTAGGATGTAGCTTATTAATTTTGTTTTCATGTTTGCAAAATGTATTTAAATTTCACAGCTGGTAACTCCCATAAAGGAATTCTCGGGAGTACCTAATTTCTCAAACAAAAATGTTTAATGAATAGTATTATTTAATATGTAACTATTTCTGTTTTATTTAAAAATTGTAATGTTCTTTTTGAGAGAAATAAATTTATTATTATTATTATAATCAAGTATTTTATCATTGTATTTTGCTAGGGTTGATAATTTGTAATTCTTTTATGGTTGAAAAAAAATTAAAAATATTTATGTTAATTAAGTTTTGAAGGTTAAGAGTTTCAAATATTGAATATATTAATAAAATATTATATTAATAATTACAAAGACATTTTTTGGAAACTTAGTGTCAGTTTCTGGTTCCTTTACCCTACATGAACACTGTATAATATATATATTAATATTATAATTATATTTTAAGATTTTTTTGGAGGGAGTAATATGTAAATTTGGTAGAGAGGAGGGGGTATGATGATAAAATGTGGTATTCAAAAGAAGATGCCATTAAAAAAATTGCTAAGCATACTCCAGTTAATCACCATGAAAAATTTAGTGTTCCTGAGATAAATATTTGAAGGAATTTTGAAATTTAATATAGTAAACAGTTTTTATAGTCTTCAATGGTTTTTCCATACAATCCTTATTCATGAGATGAACTTATTTAATTCACTTTAAATTCGCTTTGAGAATTTAAATTTTATTCGATTTATTGAAATGAATTTATAAGAAATTTCGTTTTTTATTTATTTGTTTTTTATTTCTAAGACTATATGAGTTAGGTTTATTTTTATATAGAAGAAAATAAACAGATTCGTTGATTACAGCGAGGTCTCTAAGCTATTATTATTGATTTTCCAATTTCTATATTATTAATTAATAGTATATTATTAATTATTTAATATATTGGATATTATCATTTTTTACATTATTGTTAATATTTCCAGTATGATTTGTATATGTTTTATATGTATGATATATGAAATTAAATGAGCTCATTCCTTAGTCGACATGGATGTCGGCTACTGGTGTCAAGGCATGTCAGCTACTGGAGGTGACAAAAAATAGGAGTGTCAGCTATTGGTGTAGAGTGATTTTAAAATCAAAATTTCAAGTTGAAATTTGTATCCAAATTGATTCCAATTTCAATGAGCCCTTTAAAATACTTGAATAAATAGATTCTAAACACTTTTTTATTAATCCATACAATAGCTCCATTGTTAATACATAATATTCATGATTGACTCACTAAGGTGTAAGCTACTGGTTCAAAATTAAATAAATAATTTTTCAAATTGTTTTTTACAATTTAAAAAAAAATTCTGAGCAATAGAGGGGGTTACGTCCCCAATAAACCCCCCCCCCTCCACGTTACGCCTATGATCAGTTATAATTCAATATTTTCAGTCATGTTATAACCTCCTGAGACCCAAGAGCCTAAGAAGCTTCGTCAGCCTTCTTTTCAGAAGTGAAATGCATTCCTCAAGCATCTCCAATATATGTGAGTAAAACATTATTTAAAAGTGAAATACAGTGTCAGTTTTAATATTAGATTGTTCATTAAGTATTTCGTCATGGAAAACATCACAGGCTTTATAATTATTCTGAACTACTGTTTCCAGTTTAATATTAGACTTGTACATATTATTTTCATAAGTAAGAATAAGTAAAGTACCTTATTCAGCAGTATTCTAGTCAAATGGTTCATGTATAAAATTGTTTTAATAAGAGGAAGAGGGTATTTATTGGATAAAAATTCTCCCAATGAGAAATCTCAGAGGTATTAAACATTAACTGATTGAGGAATAAGAATTTCCGATTCCCTACAAAGATCGATTAATTGTGTTTTGTCTAATTTTTTCTAGTAAATCTATTAGTAAATATAATAAGCTCATTTTAAAATCACCAGAAAAATAATAATACAAAACATTATTAAAAATCTTTAAAAATTACTTGTATTAAAAAGGTATGTATAAATAATCTTGACAAAATTTTGAAATTTATAATACTTCCACAATCATAAGAACGGCGTCCAACACCATGTAATAAATTAATAAAAATAAATTTGCTTTTATGATAAATTGTTAATTTTCTAAAATGGGGTAACGCTTGGCATGTGAGAGGTGTTTGCGGTACTATTCTAATCCCACGAAAAAAGATGCTACTATTAAAATGACTTGAGTGAGTTCAGAAAAGGAATTTAAATTTCGTTGATAGTTTAAATAGAATGATAAACGCTAATGAAGTTATCAATAATATTAATTTAATCTACTCACAAACGGTCACTCGATCAGCAGGGAAGAGTGGGGCGGGTCATCTGCCGTAGACGTAACCATTTATATATCAAAAATCAAATCAAAATTTATTCAATCAATAACATAATAATTACAAAATCCTTTTAGTTAAACTTCATAAATACAGAATATTTTATATCAGTAATTCATCTTTAGAAACCCCACTATAAAAACTATGTGTTGGGGTAAATATATACAGAGTGGTCCATATGTTTGTGAACCCCTAAATAAATTTGAAATTGTTTCAGCTAGAATACTATAACTTCCAGGATAAGTTATTGGTGAACTACTCTTCCTTTTGAAGTACAACTGAATTTCTACCCCTTCTCAAGGGGTGGCGAAGGGGTTGTTACTCAAATATTTTAAATGGGAACACTCATTGTGTGACACATCATCTTAAAGGTCTCTTTAAATCAAGAAATATATTACATACATGAAAATTTTCTACGATACTTGTATCCAAAATGGCGGCCGATTGAAATCTTGGTTTTCAAAAACATAATTGGTATAGTAATGACACTTAAAAGTTAAAGTGTTTGTGTTTGATCAAAATTTTATTGAACAAATACCAAAATACATTGAGAAAACTGTATTAGAAAATGAAATGTAATACATATTTCATTGTATTGCATTTTATTTATTTTTTAGTTTATTCTATTGAATTTATTTATTTGAATATATTTTGATAATAAATTTATCTATTTCTGGATTTCTTGTTCCATAACGATCTGCATTGTTAATATTAACCTTTTATGGTAAATCGAACGACTTGCAGTCAATTTTAATTGTGAATAAATAATACTCCTGGATTTCTTGTTCCATGACGAACTGCGTTGTTAATATTAACTTTTCATGTGAAATTTAACGACTTGCAGTCAAATATTTGTTAAGAATAAGTATAATAACTCACTTAATCTGGCCGAGCGCTTTCGAATCTATGAGATCCATCTTCAGAGGCGTGGGTTCCTAGATCATCATGTCAGTTTTTTGGTTAGAAGTGTTGTGGTTTTTGTAAAATGTGATCAAAAAGTTTGTGAGATTTAAAATTTAGTTGTTCATTGAGAATGTTTTGTTTATTGTGTGTGGTGTGTTTGTATATTTCAATTTGTTCCAAGGTGTTGAGTTCGTGTTCTTTAGATTTTATATGTAGAATGTGTAGGTTGGTACTGATTGTGTACTGAATGTGTAGGTTGGTTTACTGACATCAGTACCAACCTACACATTCTACATATAAAATCTAAAGGACACGAACTCAACACCTTGGAACAAATTGAAATATACAAACACACCACACACAATAAACAAAACATTCTCAATGAACAACTAAATTTTAAATCTCACAAACTTTTTGATCACATTTTACAAAAACCACAACACTTCTAACCAAAAAACTGACATGATGATCTAGGAGCCCACGCCTCTGAAGATGGATCTCATAGATTCGAAAGCGCTCGGCCAGATTAAGTAAGTTATTATACTTATTCTTAACAAATATTTGACTGCAAGTCGTTAAATTTCACATGAAAAGTTAAATAAATAATATTTGTACTCACTTTTGGCCAAACGTGAGTACAAATATTATTTATTCACAATTAAAATAGACTTTAAAGTGTTAAATTTACAATAAAATTTTAGGGAAGTGATAGCCGCGAGTCGTAGCAGGTATCTGTTCAATCAGAGAGATAAGCTGCGTTATCGTAGGTCCTGTTTGTAAGGGTGACCGATTAGATTAGATTGGGTGACCGGTGACACTAGGGTGACCGATTTGATTTAATATGATATTAACCAAAATCTTGACGTACATGATTCTAATACAAGAAGCCGAGGAGATTATCACTTGGTGAGTCACAATAGTAGCTCATTCAAACAAAATAGTTATATTGGTAGGAAATTCTACAATAAGCTACCGCAGTTTTTAAAGAATCTTGAAAATATAGAAATATTTAAAAAACAATTGAAAAAATATTTAGTTGATAAAGCTTTTTATAGTGTACAAGAGTTCCTTTCACATCAAAATTAAGCCTCACCTCAACTAATTTATATCGTAATTAATTATGGTAACTAGTGTATATGACTAATGTTAATCTGACTTGTCTTATACTCCTTAACTGGAGTCTCCAAGACGTAATCTACAAAAAAAAAGATCGGCCAGCAAAAAATACACTGTTCTCTGCTGTAAAATCACTTCCCGGTGGTTCGGAACCCACCTAAAACTGTAGGTCCAACTCATCAATCATCATCATCATCCAACTCATTACCCACGCACAGGTCTCAGACCTATATGGGCTTCATCCTCAAAAAAAATAGGGTTTCCGTTATTTACTTTCACTTCTTCTTTAGTCTCTCTTAATAATATTTTGCTTATTTTGCTAATTAATATTTATTCCCTATCATTGCGTATTTATATGAATTGAACATTACATTGGCCTTTTTCAAGATCGCAATGTAGCAATAGAATTAAACATACTTGATACTATTTTGCTTGCTTTCAAACATTTTTTCATTCGAATTTATTTCAACAGTGAACAAGTCTCCAACAGAATCAATAGAAACGATGTTTATTTTTTTTGCAGAATGTTCATGATGACAAGCTTGAATAATTATGTGTTTGAGCCAAGGCACACTGTCATTGCTTTTTTATAAACACAGGGAGAATTGAGCTTTTCTTCGTTTGTTTCGTCCTCTTTTTATTTTTCTTCTTCTTCGTCTGCTTCGCCCCACCACACCATAAGTGAGGTCGGTAAAAAATAAAGCCCATGTTCATGTGTTTAAGGATATCATTCTTATTTATTAACTTTTTATGGTAAATTCAACGACTTGCAGTCAATTTTAATTGTAAATAAATAATATTTCTACTCAATTTTTGGTCAAACGTTTTCGAGTCATGGAGACGCATCTTCAAAGGCGTCCTATTTATTCACAATTAAAATTGACTGCCAGTCGCTGAATTTACAATAAAAAATTAATTGCAAGTTAGTTTGAAGTGACTGACAATTGAATAAACTGACAAATATACATAAACAGAATTTATTAATTTCGAATTCCCTTAATTGCTATTACTTTATACTGAAGACTTGCGCAATGGCGGATATTGACAACAGCATTGAAGGGAGGTCCGTGGTTCGATTCCCGGTGGTGACTGATATTTTTGTACAGTAGCATTCATCGATTCCCATCAGCTTTTCAATGCTGTTGTCAATATCCGCCATTGCGGAAGTCTTCAGTATAAAGTAAAAGCAATTAAGGGAATTCGAAATTAATAATTTCCAAAAAATTAGTATTAACAACGCAGATCGTTATGGAACAAGAAATTCAAGAATATCTTATTTGTTAAGGATGTCTTGAGGAAAACTCCCTGTCTTGCATTCTCATTAAATTGAGAATACAATTTTTATTAACTTTTCATGTGAAATTTAACGACTTGCAGTTAAAAAATTAATATTAACAACGCAGTTCGTCATGGAACAAGAAATCCAGGAATACAATTTTTGTTCTTGAATTTGTAGATTCATAACGATGTTAATATTTAATTAACGTGATGTTGAAGATCCATCTTGTTTCCACTAATATGTATTATAAACTTAAAAAACACTTTTAAATGGAAAATGACTCACGCTATGGCGTGACGGCCGTTTCGCTCTGTTGTCTAGAGCATCATCAGACGACCCACAGTACACCCATAGTGTTTTTTAAGTTTATAATATTCAATTAACCATAAATAGTTCCAATTTTTGATAATTTATTATTCTGTTTCAGGCTCCATGGAGTTTTTTTCATGCATTTAAGTCGGTATTTTTTCAAGGATGGCTCAAACCCTCATCAAATTAAAAATTAATTTTTTGTTTCTGTTTATGTGTAAAGTTTTTGCTTCCGCATTTTCCCATTATCTCTCGATTTTTCTTTTCCACTTTGTTTGATTTGTTTTAATTTCAAGTTAGATTTTTTATAGAAACGCTATAACTACATATTTTCTGTAAATAAAGAAAAAACTGACTTATAACCAATCTACAAAATAATTGAACAAACTTATTATTACAAATTTTCATATGTCTTTTTCACATATTGATTTGCTGTTGATATGAACCTTTTCTTAGATGTTTTCCAGGACGGAATACTTGATGAACAATGTTTTTTTATTCATTCATTTATTACAATTACACGAAACACTATCAAGTAAAGATACAACAGGCATAGCCCACTACTGCTTTATATCAAATTTAATATCAAAACTGACACTTCTATTTAATATATATGATTATTTCACTAACTTTTACTAGAGAATGCATTTCACTTATGAAGAGGCTGACGAAGCTTCTTTTCAGAAGTAAAATGCATCCTCCAGTATCTCCAGTAAAAGTAAAAGTAAGCGAAAATCATATATTTAATTGATATACAGTGTCAGTTTTGATATTAGATGAACCTTTTATTAGCTTGGTTCAATTTTAAATAAAAGAAGCTGCCTCTAAAATAACATGTTCAAAGGAGAAGTTAATACATTTTCTTCTATGTTCTCCCTCTAATTCCCTTCCTTTCCTCTCTAGTCAACTACCTCTCATTTCAAAGAAAACTACTTTAAGTTCCAATATGTCTTACAAAATAATTTACTTTTTGTTGAAGAAACTTTTAATTTATAAAAGAAGTGAAACAGTATCTCCAGTAAAAGTGAGTGAAAACCATAAATTCAATTTAAATACAGTGACAGTTTTGATATTAGATGAACCTTTTATTAACTTGGTTCAATTTTAAATTTTAAATAAAAGAAGCTGCCTCTAAAATAACATGTTTAAAGGAGAAGTTAATACATTTTCTTCTATGTTCTCCCTCTAATTCCCTTCCTTTCCTCTCTAATCAACTACCTCCCATTTAAAAAAAACTACTTCAAGTTCCAATATGTCTTACAAAATAATTTACTTTTTGTTGAAGAAACGAAAAGAAGTGAAAAATTGCTATACTACTTTCTCAATTATTAATTTTAGTGCAATGGCCAATCAGAAGCTTTTCAGTAACTTACTCATCATTAAAGAAACTGATGGAAGATGTCCATAAATGGAAATATCTTTCAAACTTATATACTTGTAGTTACAAGTATTCTGGCAAGTATTTGAGTAGTGCAACATAATTATGCAGTCATGATACGAGCCCACGTCATCCTTCATTCACCAATCGGAAACATGCGTTTAAGGCTTGGTCTTCAGCTTCCAGGAGACCGATATAAAAGCAGCATGGAAGAGGATTCATTTCAACTCGAGACACAATCGAGGTAGGACGTTATTTTGCAAGTGTTAAGGCGAGAGAAATCAACCCGTTCCGCGATTTGATAAAGTAATCAAGTGCCTATTTGGAGTGTTTGTGAAGAAGTATTGTACATTTCAGAGTTTACCTACTTATTTTACAAGTATTATTTTCAGTGTTTTGTTTTTTAAAACATCGAAATAACTAAAATGTATGCCTGTTCGGGATTAGTTCTGCTTATGATAGCCATTACTGTGAAGTGTGAACCAGTCAATTACAACTGGTACGCTACACCAACTGATCTTAACAGAATAGACTTTAATAGCAACTCATTAGCTTCAAGGAACTTTGTACACAGTCCCATCCTTAGGCCGATTTCTGTGATGGATATTTTCGAACTGACGGGACGACACTACGAACCTGAATTTGTTGTTTTAAATAGGTGCGACTATGATTCTGGATACTGTAAAAGTATAAGTCATTGTTTGAGGGAAATAAGTATTGAAAATGTTTTTGTGGAGTTCATGGATAAGACTACTGAAGAGCTGAAGACTGTGCCATTGGTCAATCATCTCCAATGTGCTTGCGCGCCCTGTCCAAATAATTAGGCCCTTCAATCACAAATGGAATGACTAGCTCAACATAGACTTACAAGCAAGGTATATATCTTATTTTATTAAATTGTTGAAACTATTTAAAGCTCTATTATTGAACTAACACTACTAAACTATTTGAAAAATACATTTTTGTTGCTCAATAATTTAAATTTTGATCAAATTCTTGGAATTCTTGTTCCATAACGATCTGCGTTATTAATATTAACTTTTTATTGCAAATTTAACGACTTGCAGTTAATATTTAATTGTGAATAAATAATATTTTATTCACTCTTGGCCAATCGTGAAACATCTTATTGACTCGTAAACGTTTGGCCAAGAGTGAGTACAAATATTATTTATTCACAATTAAAAACTGACAAAGTCGTTAAATTTGCAATAAAAAGTTAATTTGATCAACTTGTTTTACTAGCTCAACATGAACTTCCAAGTAAGGTATATATCTTATTTTATTAAATTGTTGAAACTATTTAAAGCTCTACTATTGAAATAATACTACTGAACTATTTAAAAAATACATTTTTGTTGCTCAATAATTTAAAATTTGATCAAATTCTTGGAATTCTTGTTCCATGACGATCTGAGAGTATAGAGAGAAATTCGATTTAATTCTATTTGAATAATTTATTTCATTGCATCAGCAAATGAAATGTAGCCTACTACATATTTCATTGTATTGCAATTTATTTATTTCAGCCCATTCCATTGAATTTATTCATTCAAATACATTCTGATAATTTATCTATTTCTGGATTTCTTGTTCCATATCGACCTGCGTTGTTAATATTAACTTTTATTGTGAATTCAACGACTTGCAGTCAATTTTGATTGAGAGTAAATAATAATTTTACTCACTTTTTGGCCAAACGTTTTTGAGTCAAGGAGACTCAACTTAAATGCAAGGATTATATTAATTAATTTTTTTGAATTGAGAGCGATTCGATTCAATATTCTTTTTAGATTAATTTTTTTCATTGTATTGCAATTAATTTATTTTTTAGTCTATTCTATTGAATTTATTCATTAAAATATATTCCTGAATATATAACAATTATAACCTGACTCAAAAACGTTTGGCCAAAAAGTGAGTAAAATTATTATTTAATATCAATTTATTGAAATTGATTGCAAGTCGTTGAATTTTCCATAAAAAGTTAATTAACTATCCATTTCATTCTATATCTTGTTTTTCTACTTAATGGAAGTTGAAATTCATTTTTCAAATAATTAATAAGTGATGATTTTCTTGTTGTTACAGAGGACTGACACCACCTGTGCTCCTGCACTATATCATCAGCATGTGACTCACAAGTACCTATCCATGTACCGGTATCTAACAAGTACCTATAAAGTAATATATTATTAATCTTCTATTATATGTTGAAGCAAGTATTTTATTATAAGAATTAGCAATGAAATTCCTGTTCAGCCTTTATTTTCCATCTTCCTTACACTATTAGTGTAACCAGCTGGTTATATATAAACTTTATATATATAAACTTGAAAAAAACACTTTTAAATGGAAACTAACTCACGTTATGGCGTGACGGCCGTTTCGCTCTGTTGTCTAGAGCATCGTCAGACGACCCACAGTACACTGACTTAAGGTATGAGTTTGAGGGTTATGTATGTTGGAATGGTGATGGGGTGGGGGAATGAGTAGGTGGGAGGTTTGAAATTGGGATTATTTTGTCAAATAGAGTATGTGAGAAGAAGTTAAGTTGATCATTTAAAATGTTGTCAGGTTGCTGCTTTGCATGTTTGTAAATTTCATATTGTTCTAAAACATTGAGTTTCTGGCTTTTGTGAGTGAAGTGTAGTGTGTCTAAATTAGTGTCAATGTCTGTATAACTGTGGCCTGTTGAAATGATGTGTTCAGCAAAAGTGGAATGTGTGTTTGGGTGTGAGATGGCTCTTGTGAACACACAAAGAACACACAAGAGCCATCTCACACCCAAACACACATTCCACTTTTGCTGAACACATCATTCCACTTTTGCTGAACACATCATTTCAACAGGCCACAGTTATACAGACATTGACACTAATTTAGACACACTACACTTCACTCACAAAAGCCAGAAACTCAATGTTTTAGAACAATATGAAATTTACAAACATGCAAAGCAGCAACCTGACAACATTTTAAATGATCAACTTAACTTCTTCTCACATACTCTATTTGACAAAATAATCCCAATTTCAAACCTCCCACCTACTCATTCCCCCACCCCATCACCATTCCAACATACATAACCCTCAAACTCATACCTTAAGTCAGTGTACTGTGGGTCGTCTGACGATGCTCTAGACAACAGAGCGAAACGGCCGTCACGCCATAACGTGAGTTAGTTTCCATTTAAAAGTGTTTTTTTCAAGTTTATATTACATATTAGTGGAAACAAGATGGATCTTCAACATCATATATATATATATATATATATATATATATATATATATATATATATATACTAGGTCCATTGCTTTTCTTGTTATATGTCAACCATTTACCTAAAGAATTAATTAGTGGTAGAGCCCTCTTATTTGCTGATGATACATCACTCATTTTCAGCAATTCCATTCTAGATAATTTAGAAATAAGTGCCCATATAGGTGTGCAGTCCATTGTCCAATTCTTAAATCAGTTGAAATTAACAATAAATAGTAAAAAATGCCAATACCTTCAATTCAAAAACAAACATAATTCGAATGAAGATAGGGCTATAAACGTGTTTGTAAATGATAATCAACTAGACCAGGAAGAAAACATTGCATTTCTAGGAGTTTTGTTGGATAGAAGATTGACCTGGGCACCATACATTGAGAAAATATGTAGTAAAATTTCATCTGGGGTATTTGTCCTGCGACAGCTTGCTAGATTGAATGACAAAAAGTTACTTTTTACAGCTTACCATGGGCTCTTACTGTCACATATTAGGTATGCTATCTTAGTATGGGGTAATTCATCAAAACAAAATCTTGATAGAGTGTTTAAGATCCAAAAGAAAGCAGTTAGGTGTATAGAAAGAGTAAATAGATTGGATTCATGTAGGCTGTTGTTCAAGAGACTTGGTCTCCTAACTGTACCCTGCTTATATGTGAATGAAGCTACTTTATATGTAAAAACGAATGATATTAACCAAAATCTTGACGTACATGATTATAATACAAGAAGCCGAGGAGATTATCACTTGGTGAGTCACAATAGTAGCTTATTCAAACAAAAACCTAGTTATATTGGTAGGAAATTCTACAATAAGCTACCGAAGTTTTTAAAGAGTCTTGAAAATATAGAAATATTTAAAAAACAATTAGTTGTATTAGAAATATTTAGTTGATAAAGCTTTTTAACTTATAGTGTACAAGAGTTCCTTTCACATCAAAATTAAGCCTCACCTCAACTAATTGATATAGTAACTAATTATGGTATCTAGTGTATATGACTAATGTTAATCTGACTTGTCTTATACTCCTTAACTGGAGTCTCCAGGACGTAATCTACAAAAAAAGAAAAAAAACAAAAAAAAAATATAGAGAGTTTATATGATTGCTCATTAATGTAACTTAACTTACATGGTACAAAAATATGTTGGCTTCAGTTCACCTATTCTCGAAATTTCATGAATGTGACCTGTAAATCATTTTAACTTGACTATTTACAAGATTAATTTTAAACAATACTGATATCCTACTCAATAAGACATTGGAAGTTAGAAATTAACCAATCAGTGATCGGCACAAAAGTGAGCCATCAAATTTAAAATTATAAATATGTACTTTACTTGGTCATTTGAAATGAGATTAAAAAATGTATTCCTACAAACCTGACCTAACCTAACATTCTAGATGAAGATTAATACAATAAAAAGCATTATGCCAGTAAAAATGTGATATTCAAGCAAATTAACCAATACTGTCAAGAAAACCTTGCTTGTTTGTTGAAATTGAAATACATTACTGGAAATCAGCTCAACAATTCAACTTAAAAAAGCGAGCTGAACCTAACTATTTCAAGCCTTTACCCTAAAATATCATGACAATCTACCATATATCATACAATTACCAATCCGTTTTCGATTTGTTATACGGTAAATGAGTTTAATTATGAGCCAAAATAAAAAAAATAACAATAAATAACATTTCCTGGACTCCAATCCTGTTCCTGGTTGATCTCATCATGGTCAGCCTCACTAGAAAGCTCTAGAAAGCTGAAAATCCTACCAAAAGTACAAAATTGAAGGAAAGGAAAGGGTAGTAAATTTAATACAATGTGTTTTTGTTTTTTATTGGAAAAAGAAAATTCCTTGTTGAATATTTCTTCACCTGAAACAATCAATGCAGACCAATTTAGACTGTCAAGACAGCGTACATCAATCACATTTATTGTAGTGGCGTACCGAGGTTTCAAGCGCCCTGGAGCGGAAGTGTCTTACGATGCCCCCCCCCCCCACCACTAAAAAAAACCGGTCTCACACTCAACCACTCGATTGGACTGTTTTTAATATAGTGGTCATTTAAAGAATCCCGCCTCTAACTACGCCGTATTTGTCAGAGATGCGAATCTCCGATGAAGGATTTGTTGCCAGGCCAGATTCTACTTTAATCAATTTCCAAACATCATGTTTTTGATTTTTTTCATTTTTCTATCAATTTATTTGCAGTTATTTTTCTAGAATTTTGTCATTCCTATAAAAATGTTCTATTTTGGAAGTAGGATTCAAAAGTGAAGTATTTCAGTCCTGTTCTTGTTAATATAAAAACCATTAAACTTCTAGTGGATTTATTTTTTCAGAATACATTCAGTCTTCATTCAATTAATTACTTGAAATTGTTATACCTATTGTCACCCAATATAAATTGTTTTCGCTTTGCTACTTTAGACTATTTACTACTTTTGATTCGACCGTTTTGCATTCTGTCTGTTAGGAAAGCATTTACGGCTAAACTCATGAACCGATTTCATTCATTTGACATGAATGTTCCTTTTAGTAATGCGCAGCGCGATGTATAGGCTACATACGGTTTTTTTAAATTGTGTTGCATTTTCCCCTTTTGGCCTTCATTATAGTAATACATTTTTTGTAAGTAAAAGGCAATTTTCTCTCAAGAACGGTGCGCCCCTCAGAGCCTTGCGCCCTGGAGCGACTGCTCCACTCGCTCCATTATCGGTACGCCACTGATTTATTGTATACTGTATAATATTAATCATTTTGGAGCTTTACAAATTTTCAGGTGGGTATTATTATGATGTTGAAGATCCATCTTGTTTCCACTAATATGTAATATAAACTTAAAAAAAAAAACACTTTTAAATGGACACTCTGTGTACTGTGGGTCGTCTGACGATGCTCTAGACAACAGAGCGAAACGACCGTCACGCCATAACGTGAGTTAATTTCTATTTAAAAGTGTTTTTTTTTCAGTTTATATTGGGTATTATTGTTATAAGAAAGTTTTATTGACATCAATATACAATAACGACAATATCAGTTGTCAGCAAAATACAACAAACTGTTGCCATTTTTATGTCATCTAATGACAACACTTTCACTTTATCTGTTGGACTTAGACCATCGCTTGTAATCGATAAAAGGGTTTAGTATTTTTATTGGTTTAGAAAAAAACAGCCACTGGTTTAAGTATTTAAATACTATAAATGCATGCCTAGTAGTGGATAACAATACGTATGAGGGATAATAATTGTGGTGTTCCGTCAAAGTATATAATAAAATTAATATTATTATTTTATTCTATATGCTCTGTGGGTGTTCCTAATTAAGATCCACATACCAAGCTGATTTCTAAAATTCATACTATTCAGAACCGAGTAGTATAAGACATAATTGCAACAAAATTCTAGCTACATCATGTATAATTAGTAAAAGTGGGTTAATATATTGTTAGTGCACGTAAACTGGACTGGTATGCACCATTTGTGCCCTACCCTACTGATGCATTAGCTGCTGTTACAAATTCCTGATTCCGCATCTGTTAATATTCCTGGTATCGTTCCTGTTAACTGCTCCTGTTATTGTTACTAATGATGACTGCTGGAACACTATACTTGGGCGCCAGAAATTTCCTGAAGAACTTTTTTCGGAAAATGAAGCCCACATAGGTTGGAGACCTGTGCGTGGGCAATGAATTGGATGATGATGATTGATGAATTGTGCTGCTGAATTCATTTTTATAATAGTGCTCTACCGGTTCATGGAAGGTCCCTGAAAATTTATAAATAACCACACAATAGAATGAAGATAGCTGTCAAAAAATGTACTGAAATATATAGAAATTCAATCAAAATCATGCCAAAACAATAATTTTGTTGTTAACTTTTCATGTGAAATTTAACGACTTGCAGTCAAATATTTTTTAAGAATAAGTATAACTCACTTAATCTGGCCGAGCGCTTTCGAATCTATGAGATCCATCTTCAGAGGCGCTCTGATTACACATAGATTCGAAAGCGCTCGGCCAGATTAAGTGAGTTATACTTATTCTTAACAAATATTTGACTGCAAGTCGTTAAATTTCACATGAAAAGTTAATATTAACAACGCAGTTCGTCATGGAACAAGAAATCCAGGAATTTTGTTGTTTTAATTGGCGGGGAGACCCGTTCAATTTTAGTCCTATCCCGCCATATGCTACCATGTTATGTGATAATGCATTTTGAATTCGAAATAGAAGCATCTAAATAAATGAAACAAAAAATTTGTAAATCACTTTATTAAAGAAACCAAGACTACATTGCTTATGAATTCAGTCAACATCATAAAATAATTCAAAATTTAAAAATTGCTTCATGTTTCCCAGGAATTCTCTCCTATTCAATGTTTGAAGTTGATTTCAAATTGATGTTGAGTTTTCCTCTATTATATGATGTTGAAGATCCATCTTGTTTCTACTAATATGTAATAAAAATTTATAAAAACACTTTAAAAACTGAAAAACACGTCTGTCGAGGCTCTTGACAACAGAGTGAAACGGCCGTCATGCCATAACGTGAGTTCATTTTCACTTAAAAGTGTTTTTTTTTAAGTCTCCTTCAATTCTAGTCTGTGGAAATCAATTTTAGTTCTCTTCCTGACTCTTGATAGAAGAGAAAGTTATTGGCATAATTTGTTTCCATACATCACATTATTAAAAATGAAATGATGTAATATATACTAAGCTAGTATATTAAAAATGAAATGAGTAAGAAAAATTTGAAGGGGTATGCTGACTTGAAATTCTGAAAAGATATTCTTGCAGCTCTCTTGCCTTATAGACAGCTTTTGAATTTAGTGTTTCAAATAACATCCCACCATTTTTAATGGTGATAATTTACACTCAGAGCCGTATTTGTGAACATCCTCCTTCAGTGTCTCTTGCCTTGATGTACTCTTGAAATTTAATCTATTTATATACGTAGTTCAAGAGTCCCTTTAGTAAGAGACATAGAAGAAATTTTCATAAATACAGGCATAAAGTATCACTATATACACTGGAGACAAACAATGATCTTCTAGAAGGTCTAGATAATCTAATAGATGGAACCATTTCCTTGATGTTGATTGTTGAAATAGCAGATACTCTTCATTGTCTTGGAGATGAAAATATAACACCTGAACCTGAAAAAACAAGTGACGTTTTTCTAAATTTCTAATGATTCAACATCAAGGTTGTAAATATAAATTTATAAGTGGTAACATATTGTACTATATTCTCAAGGATAAATGAATAATCTAATATTAAAACTGACACTGTATTTCACTTTTAAATAATGTTCTACTCACATATATTGGAGATGCTTGAGGAATGCATTTCACTTCTGAAAAGAAGCTGACGAAGATTCTTTTCAGACGTGAAATGCATTCCTTAAGCATCTCCAATATATGTGAGTAAAACATTATTTAAAAGTGAAATATAGTGTCAGTTTTAGTATTAGATTGTTCATTAAGTATTTCGTCATGGAAAACATCACAGGTAAATTAATATTAGTGATGAGTCGCTAGGTGAGCGCGGTGTCAGAGTGGTTGTGATGTTGAGACCAATCTATCAAGATGAAGAATGAAGAATAAATAATTTAATTCAATAAAAAAATTAAAATTGAAAAAGTTAGCTCATCAAGAAAATTATTAGAATACAGTTGATTGTGTTACTTTGATGTTCTTTTATTGAAGCAACCATAGATCTTGTTTGAATATATCTTTAAAACTTTAGTTGTAAATTCAACGACTTGCCGTCAGTTTTATATTGTGAATATATAATAAATGTACTCACATTCGGCCGAACGTTTTCGAGGTATTGAATCTCATCTTTAAGGAGGGCCTTCAAGGCAACGGCCTTGAAGATGAGATTCAATACCTCGAAAACGTTCGGCCGAATGTGAGTATATTTATTATATATTCACAATATAAAACTGACGGCAAGTCGTTGAATTTACAACAAAAGTTAATATTAACAATGCAGATCGTTATGGAACAAGAAATCCAAGAATATATTATCTTTTGTTTGCTGCTTTAAGTACAATAATATTATCCAGCTGAAAGAATAATAAGGAAATTATGAGTGAAATTATACAATCGATCGTTGATATTAGGTACTATTGCAAATAATTCAACACTTCAACAAATTGATTTAAAGAAGATGGTTCTCCCACTTTAAGTACAGCTTTTTCTTCAGACAGTTTTGTTGTGCGATAATTTTTCAAAATGAATAATAAGACGAAATTTGTCACAACCACATTTATTAAAAATTTGAGAAACTAGTTTCGGTTGTTACACCATAATAAATTCGTCTTATTATTCACTATGGATACCTTCCACAATATCACCTTCGCCACTACAATGAACGATAATTTTTCAATAGAAAAATGATATCATTAAATTGGAAATCAATGGTTCAATGCTTTTATTTATCCACCGAATTCTGAAAGCTGGTTGCATTTTATATTTCTCTCTTTGATTTGCAACTCAAATATATATGATGGAGTTATCTGATAAATTTTAATAGAGTACAGTGTATGATAAGCTTGATGATCTGGATCAAGTTTCTAGTGTCTTGTTCTATTTTTTTTTTTTTTTTTTTTTGTAACTCTATCCCACGCTCAAGTCTTTGTGGAATATTCCACTATTTCATTTTTTGTATCTAATCAAACATTTGTTTTTTTCTGTGGAAATAAAGTTTCATTTTATTTCATATCATTGTGCATTAAACAATGGAAATCTTCTTTTCAAAATAAGTTATTCTATTAATTTAAATACGTTATGATGTTGAAGATCCATCTTGTTTCCACAAGTCTATTATAAAAACTTAAAAAACACTTCTAAGTGAAAATTGTGACTCATTTTTTGGCGTGACGGCCGTTTCACTCTGTTGTAGAGAGCATCGTCAGACGACCTGTACTGTGGGTCGTCTGATGATGCTCTTTACAATAGAGTGAAACGGCCATCACGCCAAAACGTGAGTCACAATTTCCACTGAAGTGTTTTTAAGTTTTTATAATTAAATACGTTACAAAGCCATTATATGATATGAATTGGAGAATAGGAGGTAACCTTTCCACCAATCAATTAAATCCTTAAAATATTTTGAAATAAATCAAATAGAATATTAATACACCATTAAATAATATACAATCTATGATAATATTTATTCTGTTTTTTAAATTATTTAACTTGCCTTCATATTCTATTGTTTTTTATGGCTTAGCTGATCTTACTCAAAGCAGACATTATAATTTATTATTCTATTTAAATATTGGACGACTAACAATTTTATTAAAAAATTCATTCATTCCATTTGATTAATTTATATTATATTATTTAATTTTAACCAATTTATTGTCTTCAATAGCTGTTGTGGTTAGCTGCTTCATGTTATTTCAGTCAAGCAAATTATATTTTGATGTTCTATAATTAAAAATTAAACCACCAAATTGTGTTTAATAAAATCTTTCCTCCAACTTGTTGTTTGAATACAATGCAGTTTTAGGGGTTCCAAATGCTAATTCTAATTTATTTTTCATATTCTTGAACATTCTCTTGCTGAACGCACAATCAAAATTCGCGCTATTTATGCACTGCTCTTGATCTTGCTGGTCTATAACGACAAGCGATTTAAATGGCTGATGGCAGCATGGCCTATCTCTGTCTGTTCCTGTTCCTGCTTTCAGTACTTAGGAATTTCGGAAGCTAATTATCAGGTACAAATTATTGCAAGTACTCTGGTTCCTTTATTTCCTAACTGGAATTTCACAATTATTGCTTTTATACTTAAATATCGCATTAAATTTCTGTATTAACATGAGAACGAATAATTTTTATTTAAGATGTAAACTGCAAACCCATATGCTTCTAGGTTATGTTTATTCGCTTCAAAGTGAAGTGAGCTTTTAATTTTTCTAAATGATAAGATAGATTAATGCATGTTAAATTTTTAAAACCAGTTGTTTCTTCTTTATTTGTTTTGGTCTTGACTAATAACATGTTGAATCTTTTCTACTCATTCCCTGCATGTAATGTTTGAACTTGACTTGGCCTCTTGAGTTCGCTTCAGATTTTAAAACAATTATCTTTCTATTAAAAATTAGGTATTTATTCAGTATCCAAACGTTTCGAATTTTTCATCATTTTCCCCCCTGCACACTCAACACATACTAGTAAGTAATAGTACAAAGTACATTGAAATTTTGTGGGGGCAACGATTATTTGGCCTATTACAACGATTATTTGAAACAATTTCTCTCCCGCGTATGAATATTTCTATCTGTCAAAAAGTTGAGTCTACATGTGAGAGATATTGACTATATCTGCGCACTTGTGAGTTGTGAGTAACATTGAAATTCCCCACCACTAACACACAAAATCTCATAAGTGGGAATTTTGGCGTCTGTAAATGAGAAAATGCAGAGCTAATGCGAATCCCGTTAGGAGATGGTGGTGGTAGTTATGGTGATGCAGCCGGGGGTGATGGTTGAAGGATATGAACACTAGTGGGAGAAATCAGGTTTTTAATGTTTTTCTGGGAAATAATATATTTCTGTATTTCCGGCGAGGGAGACAGTTGTTTCAATTTAACTCCACGTGAGACACCGACACCAGTTAGCGAAGATTTGCGATAGGGAGTGCAGCGTAAAATTTCTTAATTCTGTACGGCTTAGTGAGAAAGAAGAGGTTGAATTTTTATTTAAACATTTTCAAACAAACAACTAATTGCTCAAAGTTTAGTGAACAGTTCTACTCTACAATTTCGCTGCCACAAAAAAGTACAAGGGAAGAAGGCGGCCAAGGTTTGTGGCTTTACTGGCTCGGCAAGGGTGGGCTCGTTCTTGAACAATTGTAGACTCCAAATAGAAAAATATTTCTATTTGGTGTCGATACTTTTGAACCTGAAGCCACCCCGATAAATATTTATTTGTGAAGAGCTGGGAATTTCGACAGCCACGGTGGTCGACTGGTATTCATTTTGCCGGGAAGTTTTTCTCTTCAATTTAGAAAAACTGTGAGAAAAGTTAGGCGAACCAGGAAAGGTTGTCGAAATTGACGAGGCGAAGTTTGGGCGATCGAAGTACAATCGTGGGAGACAGGTCAGTGGTCAGTGGGTCTTTGGAGGGGTTGAACGTGATTCCAATAAATGATTTTTGTGCCTGTTGCAGCCAGGGATAGTGATACTCTTTTAAACTTGATTAAAGATGAGCTCTGGTAATGAAAATTAGATGAATCTTGATATGAGTCCATAGCTCTGGTAATTAATTTCAACTGTAGCTTGCGCACAGGCCATGGCCTATGCAAGCTAATTTCCTTAGGACACTATATTTTTTTATACATTTGTGTTTAGTTTTATTCTTTAATTTTATTTGAATTGCTACTGTGTAGTAACTATTTGAGTTGTTTTATTTTAGTTACAATGTAGTAATTTATTTGTAAATAAAATTCATTTATTCAAGAGTGGATCCTGCCTGGCTCTACAGTTATAAGTGATTGTTGGAAGGCGTATCAATCACTCAACATAGATCTGTATGACCACTTGACAGTCAATCATACATTGAATTTCGTGGACCCAGAAACCCAAACCAAGCTGACACAAATACGGTTGTGGGGAGTTGGCGCGAATTACGATGTACGATTTCAAGGTTTGGAGTCAAAAAAGCGCATTTCTCCGGCTACCTTGCTGAGTTCCAGTTTAATCGCCGATGCCAGCGGGAGGAGCGTCTTCACCATTTTTTTTTAAAGCGGCGGTGGCGGAATTGTACCCGCCAAAGTATTGAAAGGTTAGTAAGCTTAGTTTTTTTTTGCTGTTTTATGCATGACAGTACTGAAGTTATCCGCCAAAGTATTGAAAGGTTAGTAAGCTTAGTTTTTTTCGTTGTTTTATGCATGACAGTATTGAAGGTATGAGGTGATTCCGTCATATCTAGCCTTGTTAGCCACCCACCTAGGGAAGGTTTGGTAACATTTTATTTCTTGTACATGATAGTTAAGTTGATCTAAGTATTTTTTTTCTTTGTAACTTCTTGGTTTCTCTCCTAATAATTGATTGTTTTATAATTATTATCATTTTCTATCATGTATAATTTTTTTCCTGTGTATTTTTTTTGCTTGTTTGTATTTGCGGAAATAAGGATTATTATTATTAGGCGCGTGGAGCGCGCACTGTATTTGGGGGTGGTAGGTAATATTCTGGCAATGTTATATTCACTTGATCTATGTCCTTTTATGGTAAATTAGCTTGATCTATGTTGTTTTATGCATCAAAGTACTAAAGGTATGAGGTGGTTCAGTCATATGTAGCCTTGTTAGCCACCCAGGGAAGGTTTGGTTAGGCAAGGAGAGCGCGCACTGTGTTTGGGGGCGGTAGTGTTTTGGAAAAGTTATATTTACTTGATTTATATACCGTTTTACGGAGCTCCTCATATGTTTGCAAATTATGAATTTTTCATTAAAAAAGATTTTCGAAAATTTAAATTTTCTTGTGAAAAAATCGCGACCCCCAAAAGATGTTAACGGATTATCACTTCCTGTGGTGTATAATGACACAAGATATTGTCGGAAAATTCGAAACGTTTGGATACTAAATAATTACCAAAAATTAAATCAACGAATTATGATCATGAATACAGACGAGCTTCTATAAATGCGTCATGATCATTTTGCTCGCATCTCCCGCATCAACATCAGGATGCCCAGATTAGTAACACTGGCTGCTTCTCTCGACCCTCTATATTTCTCACCGTTTGTGTTGCAATATGCCTGCGCAGTTCTCTACTTTTGACCGATTTAGTGTTGCTTCCTACAAGAAAATGCTGCTCTCTTGGCTGTTTGAACATGGAAGAGATGCATCTGAGATGCTGCTGCGGTCTGCATACCGCTTTTAAGAGTTTTATTTTCTCCTTTTCCATAAATAAAATAACTGTTTCAAACCCTTATATTATTTTCTTTGGTCTATTATTTAATATTCCATTCTGCCCTCCTACCTTTTCAACAAGTGCTCAAGCTTCTAGATAATTTTCTTTTCTTGCTACAACTAGTGCTCATTACAGAAACCTTATTTGTATACTTTTTTCTCTCTGGTGTCTCCTGTCGGCCTCGCATTTCCCTTAGATAGATGATCCTCCACAAATAATCAAGCCTTTTTTTCTCTCTATTTTTTGGCTGTAATTTCTTTTTCTCTTCAATTTTTTTTAAAATTTGTCTTGTTTTCTTCTATATAAAATTCTACAGATTCAGACTCTTCGCACACAGGCATTGTAGCCCATGTGAAGAATATTTTTTTCTCCAACTTATTGTCATTACCTATGTACTTTTTTTTTTAAAGAGGAAATAAAGAACAATTCAATTCAATCGTTGTTTTTAAGGTGCTTGCACAGTGTAGCATAATACTCGATTTGTATCACCATTGCAAAATCAAACGTGCTGTGTTAATGGTGTATGAAGACCACTATTTCACAGTATGTGTTTGATTCTGTGATGGTAATTATTATCGAACATTGGTGCTCCACTGTGTAAGCACTCAAAGAAAGCTTACTTTGCAATGAACGGTACAAATTTCACATCAGTAGTGCAAAAATTGATAGTACTCAACAATAAAATTTGGCATTTCTTTTAGTGAAGACAATTTTCTTGTTCACAACTGACATCCAACGGTGTGATTTTATGACCGCTAATATAATTTACTACTAGTTTAATTATGAGTTTCCAACCTTTTTTGCAGCTAGACGATCTGTGTGGTAGATTGGTCAAGTGTTTGAAGTAGATCTTCTACAGCGCAGAAATCACATTTCTTAAAGTGGTGACTACCGAAGCTCTTGAATTTCTTTTAGTATTAACTTTTTAAGTGAATTAAACGACGCAGTCAAATTTTTATTAAGAATAAGTAGAATTTTCTTACTCTGTAGGCCGAACGTTTTCGAATCTTGGAGATCCATTTTCAGAGGCATCTGTAAAATAAAAATTTGACTGCAAGTCGTTGAATTCACTTGAAAAGTTAATATTAACAACGCAGTTCGTCATGGAACAAGAAATCCAGGAATTTTCTTTTAGTCTTGAAGGGGAACCTAGCCTTCCCTATTATTGTCTCTATTTACTCGCGTAATATCCGATCAAGGTTGGCCGTTTATAGCGACGAGTACTATGTTATATTTATGAGTGATGAGATGAACAATTATAAAAAATAAGAACGGAAAACGATTGTGTCTGTGTTTAGCCTCCGCAGTTGGATGGATGGATGGATGGATGGATGGATGTTTAACTAGAGTAATATGTGAGTAGAATAAAATAGCATCAATCTACAATTTTTAGGTTTATTGTGGAGTCAATTACACTTTATTACCTACCCATGATGAGAAAATACCACCAAAATACCCGGGTATTTATGAATTTTAGGATACCTACCCCGATTTTTAAATACCTGGGTATTTTACATCATTATGTACCAAACCCCAAACTACTATCTCAACTATCCTTGTTATCAATTATTGTAAAATATAAAATGTTTTGGTGGACTGATATGGAACTACAGCCTTAATTTTGTTTGTTGAAGATTTGTGCCACATTTTTGATTTGCATTGGTAACTATTGTGAATTTTAGTTCTATTCATTTTTTCAGGTGGATATCACAGTTGGAAACTTGAAGAGCATGGAAGTAGCAGTGGAAAACATGATTAAAAATTGGAAAACAGGTTAGTGAAGATTTCCATTCAATAAGGTAAACATGCCAATTATCGGCCCCTTCCAAATATATCGGCTCCCTTACACTTTTAACCTATAAAACCCGTAATTTCTCATTGATTTTCAAACTTGATATGCTATTTTAAATACAAAAACCAATCATCTGGCGTGAATCAGCTGTTGGAAATTTCAAGCAAACGCTTATTTTTCAGGTTAGAAGTGTGGGGCCGATAATTAGTATTCTTACGGTATACGCCTGCAACAGTTTTGACGTGTTTGGGCTACAAAAATATTCAAACAAATAATGGTATTGATGTATGGCAAATATACTTCATTTTTTTTTACTTTTACGGCCTCATATAACCACTTGAGTTAAAAGTCTTTTGGGTAGCTCCGCACTTCTTGAAGCGTCTGTTTAGTCCCTCTATTACTTACTTCCTTTTCGCCCAGTATCTCTTCAAGGTCTAAGACCTTCTCAGCCTCTCTACTTCGGTACACAATGTTTTCTTTCTTATAGTTTTTTTGGCAAATATTTATATAGAACTTTATTAAAATCTTGAAAATAAATTTCAGAAATTTTCAAAAATGTATTGAAGATTACAATTTTCAGTATATGGCACAAGTTTATTACCAATTTTTTCCTACAGTTACCCAAAAAAAGCGTCTATTTATGCACTTGTCGCTTAACAGCTTATTCCTGAACTCTTACTTTGCCGCACTCCAGGTGTGCCAACTGTAGGAAAAATTGAATGTGTAATTCGTGCTGAAAGTATCATTGCTGCACTTGAGAAACTATTCTGCACTCGCCTTCAGCTCTTGAATAATGCATTTCTCTCGTGCAGCAAAGAGCTACTTTGCACACTAATTACTCAAATAATTTCATTATATCATGTCAGCAATATTGTGTCACAACTACATTTTTTAGTATGAGAACTCGAAATACTTTTGTCTTGGAAGTCACATCATTCTTATCAATTAGACTGATTGAGAGTAAAGTGACTGCCGAAACTATAGTATCTCCTGTTTTCATAGTAAATTCTATGTAACTTTGATGATCATTCGAACATTGTTTGGCTGCTCGTTAAGTGCAGTGTCAGGGTAATCGTGATCTTCAGTCACGGGCGCGTGGCAGGGTAACCGGCTACTACGATATGCCATTGATACAATTAACAGCTTTATTACTCTTTACCCGGTGGTTCGCAACCCTCCTGAAATTGTTGGTTCATCATTCATAATGTAATTCATGTATTGTATTATAATTCACTTCATTACCCACTCAAAATCGGAGACTCATTTGGCCTTCATCAACAAGATAATGAAATCTTATTCTCTGTTGTAAAATCATTTCCCGGTGTTTCGGAACCCACCTAAAACTGTAGGTCCAACCCATCAATCACCATCATCCAATTCATTACCCATGCACAGGTCTCAGACCTATGTGGGCTTCATCCTCCAGAAAAAAATTAACCCCTACACTTCCATTATCGACAGTTTTTTTTTTTTTTGTAGAAAATTATGTCTCTTCTCATCACTGTTTTATCTTGAATGAATAATAAGACGAAATTGTAAAAATTGTAAATGGTGTAACAACCGAAACTAGTTTCTCTTAGTTTTAATAAATGTGGTTGTGACAATTTCGTCTTATTATTCATTATAGATACCTTCCACAATATCACCTTCGCCACTACAAAGACTGTTTTATCTTCTGTTTCAGTTCGTCGTTCCCCAGAGATTCGTTCACGTATCTTCCCGTCTTGTCGAGCTGATTGTGTGAGGAGAAAACTGATAACAGAATATGGATAGTTGAAACTTCTGCCACCATGCACATTGTTGAATCCAGGAATTACAAATTACAAGTGAGTAAAAATATATTTTTTAGACCTCTACTATGATATCCCACTATTGATTTGAATTTATTCCATCGACATTTAACATTTACAAAAACAACACTTTTCCAGGATAGATAGTGAATTACAAAATACATAATTAAAAGATATGTTATAATAAAAATTTACCTATTAACTTATATAATATATCAATAATTTTATAAATAAATTTGAAACTATCCTTTATTAAAATAATATGAGCCCACATAGATCTTTTTGGTCTGTATTGTGAGTCAGAGTCCAGTATACCTTGACAAAAATTCATGCTACTTTTTTAAATATTTATATTTATTTTTCTTTTCTCTCTTTTCAATTGTTTGCATCTAAACTCAAAATACGAACCCCCTAAATGCTGTCACACATAGATGTTCCAAATGAATAATAATCAGTATCATAACATTGTTAATTTTATTATCTATTTAAAATATTATGATTAATAGTCATATACTTACATTGTTTCTTTATTCACATTGTTAATAATGTTTATACCGTATTGTTATTATTGAAATGTACCCATGGCTTATCCGACTCCTCCCCACACACGGACAAGTCATCCAAGTGGGGAGTATATTCAAAATTTATTGTATATAATGTATTGTTCTATTATTATATTTTGAATAAACAATTTGAATTTGAATTTCTATTCAAATTCAAGCACATGCACACAAACACACACGCACACACATCAACCACATAGATGTAACTAAAATGGGAAAATTTATATGCAATTCACAAGACAATGAGTTCAGAGACAGGATAAAGAAGACTGAACTAACACGACATGAAGGACTATGACAGAAAAATTCGTATACATACATCATATTAGTATGTCAGTAAGATAAGTGAAAGGAGAGAACTAAGTGCCGTATTATACAGAGCCACTGCAGTCGCGGTCGCGCGCCACAATTGAAGCTAAGTTATAAATAAGGTTAAATTTTATTTAAAATCAACTGATAAACAGCTGAGGGCTCTAAATTTGTATGAATTCGCGTACTTTGACATTGTTGGGCTCTATCACTCGCTCGGCTGGCTCTGTATAATAAAGCTCTTGGTAGGACTTAATATTTCGCTTTTGTGGAGTCTATACTATGTTATGGTGTTGCTGTTTGGGGTGGAGCGTAAGTTGTGCATATGAATGAACTGTTTGTTCTACAGAAGAAAATAATCAGGACAATTTCAATAGCTGATCGTCTGTTTTAATGTTTTCACTGTGTGACAATTATATATAAAAAGTCTATTCAGGTACATTGTCAGAAACAGCAATAGTTTTGTTTACCAGGTGCCAAACAATGCATATAACCTTAGAATTAACTCTGAGGACAGATATGCAATTGAATATTCCAACCTAGTTACAATATGAAGACAAATAAGATACTAACTTATGTGAATTTAACGACTTGCAGTCAAATATTCATTAAGAATAAGTAACATTTACTTACTCTGTAGGCCGAGCGCTTTCGAATCTTTAAGATCCGTTTTCAGAGCTTTACTTATTCTTGATGAATATTTGACTGCAAGTCGTTGAATTCACATAACAAGTTAATATTAACAACGCAGTTCGTCATGGAACAAGAAATTCAGGAAATAAGATACATTAGCAGCAGATTAATAAACTTGATGCCATCTGAATTTTTGCATAACTTGAATAACAGAAAGTATTATATTAATTGTAAACAGAGGTCTTGGATAAAAGATGAATATTTTTTAAATTGGAAAATTTTGAATGATAGAAAAGATGGTCTATGGTTTGATTTTCTTTCTTTTGTTTGTTTTTTTTTTTTTTTTCATTTTTTGCTTGATACAAGAGGTTGGCTTGTAAGAGAAATACTTTTTTATTAGGTTTAAACTGTATTACTCCCACCAGCGGACAAGGTTTATCTTTCTGCTGGTAGGTGCCAAATATTTTAAAGGAAACCTTTTTATTCTGTAGTTACTCTAATAAATTAGTTGTATCAATTTCTGTTTGTATCTTTTTTTTAATTGTGGCAATAAAAGAATTTGTGGAAATAAAGGATTAAGTGGGCTCTGTATAAAAATGCTGTAAAATTACGCAGTCATCCATTAGAGCTAAACTACATTGATCTAAATTTCCTAATGGTGGCATTGGGAAATAAGAAAAACCAATCAAATACGGATTTTTAGTCATTTACTCAGTATTTGTGTCGTTGGCATAGTGTTAAATATCCATAATGAATAAGCCATTTTTTCAACACATGAGTCTGAGACTTGTGAATCAGATGAATGATGATGCATTGATGTTATGTATGGTGGACCTACAGTTTTGGGTGGGTTCCGAACCACAGGGTAAGCAGATAACGTCGTGCCATAGCAGCCGGTCACTCATCCAAGCATAGTCACAAGCGCCCGTGACTGAACATCACGATTGCCCTGACATCGCGCTCAGTGAGCGACCAATTACTCTAAACGATTATCACAACCAGATTTATTTGTTTTAAATAAAACAGGAGATACTATAGTTTTGGCAGTCACGTCATTCTCAATCAGTTTTATTACCTTTTATTGATTGATTGCCTTCATTAAGGGTGGAGTTAGAACTCTTGGTCCTCTCTACCACTCATAAATCACCATCATCCAACTCATTACCCACGCACAGGTCTCAGACCTATGTGGGCTTCATCCTCAAAAAAAAAAAAAAAAAAAAAAAGAAAGTATAACTGATGATCTCTACCACTCAATCTTTCGTTACTTATGGTGGCTTACACGAAAGCATAAAACCCTACATTACTGGTTATGGATGGTGTGACTGTCAAAACTATAGAATCTCTTCTACTCAAACGAGTAATGAGAGCTTTTCCACTCGGGTATATGTATATATTCAAAGTGCTTGCACTTTTTTATAAAATGAGTGGTAGCTGGACTTGTGGAGGAGGAGAGAGGTCACTCTCAGCTAACTCTACAAGTATCTCAACAATTAGTAAGGTGCCCAAAAGCAAACTGTACACTATTCCAAAAATGTTTCCTTTTCCTTGGGCCAAAGTTTTTAACCTTATCCCACTTAACATACGTAATAATAGATCCATAAACCAATTTAAAAAAAGAGTGCGAGCTTGGCTCTGGGAGTTTCCTCCTGATGAAGTTGAGAAGTGGTTTGCTGTGGTTGTGTGAGATGAGAATATTTGCCTCTTCCTGCTATTATTTGTACCGGTACTGTATTTATAATTTAGCAGGGTTAATTTAGCAGGTATAATTTAGTAGGGTTTAGAAAATGTGAGTTCTAAGACAGTTCGTAAGTTGTACTCGTATGTATGTGTGATTGGTTTTTTCCGTATTATATTTCCTAAATTTTTTGTAATTGTAACTCATGCTGTCCTGCTTGCCCTCAAGTGATTTTTAATCACTTTGCAAGTTAGTATTTTGCTTCATTGTTATTGTATATGTATTTTTTTTCTTATATTTACATAAGGAATTTGATAGCTCAAGTAATGTTTACTTTTAATTTTATGATATTAATAGGAGAAGCTATTCATTGTACTTACTGTAACTCATTCATTAATAATGAGTTCCAAAAACTATATTTATTCCTGTTTGTAAAGAATAAATATAGGCTATTTTGGAATTTTGGAATTTTTTTATTTGTTTCTGGTACAACACATGAGTATACAAATGTATAAAGCAATACAAAGCATACAAAGAAAAAATAATATAACATCAAAATTTTGAAACAACTCACATGAACAAAATGGTTTGTTTGTGAGTTGTGAGTTCGTTCATGTACAATTGAAAATCAATCAAATAATTTAATAAAAGAAGGAAATCCAATACAATGCCAATATAGAATAAATCGGTATGAATAAATATAACAAAAATTTAAGAAAAATACAAATTCAAGTATCTAGAATCTCAATCATACACACATTCAAACGGGATAGGGACCAAAACACACACACACACACACATGCACACACACACACACACACAAACGATAGAAAATAGTTTTGATAGAATTGTTATAAATAAATCGATCTAAGCAACGCAGTACATTCATCGTCATTCAGGGAGGTCAACCACACCTGTAGAGCTCTCTTGTAGAGTGTCATGGAACAGTTGTTGGGTTGGCTTATTCCAGGAGGGGCATTTCGTAGGATTACGTGGATCAAAAATGACACGTTCCTGTCACAAGCAGAGCGCGAATTACGCTCCAATTCTGAGCGGTGCAGGAGAGAGCCTCTTGTCGGATAAGCATGATGAGTGCAATTATTATTAAAATGGATTTTATTCTTGTACGCAAAAATAAGGACGGATTTTACCAAGAGCTTTCTGATGGTTAGAACATTGAATAGAATAAATAGCAGGTCAGAAGAGTAAGTCCTTGCAAGGCCCAGGCCAGCTTTGATAACAGCCTTTTGGGTTATAGATAGCTCCCTTATCAATGTGTCGCTAGTTCCCCCCCAGGCGATAATACCGTATGAAAGAATCGACTGCACAAATGCAAAGTAAACTGTTCTCATTTCTTTCATATGAAGTATTCCTTGCAGTTTGGAGAATACATATATTAATTTTCGAAGTTTATTTTTTATGTGAACTATATGTGGTGACCAGGTCAGACTGTTATCAATTAGTATACCCAAGTATTTGAACTCATTTACCGAATCTATATTTTGACAATTACAGTCCTCATTCCAAGCTTGACCACAAGTTTGTAGCTTAAGAATGAGATGTGCAGGAGGGGCACGGTTTTTATGGAGGTAAATAGGCAGAAATTTAGTCTTCTTTGTGTTCATGCTGAGTATATTACAATCAAACCAACTTTTGGCTAAATCCTGTCTGTAAATTTCAAGTGAAATAAAAGCATATTCTATTCTATTCTTGTTTGGTTGTGACAATTCGAAGTTTCATATATCATTTGTATTTAAAGTTGCAATAAACATTTCTAGTGTAGGCATAAGCATGAGATACTAATTGGTGTCTATTTTTTACAGGCTGTGTCAGCCGGAGAGGAGACATTATGTCAGATCCTGACTCGAGCACCCAAAATATACATCATGGTTTCTTATGAAGCTTTTCACACCGGGGGACACAGAGATTTTCAGCTTCGTCAGTTGCTGACTTGAGCACCGAAAATGTATATGGTTTTTATGGTGCTGTTCACACCTGGTGACACATTGAAGAGGTTCAGAACAACTCTACAAAATCTTCAGCAGAACGCTGCACATTGACTAATAGTCTACGCATGCGCAGAACTGAAGCATACTACAGGTTTACTTTGTCAACATGGGCCTTTTGTATACTATCCTCGCCAGTCACGGAAAGGTTTCTAGACTATTATTTTATTATTATTGTAAAGTTACATATCTATTTTTTACATTGAAATAAGAAGATTTATGAGCATATACAATCACAAATTACCTTCAGGTTTAATTAGTACCATTTTAATTAGTTTTTTTTTTAAATTGGTACCATGTGTAGACAGCTTATCTCTTTACCCAAGTAGATAGATAGCTGTATTTTGCTGTCATTCAATCATTTTTTTAAAGTACTGTTCTCTATTACTCTATTATTTACTCTGTTTTACTCTATTTATTCTATTTTCTTATTTATTTATTTACTCATTACTTACTTATTTCTATTTATTTACTCTATTTCTACTCTATTTTACTCTATTATTTATTCAAATAGATGAAATGGATTCTAATCCTGTATATTGGATGGAGAGCCTTGTAGTGTTGAAGACAGCATGGGTAATACCAAACAGGTAGCTATAAATAAGAATGCTTCTTCAATGCCACATTTAACTAAATGTAGGCTGTGATGAAAGGAATCAAGGAAAGAGAAATGAGAGGAAAGTGGACTGTATAAAAAAGTAGGCCTTTGAGGTAGTTCAAGTGCGCATGCTCTATTTAAACAAGTGATTACAATAAAATATATTTTGCAATTGAGGTGATACACACCCAAGAATTTGTAGAGCACAAATCAAAGATAAATCAATTTTTTTTTGTAGATTACGTCTTGGAGACTCCAGTTAAGGAGTATAAGACAATTCAGATCAACAATATTATACTCTTATACACTAGTTACCATAATTACTATATCAATTAGTTGAGGTGAGGCTTAATTTTGATGTGAAAGGAACTCTTGTACACCATAAAAAGCTTTATCAACTAAATATTTTTTCAATTGTTTTTTAAATATTTCTATATTTTCAAGACTCTTTAAAAACTGCGGCAGCTTGTTGTAGAGTTTCCTACCAATATAACTAGGATTTTGTTTGAATAAGCTACTATTGTGACTCACCAAGTGATAATCTCCTCGGCTTCTTGTATTATAATCATGTACGTCAAGATTTAGGTTAATATCATTCGTTTTTACATATAAAGTAGCTTTATACACATATAAGCAGGGTACAGTTAGGAGACCAAATATCTCTTGAACAACGGCCTACATGAATTTACTCTTCTATTTACTCTTTTTATACGCCTAACCGCTTTCTTTTGGATCTTGAACACCCTATCGAGATTCTAGTTGAATGCTTGCTTTTGAAAAACGCATGCAATGGGTGTTGATTAGGTGAGAATTATTTCAAGGCCAGAGATGAATTTATTTGTCTTTGACATTGATATGCTCATAACAGTTTTGTTTTTAATATATTTAATTGTCAGGTAGTATGGAGTCGGTGAATTGGTGAGTTGTTGTCTTGTGTTGGTGGATGCAGGATGGAACAGGAGCTTCCATCTTGCATGGCATCCTATCACATTACCTTAGTCAATAGGGAAGTGATAGCCGTGAGCCACAGCTGGTATCTGTTCAATCAGATTAGATAAGCAACGCTCTCCTGGGGCCTCTCTGTAAGGGTGACAGACTGGATTGGCCAGCAAAAAAAAATGTTTTCTGCTGTAAAATAATTTTTCCGGTGGTTCGGAACTCACCTAAAATTGTAAGTCCACCATGTTAACAATAACATGGCTCAAGCGGCGAGGTGGAACTACCCGTAAGGGTCTCCCCACCAATATAAGCCATACGCTTATACTTTTTAATTAATTTTACAATTTAATTTATGAGCTAAAGAATAATCTGACCCCTCAACCAATCAACACCTCTTACTCTAACATTTAAAATTTGAAATTTTATGAAAAATTGCATGATCTTTCTTTGAAGAATGTCCAACTATGCATGTGTAAGATTTTCAAAATTAGCTTTCATTTAAGGAATATTTAAGGCACTCGGCCTTCTTCCATTGGAAACATGATTTTTTAAATTAGCTTCTCCATAATATGCAATTGGAATCGGATTTCAAGATAGCCCTCGAGCCCTCTCATTCATCTGGTTGAGTCTTCATATGAATCAAGTTCTGATTCATGAAAGTATCATATTTGTTTAAGCTTAAGAGAAACAAATAATTTCTATTTCAATCAAGTGATAACTAGGCTAAATCTTTAGAAAAAATCGTTAATATTGTTTCGTAAATATCCATTCGTCAGACATGTGAAATCTGATCTGATTTGAGCAATCAGCTGTCTTGCAAATATAAACTCAACCTTGGTGACGTGATCCACTATTTGTAAAAAACAGACATGAAATAGACTGAGAAAATTTAATTAAAGGTTAGATGTAATGATTGTGTTTAATTTAGCAATGGTGATTATCATTGAGTACATGGAGTATGTTCCTCTGTGCAAGCACCATCATTTTTGGGCGTGAGGTCTACTGTTCACAGAACTACTAGTAATGGCGAAATAAACCAATTCTGATCTGAATAGAAGTGAAGCGAGTACTCACCAAGTCTTTGAGATAGGAGGGGAATGTATTGAGGGAGTAATACTCCCTCAATGAGGTGCGCCCCAAGTAGGCGCATTGCGCCTTATCGTTATAAAAACGTATGAAAAATAATGTTCTTTTCACTCCATTACGGTAAACTGAAAAAAAACATTAATACAAATCACAAAACAGAATAAATAACAAGAAGTAGAAGGAATTGAATTGCTGCCTTTATTTTCCTTGGAGGGCGAAGTTGACGAGCAGCCGGCCCACTCTTGCACTTGACCCTCCATTACAAAACTAAACAATGTGATAAAATTTCACTGTACCACATAAAAATAGAAAAAAAAAACAATGTAAAACATTTTTTTAAAGAAATTAAAATTTGAAGAAAAAACTGCAAAAAAATTTAAAAAATCAACTTTAAACTTGAAGATGTTAAAAAAAACATCATGCCTGATCCAGTCCACCACCCCTGATCCACGCCATAACAGCCGCACTGAACCGGCGCTCACTCAATATGAGTTTGAAATTGTTAGGGAGGGAATTCCACAGGAGAGGGATAAGAAAAAAAAAGGATGAAGAAGACGAAGGAGAAAAAAAGGTGAGCGGGAAGGAGCCCCTATGTGGGCTTCATCCTCAAAGAAAAATAGAGAAATAGTTATTTATGCATAAAGAGTGTGAAGCGTGACTTTATCGCTCAAGCCAAAACATTTACTGTGCAACGCGTAGCGGAGTGCAGTAATTTTGCAAGAGCGATAAAGAAGCTTCATGCGCGAATTACATACAATATTTTTCCTAAAACTGCAGTTCCGGATTCCAACATAATAAAAGCTTGTAGTTTGTAACATCACAGACCATGCTCGGATTTGGTTAGTGTGCGCCATTGTTGAGGTTATGTGAATTTACGGATTCCGTGAGCCACCAATGAGAAGGCATCAAAATCAAAACAGAAGCGTAAAGAAAACAGCTGGCGAGCGTAAACTTTATCGCTTGTGGAGTAGTAAAGAGGTATTTTACAATTAGTTTTCAGTACGTAAAAAACTATTTTATGAAGTCGTTCTTTACATACTGAAAATTAATTGTAAAATACCTCTTTACTGCTCCGCAAGTGGTAAAGTACTTTATGCTCGCCAGCTGTTTTCTTTACGCTTCTGTTTTGATTTTGATGTCTTCTCATTGGTGGATCATGGAATCTGTGAATTCTCATAACCTCAGAAATAGTGCACTCTAACCAAATCCGCGCATGGTCTGTGATGTTACAAACTACAAGCTTTTATTATGTTGTAATCCAGAACTGCAGTTGTAGGAAAAATATTGTATGTAATTCGTGCGTGAAGCTTCTTTATCGCTCTTGCAAAATTACTGTGCTCCGATATGTATCGCACAGTAAATGTTTTGGCTCGAGCGATAAAGTCGCGCTTCACACTCTTGATACATAAATAACTATTTAATTTAACATTTCCTCATCTTTGCTTGACAGCATTTTGAATTCTATTTTTTTTTTTTTTTTGTAGATTACATCTTGGAGACTCCAGTTAAGGAGTATAAGACAAGTCAGATCAACAATAATTATTATACAATAGATACCATAATTACTATATCAATTAGTTAAGGTGAGGCTCGATCTTGATGTGAAAGGAACTCTTGTACACTTAAAAAAGCTTTATCAACTAAATATTTTTTCAATTGGTTTTTTAAATATTTCTCTATTTTTAAGACTTTTTAAAAACTGTGGTAGCTTGTTTTTGAATTTCCTATCAATATAACTAGGTTTTTGTTTGAATGAGCTACTTTTTTTGTAGATTACGTCTTGGAGACTCCAGTTAAGGAGTATAAGACAATTCAGATCAACAATATTATACTCTTATACACTAGTTACCATAATTACTATATCATTTAGTTGAGGTGAGGCTTAATTTTGATGTGAAAGGAACTCTTGTACACCATAAAAAGCTTTATCAACTAAATATTTTTTCAATTGTTTTTTAAATATTTCTATATTTTCAAGACTCTTCAAAAACTGCGGTAGCTTGTTGTAGAATTTCCTACCAATATAACTAGGTTTTTTGTTTAAATAAGCTACTATTGTGACTCACCAAGTGATAATCTCCTCGGCTTCGGATTTGGGAATAATCTTCGACAGTGCATTGACATTCTCTTCTCATATTAAATCTATATCCAACAGAGCAAATAAGTTATTGGGATTTGTTTTGAGGAATGCGGCTGACTTCAGCAATGTTGATGCCATTGTGAATGTTTATCAGGCTCTGGTGAGAAGCGTCTTGGAATATGGGCCCATGGTTTGGAGTCCTCATACAAACCATGATATACAGGTTATTGAGAGAGTGCAGAACAGGTTGCTGAGATTTTTGTATTACAAAACGTTTGGAAGGTCTTGTCCTTTAGGGTTTCCCAGTAATAGATTGAGAGATGTGTTCTTAATGGACTATTTGCGGTGGCGTCGGGATAGGGCTTCAATGGTCTTTGTTTGGGCTTTGCTTGACGGTTCTGTTCATTCTCCTTCACTGCTTTCAATGCTCAATATCTGTGTTCCATCATTCAATGTGCGTAATGCAAACATGTTTTTGGTTCCTAGATGTAGAACAACCCATCATTATTTCTCGCCTCTTGTAAGAGTTCAGCGACTTTTCAATAGGTTGAGGTTGGGGATTCAGTTTGATGGATCTGAAGCAGAGGTTAGAAGTGGGTTGTTGGCGGCGATACCTAGGTGATAGTATGTTTCACTGGTATTATTATTTTTTTGTGTAATTTGCTACCAATATTTTTTCTCTATAAATCATATTAGTTTATTATTCTCCTTATCACTCTTGTTGAAGCAATTACTCTCATTTTATATTACTTTCTTTTATAATACTATGTATATCTTTTCTTTCCTATTTCATATTCTGTATTGACATAGTGTTGATTTCCAATTTTATATAACTTTGTTAAGACTCTTTTTTTAGTTCATAGGCTAATTATTCTCTTTACTACTCTTGTTGAAGCAAGAACTCTAATTTTAGATTATTTTCTTTTATAATACTATATATCTTTCTTTTTTTTATTTCACTTCATTACAATTTGTATACTCTGTATTGTCATTGTGTTGAGAGGGCAAGCATTGGAGTCATCCTTGTGCCCTCATCTATGTATTTTTGAATAAATAAATAAATACTAATGGGCCTATAGTTTTCCACCTTTTCTCTATCACCACTTTTGAAGATTGACAAGATCTTCCCCTCTTTCAAATTATCTGGAACAACACCTTGCTCTAATGAATGGTTGATCAGATGAATCAAAGGGTCTAACAATTGATCTTTACATTCTTTCAGAATTTTACTGGATACCCCATCCATTCCTACAGTTTTTTTATGATTCAAACTATCAATGATATTTGACAACTCATCTTGCGATACTGGGTGGAATTTTAATTTGTTCTGAATCCCTTCAGTATTCCACATGTTTGCATCACTAATACCTGTATCAAGAGATTTTTGAAGATTCTTAGCAACCAGTTGATAATATATGTTAAAGAAATTACAAATGTCTACACTATCATCAATATATTTGTTATTTTCGTTAATTATTCTGGGGACACTAGTATAAGCATCTACATGAGCTACTTGCCTATTTTTGTTTATTACATCCCACACTGCTGTGTTAAAGTACACACTATTATTAAAAATTTCAGCTGTTTTCTTACATTTCGCTCTTTTCACTTCTTTTGTATAGTTTTTCTTTAGAGCTTTGTAATTATCTTCACTTAACATATTTCTAGATAGTTTGAATTCATCATATGCATCTTTAACCCTATTTCTTTCTGCAAGGATATCATCAGTTATCCACTCTTCAATCTTGTCTAATTTGTTCTTTACAGGGACTTTTTTAACTGGACAACTCATAGTAATATGAAACCTTAAAATATTAATGAAACTATCATATTTGTTATTTAAACTATCGCTATTGTAAACCCTACTCCAGTTTTCTTGAAGCAGATTCTACTTCAAACAATCGATATTCCCCTGTTCACATTGTTGAATTTCTTTCATTACTCTACTCTTTTTAATTGATTTATGACCATGCAACCCCACCTCTAAGATTTGATAGTCATGATCAGATAGTTCCGAGCCGCCTAATCTTGTTTTAGAGTAATCTATATTAGTAAGGATGTTATCAATTATTGTTTGTGATGTTCTTGTGACTCTGGTATATTCATGAACTTTTATTTCCAAGTTATTCATGTATATAATATCCCTTAAATCTTCTGTCATTTTATTCTGTGTTGCAAAGTCTGTATTGAAATCTCCCGCTACAATAACGTTTGTAAAACGAGTAGTGGTAGTCTCTAAAAGCCTATTGAATAGTTCACAAAAATTGTTCCATTCCCCATTTGGTGACCTATAAATACCTAACACCGCTACTTCGAAATTATTGTCAATTTTTACTCTTAACCCAGTAACTTCTAAATCCATTTCCACAGCAAATTTCTCCACATATTCTAAATTAAATGTTTGCATATTCTTAGCATTTTTAGTGAAGATAGCTACTCCACTTCGATGAGATGTCCTGCAATACGACGTTTTCAATGAATAGTTTGGAATATTAAGTTGTGACAATTCATCTTCTTTTAAACCATGCTCTGTGAAAATAGCTATATCAGGAGCTTCTTCTTTAAAAAATACTTCGATTCTATCTATTTTGTTACGAATGTATTGAATATTCTGATGGAACACAGTGAGTACCGGTACTTCCCTATCATCCCTTATTACTTTATCGTTGCTATTGCATATTGAAGTAGATCTACTTAATCTCTTAGAATCTTGAGAGCCTATCAGTTTGCTACAAGAGTTCCTTCCACTAATGCTATCCTGATTTTTTGATCGATTAACGTCTTTTAATACAATTGAAGATATGAATTTATCATTTGAAACTAGTTTCCCTTCCCGGTTTTGAGCCACTTTACTAAAAAAGGTTTGTTAGATGATTGTTTAGGAGAATTATTGACAGTAGATTGCAAACGACTTTCAATCAGCTCTGCCAGCCTATTACAAAATATTACTTTGCCAGATTGATTTAGATGTAGACCATGATTAGTGAAGATTTGTTTTTTCAGCCTTTCTATTCATTTTCATACTTTAATAGACATTGTAAAACTAATAAAACTATAAAAATGAGTGACAAAAACGTTTTTACCATTTTTTGAGCATGTCCATTGTAATGGACATGGGGAGTCAACAGAGTCACTACGTGAAACACTTGATACTTGTGAGAATTGGAGATACTGAATAAATATGAGCTATGTTATCTATACATCTACATTTATTTAAGTTTTCTAGAAACTAAAAAAATATAAATTATTATTATTATATTTACAACTTATTTCAGACAAAATTAAAAAAAAAAAAGATTTTCCAATGAACATTTCTTGGCGAAATTGGGTGAAACTACTGAAAAATATCTATAGCTAAAAATTATATGTATACATGAACAATTATTGTAGGAATTATTATTATTATTATATAAACTTGAATTACAATTTATCCCAAACAAAATTTACATAAAAACAAAATTCAAATAGGTCAATATGAGCTATGTTATCTATAAATCTAGTTTTATTCAAGTTTTCTAGAAACTAAAAAATTATAAACTATTATCATTATATTTACAACTTATTTCAAACAAAATTTAACTAAAATTTCAAAAAAGGGTTTTCCAATAAATATTTCTCAGTGAAAAATATATCTATAGTTATAATATATATATATATAATTATTGTGAGAATTATTATTATTATATATAAACTTGAATTACAATTTATCCTAAGCAAAATTTGCATAAAAACAATTCAAATAGATCAATGTATTCCCCTAATGAAATTTAGAGAAACAATTCCTTCCAGGTACAAAACAAAGATGCACCATACACTTTTGGCAAAAGACATGTGTCTTCTTGTTGCAACCTGGATTTTTGCATCTTGTGGCATCTTTTTTTGTGTCATATTCAGGCATATGATCCACATTATCTTTTCGGATTTCAGGGATGGGCCTCACCTCAACAGATTGTTTTTTTGATGTAGAGGGCATTTGCTCCTCATCTAAAGATGGACGACCCCTTTTCTTGGCTACAGTGGTCTTTGACTTTATCAATGCTTCTGCCAGCCTCAATTTGAATTCTAGCAGATCACAGAACTTTTCATTGCTTGTCTCTTTGGAAATCTTATATTCAAGCCATGAATTGACACAAGCCATATCAATGGCATGAAAATACATACGCAATGGCCACTTACGACTTTTTAAGAATATTCTGTACAGTGCTATCATTTGGTCAAACTTGTCAACCCCTCCCATTCCATAATTGTACCGCCTAACTACCTCAGGTCTCACAACTTTCACCTCTTTTTTGGCATGCTTATCCCACCTCTTTACCTTATCCATTGCTCCAATACCAACAAAGTTCTTGTGAGAACCCCCTACCTTTTTTCAGACTTTCTTTGTCGTTGAGGAACTGTGTCTTACCAAAACGGTTTATCCTACATGTTCCTGCTGCCCATATAGATTTTTTTTTTCAAAACATCAAAGAGGTTATATGTAGTAAAAAAATTGTCACAATACAAAAAATGATAGGTTTTATTAGCATTTTGTACAAGATGAAGCACAACAGAAGCTCCCAAACCAAATGTCTTTACAGTACCCTGATCAATTTCAGTGGTACTCCCCTGATATAGAATGAAATCATACATCAGCCCACTTTTGCCACATAATACAAAATTTTTGATTCCCCACGGGTTGGGTTTCCAATTTCGTTGATAGGGTATATCAATTCTATTAGGCCTACAATTCCTTGTTTTGTGGTAATGAGTTTCTTGTCTTAACTTTAAACTGGTTGAGTTTTTTACATTCAGCAATACTGTGTACATTTATATAAATTAGCTATTGTCATTATTTTCAAATAAATAGAAATAGGCTCACAGTGTGCTAATCTAGGAGAACCCCTTAATACCCTAATCACTTTTTTTTGCAACAAAAGAATTTTGCTATATGTTTGCTATTACCGTACCCCAAAGTAGTATACCATGTATGGCGATACTCTCAAAGAAGGCAAAATAGGCTGACCTCAAATAAATGTTTGGTACATGGTTTTTTAGTTGTTTGAGTCGAAAAGTTCGAAAGTTCGTTTTCAGTTCAATTTTCATGAGTAAACTTAGAATAAGAATTATTTCGGAAAATAATTATTAGAGCTTGAAGCAGCTACAAATCAATAGATTACAATTCAAAAACATCTGATTAAAATATGTATTGTCAAAAGTCTTGGAAGATTTTTCATGATTATCAATTTCAATTTATAATTCTGATTTCAGGTTTCCTTCAGATCATTATCAAAATAATGTCTTTTTTTTTATTCCCAGTCTTTTTAAAACCATTAATTTCATATTATGCAATTCAATAAGTTGATTTCTATAATAAAAATAATATTTGTAATAACAATAATAAATAATAGATAATAGAAATAAAACTACAAGTTATTATTTTATTCCCTAAGGTGTCTTTTAGTTATAAAAATTTTTAAATAACATAAGTGGGATCAATTGCCCCCAAAAAACGAAAACTTTTCAACTTTGAACCCCCATATTTCACAAAATAATTAGTAAAAATCTTTATCTCACAGCAATAGATAATATTCCCATGCCTTAATAACTTCAAATACAACAAATTAAAAAATATATAATGTATGACCAAAAACCCTGAGCACAGCCTTAATAGAATTTCAATAAGTTATTATGGATGTCAAATTCATCCTGAATGTTATTTCAAATTAATTGTTTTATATTACAAAGCTTTCTGAGAAGCTTATACCAATTAATAAAATACTAGGACAGGATTCAAAAGAATAGCCAGAGCTTCCAAACAATTCCACTTTCCGCTATATTAAATCTCAATCTCTTACAGAACAAGAAATCAATAAATCTGATAAAACCTAATAAACTTTAAGTTAAATAAGAACAGAACTAAAATGAAAAAATTCTAACAGAGATTTCAGAGAATCTATATGTGAGTATATACATATATATATGTGTATATACATATACACATATAAATACACGCACATACGAATACTATAAATATTGTGTGCACACTTCAAAATTCTTAATGAGCAAAAGATACGATCATAAGCAAAGTTAAACTTAACATTAAAAACGTTTTCAAGTAGAAGAATAAATTTGAATTTTACAGAAATTTAAAGATTTGAGTTTAAAAAAGAAAGTCCAGATGATAATTTAGTATGTTGGCGACGAAAAATAGGAAGTTCCTGGTGTTGAATAATTTGCAGAAATTTTAATACGTAATATAAATTGTTACCTTCATCTCGGCGTTACTCTAAATTTTGGCTAACACAAACTTCAAACCTCGATGCTGATTTGGTCCTAGGCGGTATTTAGATTCCAGATTCGGTTTATAACGTTCTGGGTCGGCGATCACTGTTGAAACAGGTAGAGATGATATCACTTGAGGAAACATGAGACATATGTTAGATCGTCCTTTGGATAATTTGTTGGTTAATCGGTGAGTCAATTCATAGGTTCGTCATTTCATAAATTCATAGATTCGTAGATTCTCCAATTCTTTGTTTCGTACATTCTCCAATTCTATGATTCTTACATTCTCCAATTCTTTGTTTCGTACATTCTCCAATTCTATGATTCTTACATTCTCCAAATCTTTGATCCTTACATTCTCCAAATCTTCGACCACTGAAAAGAGTCCCAATAAAAACGAATAGAAAATAGCATGTAACAGGATTTACTGAATATAATAATTAATAAAAATAGTTCCAACTTAATAGGTTTCGAAAAATTAACGAACAGTCAAGTCAAGTTCTCTCACAAAGATTAACAATGAAAAGTTTTGAGAATACCAAAAAAGAAATAGATAAAATAGACATTATTAATTATGTGACTCTGGTCAAGGAAAAGATATTTAAATTCAAGACATTAATAAAAATGAAGTATTATCAACAAAATAAGAATAAGGCTAACGATAGGAAATAGTTCGGCCTAAAACACGTTTAGACAAAACTTGGCAAGTAGTATTACCTAACTGTCCCAAGAAAGGACTTAATTAAATTCCAGAATAGTGAAACAGCCAAAAAATAATAAGTTAAAAAGATACATCGTAAATCAATAGTAATTAAGAATTGATGAATAAATAGAAAATCTAAAAGTGAAATATTGGACTCAACGTGGTCATAAATGAACAAGAATCAACCAGATAAGATATGTTATTCAGAGAAATTTAAGACTCAAATATAGACTTAAGACTTAATAATACAATGTAAATAGTTTTGTCTCTAGTTACTAGACAGTATTCTTTAGAGTAAATCACAGCTAAAAGAGTATTAAAAGGATATATTAAGTCAATCAAAGAATTCACAAATACAAATCGATAAATTACACTTACCCAACTAGGCGGACATAAATTTAATATTTAAGCAGAGTTAGTTCGAAATTTATACAGCAGTGGAACTGTTTGGAAAAACGTCAAAAATAAAAATGAAGAAAAAAAAATAACTCAGATCACATCATGATCTAATTAATGAAATAAAAATTTACTTGAGGACACAAAGGTCCTGGAAAGAAAATTGAATCCTACATGTCGAACATTTTGCAAGAGAAGAAAAGACTCTTGCACGATCAAAAATTGAAAAAGCCAGATTTTACTCCAAACAGCTGTCCAGAGTAAAGCAAGATCAGCAGACGGACCAACCTAACAAAAAAGTTGCAGATGAAGTTGACATAAAAACAACTTTAAAATAAACGATAATAAACTAGACCAGACAAATCAATAAAAAGAAACTAAAAATAAAAGGGAATACCAGAAAGTAAACAACTTTTGACATTGAATATCGTACTAGAGCAGATGAGTACGACAAGTACAGAGTTGACAGTAACCGTAGAAGCATCAGAGTAGTAGCCCGCGCAGTTCAAATATTATAACTCCGGCCAAGAAAACTAGCAGTTTTATAAAGGATATTAAAAATTCATTACAAATATTACTTAATTTATAACAATTGTCAACTTGAGACTATTTAATTACAAGAAAATTTATCAATATCGGTACACCTAACCTCGAAGATAGAATTTGACTTTTTATTAAGATACTTTAAATTATAATAGACAAATTAATAATGGAGATTATTAAGATATTATAAATACTAATAATAATAAACAAAAGTACTACTTATCCGTTCGAATTAATATTCTATTCAAAATTCGCAGAGCCTGTTCTGAAAACGTATGCACAGTATCACTGCTACCTCGATCATTCAAATAGAGGTGAAGTACACCTTAATGCTCTAATTAAATTAATAATTACATTAAAAATATAAGTCAAAATTGAGTGTGAAATCATAAGAGACCTGAGAGTTCAAGTTACAAATGATATTATGATAATTTATGAAGATTTAAATTGACTTAGCTGATGTGTCCACTGCGATGCTGTGATCTTAGTAAGTTTGGTAGTGTAGTATGTATAATTGAGATTGATTGGGCATTGATCATGAAGATAATGAACAGAAAAACATAGTGTATCAACAAAGTACTGTAGATTTGCACACAGGAAGGTTGATGGATTTCGATGTAGATTTGACCATTTGTTGTAGCAGAAAATGCCAAAACTCTGAGCAACAGTAACAGATAAATTCATTAATTCATCCTTGCAGAAGATGTGTACCAACTTATTAAAGAAAACGAGTAGAGGTATAGTTGGTTAAATGTGTAACAGGTCAGCCCAGAAGTAAGAGCACTAACTGGTCAGGCCTGAGCAAATACTCTTGTCGGCAAAGAACTTAAATAATGTCACCTTCATAAAATACTAGGACAGGATTCAAAAGAATAGCCAGATCTTCCAAACAATTCCACTTTTCACTATATTGAATGTCAATATTTTACAGAGCAAGAAATCCATAAAACTTATAAAAACTAAAAACTTCAAGTTAAATCTGATCAGATCTTATATTATTAAAAAAAAACAACAGCGTTTTCAGAGATTCCACATGTGAGTATATTCATGTACATATGTATATATATATATATACATACATACATACATAAATACACACACATACGAATACTATCACTATTGTGTGTACACTTCCAAATTCTTAAGGAGCAAAATATACGATTATAATCCAAGTTAAACTTAACCCTTTATAGGTCAGTGGCTAATATTTAAGCCACCTTATTAAACTCTGTATACTCACCTAGATAATCATATAGTTCCATTTAATGCACAGTGGTCAATATTTTAGCCACCCGAAAAATCGCTCTGTGCACACATCTATTCTCTCAGTAAAAGATGAAGAAACCTATCTCTCCTGAAAGTCCATACTCACAAGTGTTTCAATTATTATTCATTTATTTTTTTACACATCCCATGTATGACTAGGGGGGGTGGCTAAAATCTTGACCACTGTGCGTTTAGTCAACTGGCAATTCTTAATTGTTCAGTGGCTAAAATATTAACCACTAGGGAAAAGTAATCAACACTCTCAATGCTGCTTATTTATACTCATGTATTGATTGAAAATGATTAAGAATTGAAATGAATTTGACTATTAAAAATAACTAAAATACTTTGTTTACAAAAATTCAGAGATTGCACAATAATACAAAATGAAAACAACATCATTATTAACAATAATACTAATTGTATACAGTCCAATCTATTTGTTTCTATGAAATGGTGCAAAACAAGGTAAACACAGTGCTACTTCACACTTCTCACATCCAATGCTACTGCGTTTAACGTTCTTTTTGGTCGAACATCGAGCACAACGTCTGCAGGAGGTAGCAACTGGAAGATAAAGGCCAACTTCCTTACTATCCATCATGACAACTGTTTTTTCTCCAGTTTTCTTCCCTTGGGTCCAACCAGACTTTGAACTTTTTCGAGAAGTATAGTTCCCAATTAGATCACAAGCTAAGGATGTTCGAAATTTGAGCTGTGTAAAAGGCTTTTCTCTCTTCTCTTTCTTTTCATATTTATACAAAATAAATGAATTGACAATAGCCGATTCCAAAAGAAAGTAGAATATTTTCAACCACCACCGTCTCGATTTTTGTATTATGCTGTAACTTGACAGCAAATGGTCAAAGTGATCAACACCTCCCATGTAGAGATTATAGTCAGCTATTGCTTTTGGACACTGAATTCTGATTTTCTCCCCACATTTATCTCTCCGATCAACTGTTGTGAATTCTTCAGGATCATGCATGTTGGAAGCAATCTGTACTGATTTTCTTCCTCTATCTTTCCATTTAGCTACTGATATTTCTCCATTTGCAGCAAAATCACTGTCTCCTGTTTTCAAGGCATTATCTTTTTTCAAAAGATTTTTAGGAAAATATTTCCTATCACTTCGAATTGTTCCACACGCAAATAATCTCTTCAATAGTAGTTTTTTGATCAAGGGTAAATTGGAAAAAAACCTATCAAAAAACAGGCAGTATCCTAGGTTTTCAAAAACAGTAGCTAGACTAAGAACAACATGTTCTCCTAAAGTCTCCTCTGTACTTTTTGAACTCTTACCTTCATAAACATTAAAATCTATCATGAATCCTGTGACAGCACAACAAATAACCCATACTTTGAAACCCCGTTTTGTGGGTTTATTGGGTAGATACTGTTTTAGTGTGCTGCGACCTTTAAATCCAATCATACTTTCATCAATGCTGAGAAAGCGACTGGGATTGAAAAGTTGGTGGTACTTGTCTTTCAAGAAGGTTATCATAGGTCGAACTTTATATAATTTATCATAGTTAGGTTCACCTCGTTTGGGCATTTTGGTGTTGTCATTCAAATGTAAGAACCTTATAATGAGGAGAAATCTACGAAGAGACATTATTTTCGAAATAGCCTCAACATTAAATGTTGGATCTGAGCTCCAATATAGTCTCATACTTGGTAACACATGATATCCCATCATTACCAATATTCCTATGAACGCCAATAACTCTTCTTTAGTCAGTTCAAGGTTAGTGTTATGTTGATGAGCAAATAGATTGGATTGCTCAACAATAGTGTCCAGGAAAGGTTCAATTATGGTCAGAAAAATTTTCTTGGGTGACTGGATTTCAATAGGTACTTTCAATCCCATTGGCTGATTGAATACAAAATTGTTGAAAGTTTTTGGTTGTACTCTATGTTTTGTGAAATGGAAGGACTGCAAAGGATCAATTTCATCACTTGGCTGCTGACTTGGCTCTATTGCATTTTCATTGTTCAAGGAACCACTATCTGAATCACTCAGCTGTTCAAATAACTGACCAGTAGATAATCGAGGTCTTGGATCACCATCAAAGTCAGGGTCAGCATCACTATCATCAACAATATCACTATCTTCATCACTTATTCCATAGTCAGGTTTAGATTGAGTTACATGCTCACCTCTTGTACGCAAAGGTCTACCTTCATTAACTCTTACTGTAGATGTAGAGGGCAAATCTTGAACTGTGGGTGAAGATAAAGGTGTTGACGTCCTTGGAAGTCTAGAGAAGTCTAGGATGTCATCAGCCTCACTGTCGCCGCCACATTCAGAGTCACTTCCCATGTCATCTGTGATATCAAAAATATCAAGTGATTCAAGCTCTCGAAGAGGAACAGAACTTTTCATTCTATGCTTTCTTGGTGGCGTCCTGCCAGGGTCATCAGAGTCTGCCATACTGCAAAAAAAATATATTTGATAGAATGAAGTAATATACTATGATTCAGTATAGACTCATCATATTTTCCCCATGTAACTGAAGACATTTGGTGACTTTCCCACTAAAAAAAGAATATGTAAGAAGGAAAAGAACATAAAAAGTATTTGATGACTTATAAGTTACGAGCACAACCCTTTTTTCCAAGGAAATACATAATTTTTCAGTGATAGTAGCCTATTAATGTAATTTTAAATTTTTACTACCTAATGTTTTTCAGGTAAGAAAATTCCACAGCCACACTAGACTAAATTGAAATATATTCTTTTGAGATGACAGAGATTTATATAGCTTGATAATATACCCAAATACCCCAGTAACATATAATAAAATAGATTAAAAGTAAACACTCACCTTTCATAGAACTACGAACTAGAAAAAAACGTTTTTGATGACTAATAAGTTGCGAGCACAAACATTTTTTGATACATGGTTGTGCAAGAATGATCTATTGAACCTTTGTCTTAAGAAATACATAATTTGTTTAATTACTCAGTGATAGTATAAATGTATTTTTAAATTCTAACTACCCAATGTTTTTGAGGTTAGAAATTTCACAGCCAAACTAGACTGGATAGAAATATATTCTACTGCAGTAACAAAGAGCTGTATAGCTTAAAAATATCACTGAATACTCCTCTAACATATAATAGAATAGATTCAAAGCAAACACTCACCTTTAATAGAAAATGAAGCTATTTAGAGAAGCAGGTCGAAGTTCTATTCCAAATGCCAGGTTGCCAAATGCACAGTGGCTAAATATTTAGCCGCTAAACAAGTGTTTCCGTTCTGGAGATCGGTATGAAATTTCCCTGCAGGATAACAAACATTCCCTCCCATCCACGTGACGAACGGAAGTAGATGACATCATTTGAAACAATATTACTATCACCTGTTACGCAATATTGAATTTGATTGTTGGTGGCTAGAATATTAGCCACTGAGCGTTAACAGAAACTATACCAAAAACCGACCGTACACAGAGTGATTTCTGGGGTGGCTAAAATCGTAGCCACTGTGCGTTACATAAAAGTGTCTGAATTTTAGCTGACCTATAAAGGGTTAACATTAAAAAAAAAACGTTTTCATGTAGTAGAATAAAATTTGAATTTTATGAAGATTTAAAGATTTAAGTTTTAAAAAGAAAGTCCAGTTGATAATTTAGAATGTTGGCGGCGAAAGATAGAAAGTTCCTGGCGTTGAATAATTTGCAGATAATTTAGTACGAAATATAAAATGTTACCTTCATCTTGGAGTTACTCTAATTTTGCATCAAACAAACATCAAACCTCTACGATGATTTGGTCATAAGCGGTATTCATATTCCAAAATTCAATTCATAACGTTCTGGGTCGGCGATCACAGTTGAAGCATGTTGTGAAGATACCTTGAATGAACATGAGACATACTTTCATTTGTCCTATGGGTAATTAGTCGGTTCATCAACGTGTCAATTCATAGATCCTGAAATTCTTCGATTCATAAGTACATCGATACTGTGATTCTGCGTTACTCTGGTTCTTCGACCGCCAACTAGGCGGACATAAATTTAGTATTTAGCAACTTAAGTTTGGTATCAATACAGCAGCAAGTGGAAATGTTCGGAAAAAATTTAAACAAAAGAAAAATAAAAAAGGTAAATTAAAACCAGATCACCACATGATCATATTAGAGTTATCAAAAAAAATTTACTTGAGGACATCCTGGTCCAAATAAGAATCAATGCTACTCCTCGAACATTTTGTAAGAGAAAAAAAGCATCATCCACGATCAAAAATCGAACAGGCTCCTTCTTATTTCAAACAGCTGTCCAGATTCAAGTAAGATCAGCAGATGAACCAACCTAATGAAAAAGGTCACAGATAAAGTCAACATCAAGACAACTTTCAAATAAACAATAAAAAACTAGACCAGACGAGTCAAAAAGGAAACTAAAAATAAATATAAAAGTGGATACCAGTTAGCAATCAGCTTTATGCATTGAATAATGTACTAGAGCAGACGAGTATGACAAGTACAGAGATGACAGTTACCGTAGTAGTGTCAGAGTAGTACCCGCACAGTTCAAATATAATAATTCATACCTATAAAACTAGCAGTTTTATAAAGGGGCAATTAAAAATTCATTACAGATGTCAAACCGCCGAGCAACAGTAACAGATAAATTCATTAACTTATCTCAGCAGAAGAGGCCAGTCGCCAAAACAACAATAACAGATAAATTATTTAATTTATCTTAGCAGAAGACGTCAAAAAACGCCAAAGGAAATAGTAGTATAACTCCATTATTCCAATCCATGGAATTGGAGAATGCAGAAGAAGTAGCACAATGGTGCAACTAAAAACACACACAACAGGGGAACAAGGTGCACACACCTAAAAACGTAATTGTCTCAAGAGGGGTACCAACAATTGAGAAAACTTCTGGAGGGAAACAAAAACACATTCCAAGCTAGCACTAGAATGAAAAAGTAGGGTTATGTTTTCAACAGCTAGATCCAAGTGAGCGATCAAAGTAGCTGTGATATATCAATATTATGAAGTCAATAATTGACAGAGACCATTAATGGAAAATCTGCATGCAAAATTTGAAATGAAACATAATAAGCCTCTTGTGTAGACAAAGAGAAAGTAATTTTCAAATATTTTTCAAGATTTTAATGAAATGACAAACTGCATTTATTTTATTTATTTGTACAAAGGCAACTTATTGAAGTATTTTAAGCCTAGATGATAGATGAAGTGCTGTATTACAAAGTTGGATGAAATGGTTGGTGATGATGTACTAAAAATAAATCTAAATAGAATATATTAAAACCAAAAAATAATCTAAAATAGAAAACGTATGCAAATCAATATACAATTGGAAACGTCAAGATATAAACGATGCAAGAGCAACACATTTATCACATAGGCTAACCCTCTAAATTTTTATAAAGCCCTGCAATAGTTGAAAACAATGTAATGTAGCTCCATATTAGTTTTTCATTTGATATTTAAAAATTAATAATCAATAAAAATGCTTTCCTAGTAAAGAGCATTATTATACAGAGCCACTGCAGTTGCGATCGCTTGCCTCAATCTATTTATAATTCAGCTGGTGTAATTTATCCTCAATTATTGTAGCATGTGTCTGAGACTGCACTTGCATAAGGCAAGTCGCATATTGAGATGCAGCTGGCATGTGTGATGCAACATGATGCTAGTGACATCACAATATTGTGCCACATGCATAGCTTCATGAAACGCATATTGCAATGCAGTTTTGTGGGTGAACTCTTGCCTGCTAGACATCTTTTTTATTTGTTTCAAAATGAATAAATCACGATTAAAATTATGTTTACTAGATCTAAGCTTGGAATCTGATTGGGATATTGCTACTGATGACAAGATGTTATAGCTTTCATTAACAGAAAATAAACTGAAAAATCCTAATACAGTAGAACTTCGATAATTCGAAGTTCAAGGGACCGACGCTTTACTACGAATTATGGAAGTTTACGAATTATCGAAGTTACGAATTATGGAAGGTTGTAGAGAAAAAAATACGAATTATAGAAGGTAGTATATAAAGTATAGACTGTATTCTCCTGTTTTCACATACTTATTCTCACAGGGATATAACAAAAAAAATTGAATTATACAGTACTAGTGAAAAATAAGGGATATACTGTACGATACAGTAACTATGAAAAAAATCAAGATTATCTTATTTAAAAAAGTCAGTTATTTTTGACTGCTTAAATTGGTCCGTTCTAGCACGATCAATTGCGTTTTCAATGGAAACCAAGGCAGAGAAAACTGAATCGTCGACATCTCTTGTTGACAAGAAATTACTCAATTCAGCAAAGTGAGATCGAGCCTGCTTTAACGAAATTGGCTGAGGAGGAGGTTGGTCATCGTCGTTGTCGTCGTCTCCATCATCATCATCATTTTGATTCTCCAAATTGTCCCGACTATGTTGAGCCAAAATCTCATCATCAGTCAATGCACTTGAAATGGCCACATCGTCGTCAACATGAACGAAATCCATGAATGTCAAGTTGTCTTCTTCCTGCTCACCCACAGCACGAGACCAGTCAGCAGGAGCTACGATGGGCAATTCCTCTGCTTCTGGATGCTGATCACCATAGAATCCGCAGTGTGCAAAACAGTTCTTGATTGTTTGCTGAGAGACGTTTTTCCAGGATTTATGAGCAATGTTCATGGCATCCAAAATCGAAACTTTATGCTCTCGCTCTTCATCAATACAATCCAACAGTCGAATCACGATTTCTTTGCGGTAGAACACTTTAAAGTTTTTTATGATCCCCTGGTCCAGTGGTTGCAGACGAGAAGTGGTATTAGGTGGAAGAAATTCCACTCTCACATTTTCAAGTTCAGGCAAATTATTATGAGCTGTACAGTTATCAATCAGCAATAAAATTTTCCGTTTCTGTTGCATCATGTCGTTGTTAAGTCCCAAGAGCCACTCATTGAACAGTTCTGCTGTCATCCACGCTTTTTTATTAGATCGGTACATGATAGGGAACGATCGGACGTTTTTAAAACAGCGTGGCTTTGCTGATTTCCCGATTATGAATGGTTTAGGTTTCTCGAAACCGTCCATATTCGTGCACAACAGTAGCGTAATTCGTTCTTTGCTGTTCTTGCCACCGTGGCACTTGTCGGTTTTGAAGCTGAGTGTACGATCAGGAACGCATCTAAAGAATAAAGCCGTTTCATCTGCGTTAAAGACATCTCGTGGATCGTATTCTGAAATCATTTCAATCAGTTTCTCTTTCCACTCAATGCATACACCTTCTCCAACTTCAGCGCTCTCCCCACAAATTTTATGAAATTTGATAGAATTTCTTTTTTTAAATTTATCAAGCCATCCCGTACTTGCCTTGAAACCCGTACTACCCAGTTTCTCCGCGAAAAATATTGCTTTCTCCTTCAGCAAAGGGCCTCCAATTGGTACGTTTTTTGAACGGCATTGGGAAAACCATTCTAATAAACACTGTTCAAGTTCAGGGTGTTCACTTTGTTTCTGTCTCTTCCACGTTGCTTTCGATGAAGAAGCAGCTAAAACGTCTCGTTTTTTAAGAATACCACTCAACGTTGATAGCGGAATTTCAAAACGTTCTGCCACATCCTTTTTTTTTACACCACTCGCGACTAATTCAATGACTTGTTTTTTCTGGAAAACTGATAAACACTTATATCGGGGTCGCGAATTCATAATCGGTTTTTGAACTACCGTATAACTGAATAAAAGATGTCAATGTGTATACAAAACGTGAAAGCGGAAATGCAGTTTACGTAACCCGTACTGAGTCGAACTCTGAACTGAATTGAAGGTCGAAGTTCAATGACTGAAGCATGCATTGATCTATTTTTAGATTATGACTTCAGCACTGGAGAATTGGTGAGAATTATTTTGGCAGTTCTGCCAAATTAATCAACGCAAAATATCGTATGAATCGTGAGAATTGGAGCTGCTGAACGCATGCACTCATAGCCTTGCGAGAGAAATACGCCATCTCTCCCACTCCTTGGTAACTTCGAATTATAGAGTGTTATGACCGACGTTACTTCGAATTACAGAGTCTCAGGATTGACCATAACCAGCAGATTTTCTTCGAATTATGGAAGGGACCAAAATACATTGTTTTTCTACGAATTAAAGAGGTTTTTTCAAGGGACCGGAGCTTTTACTTCGAATTATAGAAATTACGAATTATAGAACGTTCGAATTATCGAAGCTCTACTGTAACTTTTACCTTTCAAAACGAAAAATCCATGGACAGTTTAAAATGACTTCAGCATTACCTGATTATCTGTTTACTAATTTCTTCTGGATGAATCGCAAACAATTCACAGAAGTGCATGGGATGATTTAACAATTTATCCAATCTGATGGTTGCAATGCCCAAGAGCATATTGGTACAGAAGAAAAGCTTGGCGTGTTCTCGAGGTATGTTTAAAACATGTTATTTCCATCTCAATACCTTTACTTGTTATTTGTTGACTACACAGTATTACATTTTCTACTACCTCAAGATTCATGCCGAATTCCAAATTAATATTCTAAAAATAATTCTTATTATGAAACTAGGAAACAAAATATAAAAAAGCTTTTAAATTTTAATGTCCCCCCATAGGGGAGCTTTATAGTTTAGGAACGGGAACCCCTTACCACCTCAGAAAAGTACCTTCTGTACTGGTGGTGTTGACATGTCTGGTGTAGGGTAGGTGACAAAAGTCTGTCATGTGTCGAAATCAGGAGAGTCGAATCCGGTAGAATAAGGAGAGTCAAGTCTGGTAGAATCAGTGCAAACGCACTGTGGCTGATTGTGGGTGAGCTAGACCACCCAGGCGATGAGTTCACCAACCCCTACACCATAATTTTAGAATGAAAGAAATTTATTTGCACATAATTTTACATCAAAAACCTATAATTCAACATTACTGGTTTACTGATCTCACTAAAAGTTGCTGATTAAGTTGGTCAGACTGGAAGAGTGCAGGGTCATTTTGTAGATCTTGAGGAGATTGCTCTATCTGATGTGCATGGTGAATGGATGGCATATTTTGACTATTTGAACTATCTGATGTGCATGGTGAATGGATGGCATATTTTGACTATTTGAACTGTGGGGATTGAAGTGAGGTTAGGTATGAAGGACTTGGTTCACTTGACTGAAAAGTAGATGTTGAGGGAGGTCGGTTTGAAGTTAAGTTCATAGTTTCTGCCTCTGCCTCTGACACTGCTTGAAAAACTTTGGCTCTGATCCCATGCTGGTAAAGATTGGGCTTATTTTTTGTCAGTTGATACATTGACATGAAAAAGTTGAACATTGGGTCACTCAAGTTTTGGGATTCTTCTAATAATTTTCTCCCATCTTCCATCCATTTTCATTGCCTCTGCCTCTGACACTGCTTGAAAAACTTTGGCTCTGATCCCATGCTGGTAAAGATTGGGCTTATTTTTTGTCAGTTGATACATTGACATGAAAAAGTTGAACATTGGGTCACTCAAGTTTTGGGATTCTTCTAATAATTTTCTCCTATCATCCATCCATTGTCATGCCCTCTCTTCTCACTGTTTCATTGATTGTCCCAGTATATCTTGTATAACCATTTGCTCCTTTTTTTGGGAGGGGGAGGGATATGCTGCTTTGGACTTGTGGCTTGGAATAACAACTCCCTACCTCTATCACCTTTTCCTCAGTTGACATCTTGGATAGTAAAGTACAGGGTGATCATAAAGTTGCACAACCCAAAATGATAACAGTCTTAGAAAGCTGAAATATTTTTGTTTCTTTAATTTCAAAGTTTATGATACAAGTTATAACCACAACTTACTTACTTACTTACTGACAAGTTCATAATTAGTGCTGCAAACGTCCACCATAATTTCCATTCATCAATACATTTTCTTGCATTACAAGCAACTTTTTTCAATGTAGCAGTAGTGATAATTTGTTATGAAGTCTCCAATTTTTTTTCTAAGTTCATCAAGTGTATGCGGGTTGCTTGTGTACACATAATCTTTCAAATAGCCCCACAAATAAAAACCAGGACAACTCAGACAGATCTGGTGAACAAGGAGGCCACAAACCACCTGAAATTATTGAATGATATGCTGTTCTTGTGTAAAATACATTGCAACTCAAAATGAACAAACCAACTGCTGTCTGGTTCACTTTCACCCAGTAGCATGATCTGCCACATAAAGTACAAATAAACAAAAAATTCCCATATTGAAATCATACTTTACAAATTTGCCTTTCATTCCTACACTGCTTCAAACATTGGGTTGCACAACTTTACAATCACTCTGTATATCACACAAAATTATTTAAAATATTTAAACTTATTAAAATAATAGTTAATAACACAAGTTACCAAAACGTGTAGGTTATGATCGAAGCACACAGAACAAGTGGGACATGAGATGCATGGTGTGACACTGCTTCAAACATTGGGTTGCACAACTTTACAATCACTCTGTATATCACACAAAATTATTTAAAATATTTAAACTTATTAAAATAATAGTTAATAACACAAGTTACCAAAACGTGTAGGTTATGATCGAAGCACACAGAACAAGTGGGACATGAGATGCATGGTGTGACAAACTGTGTCTCTGCCACAGCGCCATGCATTTCGCATCTTGCAACAATAGTGCTGTGTCATGTTGTGTTGCCAATTTGCACTGATCCATTTCTTTTACATGAGTTACAAAAACTTGTGCTGTGTCACATCGCACCACATGTGCTGGTCATGTCTCAATATGCACCTTGCCTAATAAGGCTCCAACACTTACATACTTATTTATGACATCCATTTTGCATTGTTATAATGCTTCCTGAGATGGCTGGAGGCCTGGGGGAAACCCCGGATATTGTTGGTTGTTTTCTGGCCTTGTAGTTTTGCAACAGCAGCTGCCACTGTTGCAGGGACTCCCAGCTTATCCGTTTGAAACTCTGTAGTTTCATCTTGGTCAAGATATAGCTTATGATAAGGCTAGCTCTGATGGCTGCTGGTAGTACTTTGTAGCTGCAGCAATGCAGGCTGGAATGTACTTTCTCAGCTCATTACATCCAAATAAGATGGGATGGAGGTTGGCAATGTAATACAAGATGAAGATAAAACCTGTCATCTCTGCACCTTTCAGTAGTATCATGGTGTTCTGCAATGACTCACCAATACCTCCCTTTGATTGCTTAGAAAACACCATGAAAAATAGAAAAGATTCAATTCCTTTATTTGCATATGCATTTGTACATACATGCTTACATCATAAGTATAACAAATATTATGCATTGTCACTACACTATTCAGGCACTATAAGTTAAGTTTGGTAAAACATATAATTTGCCAGAAAAAAAACTAATCACTATTAAATTTGATATTAATAGTTTCAACTTAGTCATAGAAATAAAGGCTATACAACTTGGAATTTTATTTAAAATAATATTATAAATAAAAGATTGGGAGATTAAACCAGCATTAGGGTGTACAGTGCCATTGGATTGGCAATCATAACATCTCTAAATACTCTTACTGAATAAAATGCCCTCCATGAGAAATGTTTTCACTGACTTCTTAAATTGGGTTTTAGTTTAGGGCTTTTTAAAATGATCTGGTAGCTTATTATAAAACTTAACAGCTCCTAAAGATCTCTCCTTATGTCGTGTTTTGATGAAATTGCTTTGTATATGTGGCTGCAGATGGCTAAGCTAAATCTCAAATATGGTAAGAGACACATCCTGTGTAACTCTGCATTTTATACAATACCCATTCATCCTGTTCTCATACCACTGCTTGTGGTTCTTATCCCCAAGAAACTTGCCAATGAAGTTGGTGATCACACCTCCCACCCAACTGGCATGAGTATGATCAAAGCTATCATACTTCTTGATCTCATCTCTTCCAAAGTACTCTAAGCACTGGTTTGCTTGGAAGGTAATTTTCTTCTCTTTGATTTCAGAGTCTTCCAATTTTGGTGCTAAAACATAAAAAATGGTGGTGTGGTAAATTTTAATTTCCTATGCAGTAGTGTGCAGACATTTTGTGAGGTTCTTGCCTGAACATGTTAGTAATGACTGGACTGCAACGGCTTCCTCAGCATAATGAACATATAACCCTTTTTGAAAACTAGTGTGATGCTTGCTATTTTAAAAGAACCTGGAAATCCAGTACTCTCAAAACATCTATTTATAATGTGAGAGAGGGGTCCAGCTAGTTGTTTTAGTGTTCTATAATCAATATTATTAGGCCCTAGACAAAAGTTAATTTTCAATGTTTTTATCACCTCCAATGGTCTCACAGCTCTTATTTTTTCTAAAAGTCCAGATGTAATCCATGGCTTATCACCTCCAATGGACTCACAGCTCTTATTGTTTCTAAAAGTCCAGACATTATCCATGGCTTTAAAGGCTTTTATTTATGTGAAATTTTTAATTCTTGACAAGAATTTTCAAAACACCTAGTTAATACCATACAAAATATTCAATTGATGTGATGGTTCAGTTATTACTTTCCTTCATCGATTATAATGTTATTGGTGTTGATTAATTTCAAGTCTCCATAATGTGTAGACAATAACTGTTCAATAAAAGTCACTGTCAATAAATATTATTATGACATCAAACCTTGTTTTCTCATTCACTGTCAAATGTTACTTCTTAACTCAAAATGTCAGTTACCCACTCTGTACTTAGCAGAGCAGAATAATTATAAAGAAGAAGATGTGGGTACTACAGTTCTTGCAAACATGCCTTTATCAATGTGAGAGACATAATTGCGTGACTGCTGAAACTTTGAAATTATCTTGTTTTCATAATTATTTCTTGTGACATCTTATCTGATTTTATGGATGTCTGCCACCACAAATATGAAGAGTCTTCTTCATTTATTACTGAGAAAAAAGAATAGACTTTCATTAGGAAAAAATGAATAACACTGACTTACATTAATTAATGATAATTCATACTGATGTTGTGTTGTGATACGTTCTTCACGTTTTATTTCATTCCCATAGACACCGAAATTCCGGTCACATTGATTATAGGAGTGTCCTCTCACTGGAAAAATCTGTGTCACTTTTATCTTAAATGTGTATGAAAGATATGAGCAGAAAGAAGATATCATAGAATTTTTATTTTGTCCTCCAGCATTGTCAGATAGAAGATATACTTCTTTGAATGGATGTATTTTCATTTTCTCTTGAAGACAGTGGTAGATGAATGAGGCCACACTGTCGGCATTTTTCTTGGCTTCACTCTCTAAAAAACAGTACATGAAATTCCCATTGTCATTGTGTGAGTAAATATTGAAAATATAGTACCACAGTAGTCTCTTGTAGAACTGATTATTCACATTCAACTTGGGCAGGGGCAGATTTTGTGCATAGTCGAATTCAAGAACTAAACATGTAGTAGAATCTTTGCTCATTTCAATCAGGTTATTCTTGAGGGTCTTGTAGGCTTCAAACTTTCTAAGATGTACATCAAGCATTATTTTTGTTTGAACATCATTAGGGTCACTCTGAATCATTATTTTAGATTTCTCATAAAAATCACACACATCAGATCTGGGTTTTCTTATTGAGTAGGGTGAATGTGTACAAAATAATTTAAAATAGGTGTTATACTTCATGTTATTGAGCACTGAATGGGTTTTCTCATAGAAATATTCCTTGAAAAGTTCATAGAGGTGGACGATGGTGAGGTTAGGATTTTCAAAATAGAGTCGGCTGCTTTTGTTGGCTGCATAGTGAGATTTGCTATGGGGGATTGTTGCCCAATGCTGCTTCACAAGCTCCCATACATTATCAGTTATCTTCTTGGGACGATTATCATGCTTCCCTCTTCTTTCAGCAAAACTGATGGATCCTGATTTTAATTTGTTTTGGATGGTATGAATTCGTCTTGGTGTCTTCATTTGAAATAGTTGTAGAAGTAATTTCCTGCAAACTAGACGCCGTTCACCATTGACTTTCAAATTATATTCCCACAATGTATCTACATGCCTTGTTCCAGGACCTTCGTTTCGTGATTTGATCTCTTTTGTGAGCATGCATTATGAAAGAAAGAGATCTTGAGAGGTTTTGTCCTCCAAACAATGAAACTCCTCAAATAGCTCCTGTTGATTATGTTGGCTGATGTTGGCTGCACATTTTTTAGGGCAGCATCCTTCCACTTTTTTGAAAACTTTCTCTTCAACTTTTTCATTATTATTATTTATATATGCCTTACCTTGAACACGTCTTCTTTTTTGAGTATTCCTTTTCCAAATCTGCTCTGCTCTTATCTTCTTACATCCAAGATTTCTTTTCTTCTCTTCCACATGATTTTCGTCTAGTTGATCTTCACTGGAGCTCATATTGAAAAATCTTTTTAATAATTACTGGTGCTGTATTCTTTGAATATCAAAACTTTGATGTTTAATAAGCTAATAAACTATTATGATTGATACATAACATAACCTAGCAAACGGTAGATTCAAAGTTGCAATGCCATCCGAGTTGATGTTCAACACTGATCATCTGAAAGTGAAAAGTCTGCCAACATGCTGACAGAAAATATTCTGTAACTCTGTCAGTTTTCAAGATAGAGCTATGAGATTTTTATGGCATATGCTTGAAATGATAGAGAATAATATGAACCGTTTGATGCAAAAACGACCTCAGCCGCCTGAGTTACTTTTTGCACCCAGCTCCTCAATTTTGAGCTCAGGGGATGAAATAGAGATTGTCAAATTCCAATGAAGATTTTTTATTTGAAACAACAATATGGTATCATACTCTATAACTATACTTAAACTATACTTATTTGTCTAATGCTCTCTTTAATATCTCATTTCTCTCCTTATAGAGAGAAATGAATGCATCCAATTTTTCCCTCTGAATGAGATTGGACTCCCTCATAGCCGCCTCAATATTTGAGAGGGTTTCTAGCCTCTTCCTCTCAATGTCAAGGCTCTCCCGCCACTGCTCCTCCACTTTCTGCCACTTCCTACTGGGCTCCCCCTTCATCCTTTTTCAGGGAGAAGCCTCATCTTCTTTTTCCACCAAAATTCTTTTTTTTTGGGGGGGGGGGGGGTTGACTGGTGAGGAGGGACTATGAAGGTTGATAAGAAAGGAGGGGCTGATGAGGTTGATGGGAGGGAGTATGTTTTAAGAACAGAGGCTGCTGTGATACATGGCAAAGTATTGGCTGATGAGGTTGATGAAACAGAGAATGTTTTAGAAACAGAGGCTGATGTGATACATGGCAAAGGAGGGGCTGATGAGGTTGATGGAAGAGGAGGGGTTGTTGATGGATGAAGTTGGGTCGATAATGAGGATGTGGAGGGTTGGGTGGAGCTCACCAGTATCACAGCTTGTTTTAGGTTCACTGTTGCACCATTTTTAAAAATGTCTGTCATATTATCAAAGAATTCCCATGGCTTGATGGCCCCCCTACCTGTACATTTCTTGTTATTATTGAATATAATTCGGTTGAAAGTCTTTTTCAAGTTTCTCATCTTTTCGTCCAGCATGGCTGTTGTTACATTGGGGTAACCATGTAAATTAAATTTCATTGAAATTGACCACCACAGTTCAGCCTTTTTGACTTTGGAGTCGCGGAAGCCAGCAATTCTTGATCTATATTCTTCCAGCAGCAGTTTGGTGGCAGCTGTTGCCCAGACATGTTGTGTAATCAGGGAATCTGATTTTTCTATTACATATGAGATTAGGTTCTTTCAGTGAACCATATTTCAGTAAACTGTATACAACATTTGGTGAATAAAACCATCATTGATGAATTTTTTATATTCTATTCAATTCCTGGAATAATGTCTGACTACTATAAATAAATTTCCCAGGAAAATTTAATGCCAATGGCAGGTTTTAAGGGTTGATATGACCCTTTATTATCAACAAAAGTGACGGCCTCTTATTTGTATAGTCTTTCAACAGATCACATCGCTTCCAGCGATAATGAAACATTCTATTATTGAACTCATCTGTACTGGCAAGAAATTCACTGTTCAACATCACAATTACAGGCACACGAGTTACATCGACTGGCGCCTGGTGTTTGACATTGACCTTCAAACAATCACCGGCCAGTATTTGTTTAATATCATCATAGTATGACGGATCCATTCTGGCCTCGTTCCATACAACGACACCTATCAACGCAATCCATAAAAGGAAAACGCTCCATTTTGCAAGGATTATTAATCATTCCTACATTCAATAGAAAAGCGGACACAGAATCAACGAAAAAATTCTTGCCAGCATTAGACTCACCCCATATAAATAGACTGTTTCGCTTACCTGATTGTCACTCTAGAACACTGTACAATGAATGTAGAAACACAATAACATCTGCCAACACATAATTGAACTGAAAGAATAGTAATTTCATTAGCACACGAACACTGCCCTCTAATGGCATATGCACGGTATTGAATTGATCTATGTCGAGTGTATGAAAAAACGGCTGACATGTTTGATAGTGCTCAAGAAATTGAATTATCGACCAGTGTCTTATTTCGTCTTTGAAAACGACTAAGGCGCATGTCGCTATTCTATCTTGTTGCAAAATCAAATTGTAGCGGCTAGACATCAGGTATCTAGATGATCTAAACAATAGCTCGGGAGGCGATTGGCACATCTCGAATAGCAGCCCTAATATCTCTTGGACACTGACTTTCTTATTTTGACATCCTCCTGCTCTTTGAGGTGTTGAATTGACAGCTCGCACAGTTCCATAGTTTTCGCCGACAGCTCACACAGTTCCATAGTTTTCGCCGACAGCTCGTCATCGTCCTTCACAATAATCTTCCCCCGGAACAAGCTCTTCGTCCACCAATCGGTTGGAGGCATGTTGACTATCTCTTCCTTCAGATAGACCCTCAAGTCTATCAGGATATTCCCATTGGTGGTCGCTGACTTGTATGAATTCAATTGTTCGCCCGCCCGAACAAAGATAGTTGATGACAGCAAGCCAGTCATAGATTGTGAGTCCTTTGGTTCGACAAGGGCGGCGAAACGAGTTAAACCATTTGTAGAAGGTGTGGGCTGAACAGCAACATTGTCTGGATGTCCAAGTGCAGTCATGGTAGACGTGAAAGTGGCCGCTGTCTTTTTCGGCACCGTCACTGTCTCTGTCCGGATGTTTGGCATGCACAAGAATTGATCGCTGCTCTTAGATCCTGAATATATTCCTCTGAGACATTGTCTTTTATTAAACTCTCTAAGAAACGCTGTATGGTCATCGCTTGAAGCATATTGAACTGTGTCATGGACCAGACGACATCTGAGTTTTGCTCACACCAATCTAGTAACGATGTCAGACCAAGGGATGTGCGGTCTACAGAGGTTTCGATATTCTGACAAAGTTGTCTGAGATGATACACTATCGGCTCGTATTTCGTCTCTCTCGGTGTAGCTGTGTTCTCTTTGATTTTCCTCTCTAGAGTATTGAGTTGAAGTACAAGACAGTTGACGTGCGGTATTAAGAACGGTGTGACCAACATTTTTAATATTCCAATCCATGAATAGATTGCAGGATACATCTCTTGATGAGCTGTCTGTGTACTCACCACAGACGGAAGTTGAGCTTGTTTCATCTTTTTCTGATTGGCTAATGTAGACGGAGAAAGGACTATCTCCTCGTCCATCGCTTTTCATTTTGACGTCCTCTTCTTCTTCGTTGTTGTCATCGTTGCCGCTCGGCCAGTGACTGGTGACTTTGAAGTAGTCTTCTTCACTTTCTGAGGAGTACATGGTTCGTCGCAGTCAGTATTCGACTCACTGCTAACGACTTGCGCCTTTGAAATGAAATCCCCACCCTCTCTGTTGTTGTCCGATTCAGGAAGCTCTTCGCGACACACTAACACCTCTTCGTGATAGGGCATCTGAGTATAACATACTTGATTGATATCGCTCATAATTGTTTAACTTACTGCTGGCATGGTTAGAGAAAGACTGTAGCGTACAATGAATTAATAGAATGCATAACAGCTGCAGGCATACATACTAATTGACTTTCCACTTCACGAACGTACAAATAAGTATCCACTTATAGATAATTGATATTCAATTAGGTGACAATAACAACTTGAGATTAGAATAGCCTGCGGCGCGTGCATCCACTTAACAAACACATGCAAGGTTACAGTTGACGTCACAGTCTGAACTAATTGCTCTGTTTACTTGCCCGATGCCGAAGGCATCAGCCGCAGACCTACCAAGCAAAAGTGCACTCGCGGGACGGCTGCGAAGCTGCCCGGGCAACGGGATCGGAGCGAAGTTACATAGCTGATGGAAAGGACTTTTCCGTAGCTGATGGCGGGCGAGCCGCATGGCTCGGCGAGAGAGCTCGGCGAGCGAACGCTTAGCATGAATGCGGCGCACAAACTTTAATCTCTCATATCTTTGCCATTTATGGTCCGATTTTTATTATTTTTATATTTTTAGATTATCTTTGTTTATGATGTCAGCTACGTAACGTAGCGAAGGTGGGCGAGCATGAATGATGCTATTAGAATGATAAATTCATGAAAAATGCAATAATATAAATTCCTGGATTTCTTGTTCCATGATGAACTGCCTTGTTAATATTAACTTGTTATGTGAATTTAATGACTTGCAGTCAAATATTCATTAAGAATAAGTAAAATTTACTTACTCTGTAGGCCGAGTGCTTTCGAATCTTTGAGATCCATTTTCAGAGGCATGTTCTGTAAGTTCCTACCAGCTCCTACCCCAGAAAAGGAGGGCTGTGTCATCTGCAAAAGCTATAACTTTACAATCTAATATTAAAACTGACACTTTATTTCACTTTCAGCCTGAGGCTGATGAAGCTTCTTTTCAGAAGTTAAATGCATTCCTCAAGCATCTCCAATATATGTGAGTAAAACATTATTTAAAAGTGAAATACAGTGACAGATTGTTCATTAAGTATTTTGTCATGGAAAACATCACAGATATAACTTTACCCTGAATTTGAAGGGAACACAACTCATTTGCAAATATCAAATATAAAATTGGGCCTAAAACCGTTCCTTGAGGTATTCCAAATTCCATAGTTCCTTCTGCACTCATCTGGCTTCCGACCTTTGTCCTTTGCTGATGGTTACTAAGGTAAGACTTGAACCATTCGAGAATTATATCCCTTATACCTATTGCTTCAAGTTTTTTTTATCAATAAGTCATGTGATACAGAATCGAAGGCCTTGGCCAGATTCAAAAATACTGCTTTACATTTATTTTTTCCCTCTTGATTATGGATGACAAATTTTGATAACTCCAAAACTGTCAATTCCATGCTTATCCCCTTATGAAATCCAAATTGGTTTGGAGAAATGATATGATACTTTTCTACATAGCTCATTAACCTAAGTTTTACTAATTTTTCTAAAATTTTTGATATGTTACTTATTAATGAAATAGGCCTATAGTTACTTAAAATTAGCTTATCTCCTCCCTTATGTATAGGTCTGACACAAATTACTTCCATTGCATTAGGGAATATTCTAGTAAGCAAACTCAAATTGAGGACCTGAGCCAAAGGCTTACAAATTAATTCTTCTATGCCTTTCAAAATTTTATTATCAAATCCATCAAGTCCTGGTGCACTACTGTTATGTAAAGAGTTTATGACTTCAATTATTTCCTGCTCAAGTATGGGTGAAAAAATCATAGAATTAGGCACTCTTATATCTGGCTTACAACTAGTTATAATATCATTTATACTTTTATGTAAACCATCTGATATTTTCTTTGCCATTTTCTCTCCTATACTAACAAAGTAATCATTAATATGATTCAATAATAAATCTGGATTCTCTTTCAATGTTACAACATTATCTCCTATTTTTTTACAGCATTCTGTTGATTCTCCTGGTTTGCATCAGTGGCATCCTTGATGAACTCCTAAGTTTTCTTTATGTTATTTCCTGCTTCCTTGAATTTCCTCTTGAAGTAATCCTCTTTTGTTTTCTGGATAAGCAAAGTTAGTGTATTCCTATACAGATGGTAATGAGTTGCTAATTCTTGATTTTCTGGTTCTAACTTCCTCCTCTTATTCAAAAGATTCCTTGTTCTGATAGATAAGACAAGCCCTCTCATAATCCATGGTTTGACAATTTTAATTTTCTTCTTTTGTCTGTAATGATGAGAGTTATTATCCATATGGCATTGCAGAATTGTTATAAATTTTTTGTAAGCCATATCTGTGTCATTACTCCCAAAGACCTCCTCCCAGTGCTCCTCCATTAGACATCTTCTCAAGCAAACTAAATGTATTGTTCTTCGGTGTGTGGAATCAGCATCATGTACATTTACTCTGCTGCTGGCATCCGGACATCTCTGTAGCCCCAAAATTGTAATGAAATGATCTGTGATGCTAGAGTGATATATTATTGGATGACTCTGTTGTTTGGAGTTTGTTAATATATGATTGAGGCAAGTTGATGTTTCTGTTGTTACCCTGGTAGCCTGTTTGATGCAGTTTTTCAAGCCATGTTTGCTCAATAAATCGCAGTATTCATTGAGTTGCTGATGTTGATGTGGTTGGAGCATATTAATGTTGAAGTCTCCTGCGCATATTATGATTAACTGTCCTCTTAGGCTATTGAGCACATTTTCCAAATCCTCTAAGAACTCTGGTATATTGTAATTTGATGAAGATCTATAGATCGCTAATATATTGTATTTCTCCTTTGTAGTTTGCAATTGTAGGTGGAGAACATTTGCCTGTCTAATATCCAACTCCACTGATAGTACATTTAGAAGATCTTTTGTATATACAATGACTCCATCATTCTGACTACGGTTATTTGATGAGTGAAAAATATTATAACCCTTCAATTCTTTTGGAGTATGATCATTTTTAATCCAACACTGTTAATATAATCACATCAAAATCATAAGACATATCCTGTAATTGAACCATCAGATCATCAAAATTTTTCTTAATACTCCTGATAAACAGACAAAAAACAGTTAAGTCACAGCCTTCAAGTGCCTTTCAAGAATAAACTATAATCAGTCTTTTTGATGAGTTGTTGCAATGCTTTCTGGCTGCAGGGGAATTTTGGGTGGCTGACTTTATGACTTGTAGGCTTCTTATTTCTCTTACAATTATTTCAAATTGGTTGCTTAGTCATGTTGGGGCAATTTTTAATATTATGACCCTCTTCAGCACAATGTCCACATACATCCTTTTCTTTCTTACAATACTGTGTCACATGTCCAAAATTTTGACACTTGAAACAACTCTGAACAGAAATGAAATCATTCAATCTACAAGCTTTTAGCTCATTTTTCAGGTTCTTCAAAGTTCCAAAATTGCTTGAAAATTCATTATGAAAAAACTTATATGTAGATTCCATGTAACCTTTCTTTGATGTTGCTGTATCCTTTTCCTGAACTTGTTCCTGGGTTGTAGACTGGTCCACTTCCTTGAATTCTGGAATTAATCCATATGGCGCCTTTATAGGTGATTTCATGCATTGTATGAATCACAAAAGCCTATCAGCATTGACCCACTTCCCAACTAACAAACAACGTTACTGTTAGGCTCCTCCACTGGCTGTGATGTTTACTCTACCACTTCTCAATTGTGATTGAAATAGAGTTATTGATTGAAATATACACCTATTTTGATAGAATAATTGTGCATACAATAAAGAATAATTGAATCGCTGATTGCAGAAACAACCTATGTCTAAAAACTTAAATTTGTGGGAAATTAAAAAAAAACTGACACATCATGAAATAACATTTTTTACTAATTATGATTGAATGATTGTCAAATATTGACTTTAAATGGCATGTTGGTTCAAAAATTTTGAAGATATTTCCAAAAACAAATTTTTAGTGAATTTTTTAATTCAATGGATACAGGTTGTTTCTGCAGTCACTGAGATTAGTTTCATTTTCTCATTAAAAAGTTGATAGAGTATAAGACTTTTTGTTTATTTTACACTAGAAATCGATGAATTACATTGACATGAGAATAGGAACTGGTAGAGTTTATAAAAGTACAGTCAGAGTTCATAAAAGTCATAATAATAATGAGAGCTCTCTTGAAATTACCTATTACTGCAGGGGATCATTGTCTTCATTATTGCAAGTTGGCCATGCTAGAATTTCATCCCAGAAGTCTTCTCTAATATGTTCAGGAACATATTTCACACATTTCTTGATGTCCTTCATTTTTTTTAATGCCTTCATTATACGAGTGAGCTGTTGGGAGGACAACTGATTCAGTAGTTGGAAGTCTGAGTTTGAAAGTATGGTGGATGAAGCCATTGATAACTGTGGAACACTTTACAGAGCCTGGAATGTTCTGTGCATATATAAAATGATGGAAATTCGATACACTGAAGGCCACTTTTTCACTCCGTGGAACACTCCTGCTTGAGGTTTCCACAGAATAGCACATTTACCTAAAAAATTTGGGCCACCACTTTTTGAATTTGATAATATCATCTCCTTTTATTACTTCTACAATGAAATCAAATTTAGCACTGGAGTGGATGATATATTCCACAAGCTGATTGATAGAATATATTCTCTCCTTCTTTTTCAGGGATCACTTTATAACACCAAACACTCTATCGCATGGGAGAAAAGAATGCCCCCAAAAAGGATAATAATGTTCAATCATGTCAAACCTTTGTGTTTCAATTAATGCCATATTCATCCTAACAATTGAGTGATTTTTATTTTGCCCGGGACAGTTGTCTGAAAACAGGAGCAATGTCTTGATTTTTTCATCGACATAATCCATCAAATACTTTTAAATAAATGTGCACACTTCATTTGGGCCTTTTTTTGCATTCCCTTCATGATATACGTAGATAACTGACTTGCCAGTTTTAAGATTGTAGATGCAAAAAATGGAGACTGTCAGTTGCTGCAAGTAGAACAGTTCCTGCACTGGAACAACAGGAAGTTGAACATTTTGCATGTAGTCAAAACAAAGAGCTAATGTATCATCCTTCACCATAGCTTCCTTGGCTTCTCTTAATGCAGTGTAGAACTTATTGGCTCTTCATTTGTGAACAGCATACTCTGCAGCTGCAACACGTTTTGCGGAGTCATTTAAGGTGTTTGATCTAATTTTCAGCATAAGCCCTTCACACTCACAACATGTATCTACTGCTGGCCTACCAAACCTCAAATTGAAATTGTCATTGAATGTTTTATTATAGAATTCATACTTCACTTTTGAATTGGGAAACTTTTCTATGAATAAATCATGCATTTTTTTAACTGAAAGTTCTTGATGAAGATACATGACAGGTCTGCTTGAATAGTGGCTTTCATGTTTTGGAAAAGATTCAATATGCTGGATAATCTTCAGAACTTCTTAGGCTGGCATTGCAGTAGAGCTTCTTGCTTTACCTCTCAAGTCTCTAGGTGTTTCTCCCTTCAAAAGTAGATTTCGTATGCGTTTCACTCTTTCAGCTGTTATCCCATGAAGGCTTATTAAAACCTGTCTGTACCTCGTTCCTACTAGAGCCAATCATCACATGATACTTGAAGGTGTTATTTTTGACTGGTTCTTTATCTTTCACCCTTCTATGTTTAACATTTTCTGAAATAATTAGTCCATGTAAAAACATATCTTGCTCATTTTTGCTGGATAAGTCCAAGAATTTGCTAACTATGTTGATTTTGTCTTCATCAGAAATAATTTCAAAACATTTCCTCATACACTTGCAAGACTCACCACTGTTAATAGCAGGCACAGCCTTACCTTTGTAATTATGATATGCTTTTCCATGCACTTGGGAATATTTGATTTTATTTCATTGATAGTCCTGTTCATTCCTTGTTCTTTTTTTACCTTGTCTTTCAGTACAATCACTCATCCTTGGAGATCGAACAACTTCACAAACCACAACTGAGTTATTTGTAAAAAGTTAGTCAATTTGGGTATTTATATAGAAACGTTACTTGTCAAATTTTCTAACAAAACTTTCCCTATTTCAAACTAACACCTTACTGAATAACAATACAGTGTAATTTTTTGGGGGCAATGACTATTTAACATTAAAATTTAAGTTTTCCAGTGGTACTATTTTTCTTAGGCGGAAGATCACATTTCCATTTGTGAAAAGCCACAGTGTCAAACAAAAATCACAATGTTCTTCAAGTTTGAGAATCAGCTGACTCACTAATAAAGAACTCTTGTTTGGGGCACAGCTTTGAGACATGCCTTCTCACAGTTCTAGTGAATTGGAAAATATGTATTGATCTGTATCAGCTGTGTTTTGATAGAATCGATTGTCCTCACAATGTTAAAAAAATATTTCTCTAAATAAAATATGTCCTGTCTTTTGCAATATTCTTAAAATATAAGTAAAATTTTTTATAATAATCGGTCAAGTAGTTTCTGCAGAAAAGCGTACCAAACAAAAAACTCATTTTTGCTTTTAATGATTTCTGGGAGAATAATTCTGTTAGGATATAGTTGCATACAGCAAAACCTAGTCATTCTTGTACTGTCTGTTGTGATGTAGAGTCTGTTTGTGTGTGTGTGTGTGTGAAAGGCTTATTGTTGTGTGGTAAGTTATGGCATGTGTGAAGTGTTGAGTGATTAAATTAATTAACAGTGAAATAGATTAATGATTAGCTAGCAAAGGTTAGGCGTGCTGTTAGGTCTTTTGTGAGTTAGTTCAGTCACATCTAGCTTTGTTAGGCACCCAGGGAAGGTTTTGTAAGGCGCGTGGAGCACACACTGCATTTGGGGTGGTAGTATTTTGGCAATGTTATAATTCACTTGATCTATGTCGTTTAATGTAAATCGTATTTGTGATCCGGACATGCACATTGTGTACCTTTATTTCTCAAGCCAGGAACAATGACTGTGTTACAGTAAGTGCTGCTAATAGTGGTGAGTTCTTCAATAGGGAGCCAGGAGTAACCTCAAAAATGCAGAAGGCGCCAACAGCTGACTGTTGTGTAGTCACAATGTTGATGATAGAGAAAATTACATTATAAAGGACCTTAACTAGATCCTTCTGTGCGTTAGGCAGTGGCAGACCAGATATCAAAGTCCTGCCGTACTTCATCGCAGTCATAAAAGAGCTACGGGTGTTCTGCCTTGCGTCCGCGCTTGCACTCATTCTTCCTCTTGTAGTAAATGATGTGCGGCGGGAAACGCGCCTTCTCTTATTATGCCTTGTCTGTACACTACGACGGCGGAGAGGCATAGTTGTAGTCCGTTGAGAATGGTAAGCACAATTAAAATATACACAACAAAGTTTGGGATGTTTGAAGCTTGATGAAAATTTTGAAGTTGTAATAAAATTGCTTCTAATAATGATTCTACTAATGAAATTAGCTTAATGTATGTTTTATATGCATCAAAATAAAGGTATGAGGTGGTTCAGTCACATCTAGCCAGGTTAGGTTAGGTTTGGTTATGTGCGCACTGCATTTGGGGACAGTAGAGATTTTGAAATTTTATATTCATTTGGTTCACATTGTTTTAAGATTTGGAACTCCTCACATGTTTACAAATTATGAATTTTTCAAATGAAAATATAAATTTTCATAAAAAATGTTTTTTTTTTTTAAATTTCAATTTTTCTGTGAAATAATCGCAACCCCCAAAAAATGTCAATGGATTATTGTTTCCTGGGGTGTGTAGATGTCACAACAAAAAAAATCACCACAAAATTCAACAAGTAACGTTTCTATATAATTACCATCAATTTGTGAGAAAAACACTACTGCACATAAAAATCAAACTCGTAAAAACAATAGAAATCAGAGTTATTTAGGCCTACCATAGTAGCCTAATAGGTTAGTCAATTCATACAAACACTGCCTTTTTAAATGTCAAACTCAAAAAAACATCACAAATTACAGCTATTGAAGTTTTTTATAAACCGTAGTAATGCATTAGTCTACTCGTAAAAAAACTGCCTTTTAAAAGTCAAATTTGTAAAAAAACTTCACAAAACACAGCTACAAAAATTTGTTATAACCTATGGGTTAGTTGATACACAGCATTGTTAAACTAATATCCTAAACAGCTGAGCTTCAAATGAATCCATATCAAATCAACAGCTGTGTTGTTGTTTGCCAAGAGTACATCTGACTGCAGAAACAACCCATATCCCAGACATAGGTTGTTTCTACACTCACTATCAAATAGAGCACTCTATTCTACCATGTTATGGTGTGTTTCATGAGTTGTTTATGCACTCAGCTTATAAAGGGACCTATGAAAATGTAATATCCACTGAAAAATAAAAATGACTGAAAATGGCATTCAGGTTGTTTTTGCAATCAGCGATTCAATTATTGGAGGCTGTAAACTATAATGCTATACTCATTTTTTGATTTTTATAAATAAGACTCTTTTTGGAACTCATAGACCCAGATAGAAGGTTTAAGAAAATATCAATTATATTATTAATCTTCTAGAAGTTGGCTATATTTAGCTTTTCCAATTTGGTGTAGTAGTATTAACATATTTTTCATATTAATAATCTATTATTACTTATTATTACTTAGCCATTACTGTTTGTCTTGCAAAAAAATTTAAATATATAATACCACACTAAACCTAACAATTATCCAGACCCGATGACAACAACAACAAAAACAACTAATCTAAATTTACACTAACCTGCATGATGCGCACCATGGACATTTATAATATGCAAGTGCACTTTAAAAAAATAACACAGAGAAAGTTCATTTGTGGCTGTTGGTGGCTAGTGATGTAATTTCAGCACCTTGGGCTGGGGCATAAGCATCTACTCTTTGGACATGATGAATTCTCTAACCTTGAGCCCATTGTCTAGTTACCCCAGTTGGTGCTATCCCCCTGGCTGATGGAATGTCAAACTCCCCGGTGGTTGAACTTCCAACAAATTTCACCAACCCTTGACATAGGCATCCCCTTTTGTTTGGCCAGCAGCTGGAATGTTGCCCTTTTGTTAAACTCCACTCCACTTTGCCATAGTGATGACAATTCTGGTTGTTTTTGTCTAAAATTGTCATCTCCTTTGAACTAGGCCTGGCATGGTTGATTATAAGAACTATAAGTTCCCAGGGATATCCCAGACAGAATATCCTCAGTACATCCCATTATATCCTAAATATATCCAGGGGATATGTATAGGATGTCCTGGGGATGAAATATCCCACCCCAGGATTTTTTAGTGGATATCTTCAGAGTATTCCTAGAATATCCCACTTTGAGTTCCCAGGAATATCCCAGACAGAATATCCTTAGGACATCCAATTTTATATACTAAATAAACCTCAGGGATATCATAGGTATAACTGAATGTCCACCCAAATCCCATGGAGGAAATCAACATATCCCTGGGGTTTATCTAGGATATTCTGGTAGATATCTTTAGGATATTACACAATATAACAATGTGTTCCCTAGAACTGCTGGGGATATCCTTGGAAATGCCAATGTGCATTCAAATCTCATCATGTACATACTAGGACATCCCATTGGAGGATATCCTTAGAAGGTCCCACTTTTCCCCTTGAGCTTCCAGGAATATCCTATGGATAATCCAATGTCCAGCCAGATCCCATTGTGGAGATTCTGGGGTTACATACGGAATATTCTGTGGATGAAACATCCCTGGAAGATATCTCCAGAATGTTCTTAGAATATTTCACACCATTCTATGGAACCCACAGGAATAAGAAGTAAATGATTATTCAAATCTTACTGTGGAGATACTCAGGATATGGATAGGATATCATGAGAATAATCCAAGACTTACTTTGCAATAAGAAAAGTTTTTATTATCGATCATTTTCTTAGATATGTGAGCTTGACTCAACCATTCTCATTATTTTGAATGATTTATTGGATCTAAAAATTAGTTAGAATAATTAATAAATAAGCTTATAAAATTAAAAACTTATAACTATATTTATAATAAAGTTACAAATTACTAATAAATTTGAAACTTATATTGGAGATTTAATTACATGATAATTGCAAATATCTAATTATCAATAATTCATATCAACTCACAAAGTTGAACCTTCAAAAGTTATGTATTTCCAAACTATATTTGTACTATTTGTAATTCATATTCATTTAGAATCATGTAATAAAGAATTGAAAATGGTTATAATTACAATTATTTAAATCATTGCTAGATTTGCTTATTCACAAGCTAGCATTACTTATTCAATTAATTTCGAAAGGTAAAACATAAATCATGCACTCCAAGTACAGTATAATAAATAATGTATTATATTCAATGATTTACATTATCATGTGAATGAATGATTAAAATTCAAAGTATAGTATTCAATGTTGACTCAATTACTTCATCTTCATTCTTTCCTGGAACAGAGACAAAATACAAGTTGTTGAAAATGTTACAGTCAGGTTCAATAGTTTTGCACTCAAATTTTGTACATACTATCTTGTACAAAAATATTATATTTGTGTTATATTATATTATACAAATACCAAACACATATTTTGTATGAAAATTTTGTTCTAAGTTGGTGTGGGGCTGCTCTAAGTCGGGTTGGTGACTCTTCAGCTTTTACAGTGGTAGTTCACTAAAGGAAGTTCTTATAATCAACCATTTTCACAATATGCTAGTGTAAGAGGTTATTATACTGAGCCTCTGCAGTCACACACCATAATAAACTTGACCCTCTAATAGCCTAACTCAACCTTCCCTAACCAAAATCTTCTCATGTAGTGATTATCTCATGCAGGCGCCTGTCTAGCTGAGCCTTGTGGACAGAATTGGTGATTGCACAGAAGCCATCATCAATTGAGAGAGGGGAAATTGTGCTGCTTCCAGGTGGACCTCTTTGATCAGGAAGATGGGCGAGAGCCATCAGCATTTTAACCACCTCCATAACTGCCTCTTCTTCTTGGCACTTTTGTGTTGGGCCAAGTGTAATTACATTCCTCCAAATTGCCTGTAGAGTGTACTATATGTTAATTTGGATTATTTACCAAATCCTTTATAAAAAACAACTATATTTACACAGCACTGTGCATGAGAAGATTACAAATAAAATTCACAAACACCTCAATAAAACTGACATCACAACAGAAAAAATTTATAGATCAATAATTTTTTATAATGTTCAATATAATATTTATTTATTCTTTTTTATTCTAATATATTCCATATGTTACATTATTTTTACATTAGTGTGGTGTATGAATAGTTTTTGAAATTCATGTATAGTCTAGCACAAATAACTCCCTTATTCATGATAGGAATATGCTTGATGAACAAAGCATTGTACATTAGCAAAAATAGCATTGAAGAAAACTCTATTTGACTGCTAATCAAACAAGAGGACAAAAGCCTTTACAACAATAAATAATGTTCTGCAACAATCATCTGCCACATTAAATGATTTTCAGGTCAAACCCATCAACCAGGGTATGATACTATTGAAACACTTACATGGCAGAAGTAAAACCAGCAGTAATTGTGCTAGGCTTCAGAAATACCATCATGGCCGAATTCGTCAATGCCTGTTCAAAATCAGTAATGATGGTGGTCAATCTCCTTGTGATGAATCATTTCCTCACAAACATCAGCACCCTCCTATATGCCTCTTTGGTGTGTGATGTCATAGAAACACTGATACCATTGAAACACTTACACAGCAGAAGTGAAACCAGCAGCCATTGTGCTGGGCTTCAGAAATACCATCTTGGCCAAATTCATCAATGCCCTTTCAAAATCAGTAATGATGTTGGTCAATCTCCTTGTGATGAATTGTAGGGAATGCCAGATCTAGCAGCTCCCCATTAATCCCTCTAATACTATCAAGGAATAAGCTGTTCTCTCCATCTAATGTCCTTCTAAACTTCTTGTGAATGAGGACCAGCTGTGTGGCCTCCTCTAGTGTTCAAGGGATTGCAGGGTTTGTCTGCCTTCTGGCCCACTGCGCTTGATGTTTTATGTTAACAGCAGAAATTTTCTCTGCTGATTGTGAATGCTGCAAAATGTGTTTGCATAAAAAAATAACATGGAATTGATGAGAGAAGTCTGCAATTACTCAATTGAATCTAAGCACTTGTTAAGTTGAGGCCCTAGTTCCAAGCTAAGGCTTGAAATTTTTCCCAATTACACATAAATGAGCTATTTTGAAATATATTTGAATTAAAACCCCTTCTTGGGGTTAGTTGAGCATCTCTAATGAAAAATCATCTTCTGGTAAAATGTAAAATTGTCTCAAAACTTGAAACCAAAACAGGACCCAATTAAAATTAGCTTATCCATGGACATGAATTGACTGGATGCCTACAGTAACTGGTTATTATGGAACACCCATTCAATTAAATAAATATCTCACAAATTAATTGATAGTATTTGAGGTTTTTGGAAGTAGTAAGAGTTCTTTGTAAGCTTCTTAGGTTACTAATTGTAATTGATGGTAACTTTTAAGAAATGAATTATTCATACCTAATGCATTCCTGATGAAAAAATATGGGATAATAGAACACCTCTTTCTTCTATCGCCTGCTGCTTCACAGATCCCTGTAGGGACAATATTTTGCCTTTATTGTCTTGAAGGTGGTGGTTGTGGAATGGGCTGTTTAATGTAGGTATGATCAGAGAATCTTCCTCACAGCTCATACTTGCCAGACAATCGGTTGTGTGTCAGTTAGCACATCTCAAAAATCTGGAAATGAAATATATTATGTTGAAAAAATTTTAAATTGTAAAATTGCAAGGCATAAGTAATACCACTAGGAAATTAGGTGTTACAGGTTGTCAACTCATTTTTAATGGTTGCATGATTTGCCTCATGCATGTTGGCTCTCTATATCCGTCATCATTCAGCAGTGGCCCCAGCAAAGTTTCACAGGGATTGGCCCAATATCAAGGGAAAAGGAGATAGTCGGTTGAAGAGTGTCCCACATTTGATTGAGCTCTACTTCAATTATTTGTGATTTTTCTTGAACGACTGATGTAATTAACATCTAGAATGTCATGTTCCTGCATACTTTTCAAGTCCCTTGAAGTAGCTTCTAGAGTTGAAGCAATTTCTACCACCTTATTGTACGACAAATCTTCCTGAGCTAAAAGTTTATTCTTCTCTTGATCATTTTTCAGTCCCCACACTAGCTGATCCCTTAAATTTTCTTCCAATGTATTGCCAAATTTGCACTCACTAGCAATCATTTTTGGTCATGCTAGATAGTCCGAAATATTCTTGTGCTCTTGTACCATGTTCTCCATGTTTCCATGGTCGGATAACACGGAAAATGATAAAAACGACGTTGAAAATGTGTTAATTTTATTTGCAGAACTTTCAAATCATCAAAAAACTTTTCAAATACATGTAACATAACTGAATGTAACATACTATAACATCAAAATGCACTTACGGCAAAAGTAATATAACATGTTTTACAGTAGGTACATACTCACATACAGAGCAGTGAACTACGAAACTAAACTTAAGCTTGGGTAAAAAGGTTTGTGATTGTCTTTTTATACTGCCCCGGAACATCGGATAACCGAGATTACTGTAACTACAAGACGAAACATCACAGACTATAAAAAACTTTATCAATCAAATATTTTCTCAATTGTTTTTTAATATTTCTATATTTTCAAGACTTTTCAAAAGCTCTGGTAGCTAGTTGTAGAATTTCCTACTAATATAACTAGGTTTATCGAATAAGCTACTATATAATAATCATAACAGATTTCATCAGGTTTTTCTATCATACGTGATAGCTAGTTGTAGAATTTCCTAGGTTGTAGAATAACTAGGTTTATTTTTAAAAAAAGCTACTGTATAAATATAATTATCATAGCAGATTTCATCAGGTTTTTCCATCATACAGGGACAAAATAATGTCATTCAGAGCGTTGTAGCTTACTTCTGGAAACTGGTTTGAAATTTAGAAACAACCTCCCCCCCCCCTCTGCGTAACTTAAACCCCTCTCAGTGCTTATGACGTACCTACGTCGTGGGATTTGACGTCATATTTGTGACGTCTTTCTTGTGACGTAGAATGCAACGTCCTTCATCAAAAGCTGGTTAACACACATCAGAGAGTTTTATGTTTCCGTTCTTAATCCCAATTTTTTTATCACATTTGCCAGCTGGAGTTGAGTTTATTCATGCATTGTGATTGAAATATCACTGGACTGGAGTTCCCAGAATTAGTAACTACTTTCTTATTAACTTAGCCTACATGATTTATGAGCGTGATTCATGCGTGCCTGTCAGTTTCTGTTTTTTCTTCTACAATTTGCTCATTATTTTTTGAACTGTTCTTCCTGCTTACTCATCTTCAACTTCCTCTTTTTTGATTTCTCCTTTCTTTTATTATAGTCTGCTCTTCTTCTTAGTTTTATCCCTCCTCTTCTCTACTCATTTCTCTTATTTCTGTCGTTCTGTTTTCACTCCAACATCTCTTCTTACCCCTAGCACTTATTTTTGTCCACATCTTTTCTTATCCGAGGCTTTTTACATCAATCTTTTTTCTTCCTTTATTGTGGTCGCCTCCTTTCCTTAACATCTTCTTTTTCTCCTTACCAGTTCTTCTTCTTTTACTACTACTACTACTATTCTTCTGTGTTTTTCCATGTCCTTTTCTTCTCCTGTCTTTGTCCTCCTCATTCTCCTTCTCCTCCACCACTACCTTTTCTTCTTATTCCTTTTCTCATTATTAGGCTGCTATTACTATTATTATTATTATTATATCTGAGAGAAATAAATAGAAATTGAAAAAAATAAAAAATTATTATTATTATTACTATTATTATTAATTATTATTATTATTTACCTGAATATTTAGTATTGTATCCCTAATACAAGGGAAGTGATAGCCGCGAGCCGTAGCAAGTATCTGTTCAATCAGATAGAGATAAGCTGCGTTCTCGTAGGTCCTGTTCGTAACGATGACCGATTAGATTGGCCAGCAAAAAAAAACTGTTCTCTGCTGTAAAATCACTTCCCGGTGGTTCGGAACCCACCTAAAACTGTAGGTCCAACTCATCAATCACAATCATCCAACTCATTACCCGCGCACAGGTCTCAGACCTATGTAGGCTTCATCCTCCAAAAAAAAATTGAAGGATTGTAAAATATTCATGTCTAAGATCCAAAGAAATCAGTTCGGTGTATGGAAAGAGTAAATAGATTAGATTGATGTAGGCCGTTGTTCAAGAGACTCGGTCCCCTAACTGTACCCTGCTTATATGTGTATGAAGCTACTTTATATGTAAAAAAGAGGAATATTAACCAAAATTTTGACCTACATCATTATAATACAAGAAGCCGATGAGATTATCACTTGGTGATTGACAATAGTAACTTATTCAAACAAAAACCTGGTTATATTGGTAGGAAACTCTTCAACAAGCTACCACAGTTTTTAAAGAGTCTTGAAAATATGGAAATATTTTAAAAACAATTGAAAAATATTCAGTTGATAAGCTTTTTATAGTGTACAAGAGTTCCTTTCACATCAAAATTAAGCCTCACCTCAACTAATTGATATAGTAATAAATTATGGTAATTAGTTTATAAGATTGTATAATTGTTAATCTGACTTGTCTTATACTCCCTAACTGGAGTCTCCAAAAAATTGTTAATCTTTTAATAACAAATTGTTAATTGTTAATCTGACTTGTACTATACTCCTTAACTGTAATCTACAAAAAAATTCTACTGATTTCTGCTCATAAGTCTTTAAAGGCAGCAGAAACTCGGCTACAACATGATACAAATACTCTCGCAAATGGTCTCAATAATTTGTTGAATATCTATGTGGTTAAAATAAAGGTGTTACATATAACTACACCGTATATTAGTAGCATTAGAGAGCCAAAAATTAAGTACCATTGCTGTGAATGTTTCCAGTTACAAGAGAGAAAAATATATGTTTGTAGGGATTGTCAATTAATCTCAAATTGTTTTCCATACAATTATCTTGATATAACAGGAGACAATTATTTTCGATGGGATATAAACATTAAAAATGTTTTTAACAGATAGAAACAAGTTTTAGCCAAAATTCTTTATGTGAAAGATGTGATTCCTAGTAAAGATGATGATGTATATAGCTTTGGGTGAGTCTATCATGATATTATATGGTTTACAAGGGTGGGGGTATGCCAGTGATGTTTATTTGAGAGAAATATCTTGTGTTCAGAAAATAATTTATGTTTGATTTGTGATTCACCTAGAAGCATTTCATATGAAAACCTCTTGAACAGGTGTAATGTCTTAAGTATTGAAGGTTTATTTTTGTTCACAATATGGAGAGTTATTCTAGTAAAAAATATTTAATTGTCAAAGAAAGCCGTTATGACAAATGAGATATTGTTCCATTTGCACACAATAATATTGCAAAGAATAATTTATCATATCGTTCCAAAAATATTTAATGATTTACCTGATTGCTGCACTAAGTTTGTAAATATGAAATTGTTGAAACGAAATTTAAAGGTTTGGATGAATCATTATAAATGTTAGATAATGTTTAGTTTAGTTGTGCCTAATCAATTTCATTTAATGAAGAGATAACTAATTCAGGTTGGATTGAATTATTATTTTATGTTGTAACTGAAAGCTGAGCCAATTATTGTAATTTTTAAACAGTATTAATTTGATTTAGTTTGTTAAATTCTAATTGTAAAAATAATGTTTCATAATTTTGTATTGTAAAAAAGAATTTAATTTGTTATATTGAACCTATGTAATTTTGTTATGTTGTTTTGAGGAAATAAAATACTTTTCTATTCTATTTATATTCTATTATTATTATTGTTGTTGTTATTTGTTTATTTCTCTATTTTTTGCTCTTATTTCTCTACATCATTTCCTATCCTACTTTCTAAATATTTATTTTTCTTCCTCAACGCTCCTACTTCCTTTTTTGTAATCGCCTCTTTTTTTGGAGGATGTAGCCCACATAGATCTTAGACCTGTGCGTGGGTAATGAGTTGGATGGTGGTGATTGACGAGTTGGACCTACAGTTTTAGGTGGGTTCCGAACCATCGGGAATTGAATTTATAGCAGAGAACAGAGTCTCTTTTGCTGGCCAATCCAATCGGTCACCCCTACAAAGAGCGCCCACGAGTTTCGTAGCTTATCTCTGATTGAACAGATTCCTGCTATGGCACTCGGCTATCACCTCCTTGTCGTCATCTTCTTTTTCTCCTCACTAGTTCTTCTCTTTTTTTTCTTTTTTTGTTTCTCATAAACTTCTTTTTTCTCCTCTTTTCAGTCCTTACCCTTCTCCTCCTCTTTCTCATTCTCCTCCACCTCCTGTTCTTCTCTTCTTTTTCTCATCACCTTCCTTTTCCTCTTTACCTTTCCCCTTCTTACCTTCTCATTCTCTTTTCTTTCTTTTTCCTCCCCTCTTACTCTTCCTCCTTTTCTTTTCTCCTCTTGTTATTCTTTTACTACTTTCTACTTCTTTTCTTCTCCTAGGAAAAGAGAAGAAGAGAGTTAAAAAGGGAAGTGACGATCGATATAGCTTCTCCCTCATTTTCTTTCACTCCTTTATTCTATCTTCTTCTCCTTCCCTCTCATTACTATTATTGATATGAATAAAAATACTCGTACATTGTCCTTTTTCAAGATCGTAATGTAGCAATAGAATGAAAGGTTCTTGATACTATTTTTTGCTTGCTTTCAAACATTTTTCATGCAAATTTATTTCAAAGTCTTCAACAGAATCAAGATGTTTTTCTTTTCACATGATGTTTATGATAATTTTGTGTTTGGGCCAAGAACAGTCAGTTTATTATTGCTGCCCAACTTCTAATACACATATTTCTCTAGCTCAAAAATTTATTAATAGCACAAATATATCCTCAATTTGTTGAAAAATAATATAATCTATAGAGAGTTTCTTCTCTTCTTCTTCTTCTTCTTCTTCTTCTTCTTCTTCTCCTCCATCGTAAGGTTAAGTTAAGAATGGGCGAATTTTGTCCAGACTTCGCCATTTTATGTAAATACGTCACTAGGATTTTCTTTAGTTAAATTGATAGCATTTGCTGTACATTTGCTACCTATGCGACGGTAATAATGCTATTTTAAACTCGTTTAAGACATTTTGTAAATCTACATTAAGAGTTCTAATCTAATGTTTTTCTTTTGCATTGCCCTACCACGCCAAAAGTGAGGTTGTTGGAAAAATGCCATGTTCCTATTTAAGGGTTACTTATATTTTAGGATGAATGCTCTCCCTGACTTGAACCCTAGCCTATTTAAGGATTACTTATATTTTAGGATGAATGCTCTCCCTGACTTGAACCCTCATCAAATTAGAACTGTAGCCTATTTAAGGATTAAAGATTAATCCTGTAATTTATTTAAGGATTCCATGTAGCCTATTTAAGGATTACTTATATTTTAGGATGAATGCTCTCCCTGACTTGAACCCTCATCAAATTAGAACTGTAGCCTATTTAAGGATTAAAGATTAATCCTGTAATTTATTTAAGGATTCCATGTAGCCTATTTAAGGATTACTTATATTTTAGGATGAATGCTCTCCCTGACTTGAACCCTCATCAAATTAGAACTGTAGCCTATTTAAGGATTAAAGATTAATCCTGTAATTTATTTAAGGATTCCATGTAGCCTATTTAAGGATTACTTATATTTTAGGATGAATGCTCTCCCTGACTTAAACCCTCATTAAATTAGAACTTCAATTTTTATTGATTTATTCGATTTTATGTTCTGTCGACCTTTTTCTTCTGAATTGTTTCCCTTCTTTTCTGATCCAGTATGTTTGATTATTTGTTTTAATTCCAAATTACAATTTTTATTGGAGCATTGAATGAAAGAAATAGGGGAGAAATGGAATTATTTTCTATTATTATATTCCCAATTTTTCAAAAATTGATCAATAACTATACAGGTAGGTATCCTATTTCAAGCTCCTATATGGTTTTCATAATAATTTATAATGTTTAACAACATTCCAATTGATAAAATCTACGTGCTTCAATGACTTGATGTTACAAGCTTTATTATCACTTACCCGGTGGTTCGGAACCCACCTAAAATTGTAGGTCCACCATGTTCTCCATAACATGGCTCAAACGGCGAGGTGGAACTTCCCGTAAGGGTCTCCCCACCATTAAAAGCCATACGCTTATTATTAATTAATTGATAAAATATTATTATAGCTTCTTAATTATTAATTTCAGTACACTTTTCAATCCTACTCAAGAAGCTCTTAAGTATATAGAGTATAGAGTAACTTACTCATCCATTCAAGAAATTGAGGAAAAAATTACCATTAATGGAATACAATCTTTCAAACATATATTTTCTTGAGTCATGCATTTGACAGGCACGTTCATTAGCAACCAGGAGAGAAGGAAATTGAATAACTTAATTGAACCTAGCACATGGTGGTACATTACAATTGCCCAAAGCGAGCACGAGACTCAATAATTAAATGAATCATCAAATATTATGAATCAACATCAATTTGCGCACAAGTTAAGTGCCACATCCATTCGGGATACGAACCCGTGATTACTTCAGGTCATCAATCTGTAGTCTGCGACCTCAGAAGAGGTACATTGTATCTCCTGTGTGCTATGACTAACCACTGGACTCTTGGTCGCATACCAGGGGAGGTCGTTGCTTGGTTATGAGTAACCAGACTCATTAAAATTCAAATTTGATTGCGGTATTTAGTGCGTGAGAAATGTTGCTATTTAGATGGCAGAAAATATGCAACTTGACGGCATCAAGTCTGGTTTATTTTTAGACTTAACAAGGAAAAAGCAAACTACGGGGAAAGCCGTGCTGCGTTCAAGACTGGTTGGTCTTCAGCTTCGAACCTGACCTGACTCCAGAGATATTATGATTCCGAAGTAGACGTAACCTACCGTACGCAAAATAAACAGAGATAGGCTAAGCGTTTTACCCACCAACGTCTTGATTGTTTTTAGATCGAGTTTATAACAGGATAAAAGTCAGAAACAGTATGGAAGAGGAATCATTTCAACTCGAGACACAATCGTGGTACGACTGTATTTTGCCAGTGTTAACGCGGGAGAATTCAAATATTTAAACCGTTCTACGATTTGAAGAAGTACCTATTTGGCGTGTTTGTGAGAAAGTATTGTACACTTCGGAGTTCACCCACTATTCAAGTTGAATACATTTTAGTGATTTCAAAAAAGTCATAAAGTGTCTATTTGGAGTGTTTATAAAGAAGTATAATTGTACATTTCAGAGTTTACCTACCGTACTTCTTTTACAAGTATTATTTTCAGTAGTTTGTTTTGTGAAACATCAAAAAAACTAAAATGTATACCTCTTCGGTTTTAATTCTGCTCGTGATAGCCATTATTGTGATATTTTTGCCAACCAATTACGCTAAACCAACCCGTCATAATCGCAAAATAGACTTTGAAAGCAACTTCTTAGCGTCAAAGAACTTCGAACATAATCCCATTCTTAGGCCGATTTCTGTGATCGATATTCCCGAACTGATGGCCACAGGCCGGCACTTCGAACCGGATTTTGTTGTTTTAAATAGATGTGACTACGATTCTGGATACTGTAAAGGTATTAGCCATTGTTTGAGGGAAACAAATAATGTAGAACATGTTTCTGTGGAATTTATGGATCTGATTACTGAAGAAATGAAGACTGTGCGATTGGTCAATCATCTCCAATGTGCTTGTGCGCCCTGTCGATAGTGACGATCACCATTATGATCGCAATTGGAATGACAAAATTTTCTAGTCAAAACGGACTTCCAAGCAAGGTAATCTTCTTTTTTTAAATAATTGAAACTACCTATTAATAGTTTTACTATTAAACTACTACTAACAAAATATTAAAAAATCACATTTTGTTCAATATTTAAAAACCTGAGACAAATAATAATTTTGATCAACTTTTTTCACTAGTTTAACAGTACAAATAGTTGAATATTGACGATATTCCAATTATTGTACGTTGAAAATTTTTGTTCATTATTGAAAAGTTTATCACAAAGTTAATTCTAAGGAATGATCCAGTATCTTGTTCTTGGTAGAGAAATAAATCCATATTGTATCACAAAGGTAATTATTAAATAATCATAGCTTATAAACTAAATTTAGTTCAGCTAATAAACTAAATTTTAGTTTATAAGATTGTTTTGTTCTTATGCTATCTGGGCTATGATAAGATTAAGAATAACTCACATTATGGCACCTTTCAACATTATATGTTACTCTTTCATCTTCTCCTCCTCCTTATCATCCTCTCCCTTCTTCTCCTCCTCCTCCTCCTCCTCTTCTATCTTCTCCTTCTCCTCCTTTTTCTTCATCTACTCATCCTCATCCTCCTCTTCTTTTTCCTTCTACACCTCTTCCTCCTCCTCTTCTTCCTTCTCCTTCC